>CM031235.1:223044301-223644301 GCA_018340775.1 Taxus wallichiana var. yunnanensis
CTTTGATTGTCGGTATTTAATTATTAAATTGGTAAATGCGGATTTTGGTTTTGTAAAAATTGATTGAGTTGATGGATAATCGATGAGGACCTTGATCTTTTTGACTGACTTTTGATTTGACCATCAACTTTTTTGAGTGTTGAATGATTAGGTTGGTTAGCATTTGATTGATTCAATTTTATCATCATTAGATCTACATCATTGATTTTTTGAACCACGATATAAGTTGGCGTGAGTTGGATGTGGTTAGTAATTTTGAATTTTGTATTGAACCTAGTGATTGAATTGGCCATTGATTCTATATCCTTGTAAATCTAAAACGTTGATATTTTAATCCGATGGTGAAAGCGAGGATGTTGGATTTCATTTTTGCGATTTGTAGATATTTTAGCTTTTACGATTTGATCCTTATCGTTGAATCATTAACTCAAGTCGAGTTAGGTTTCACAATTGGGGGTTTAGTTTGGATGACTACAAATAAATTGACCTTTGACCCTAATCATTTTAATTTTTATTTTTCACTTTAAAGGGAAATTTTCTAGCTAATTTTTTCTTCTTTTCATCATCTTATTATTTTCGATTTTTGATTGATTTGGATCTTGCTAAAGAATTTAGTTATCTATGTATTTTATTGTTCTTTTATTTGAAGAGTTTTTTACCTCGAGGCTTTTCATGGATATTTCTCTATATGAGCTTTGTCTATGTGATTACTTTTCCGTCATTTTCTTGTTGAAGGTTTAATTTGTCTTGATTTATGAGGCATTCTATATATTCTTTCTTTAAATTTTAATTAAAGTCGATATTTTGAAAGCTATAACCTATTGTTTTTAAAATGATTTTTGTGATTCCTTGTCACTATGGAAATGGCTAAGCAAAAACCTTATGAGTATATTTATTTTTGCAACTTGATTTCAAGGTTTTGACTAGATTTAAACTGAATTCTTTTGTAAGTTAAGATTCTTTTCTCTTTTTTGACTTTGTTTTGAAAAATTCAATGAACCTTTAGCATCTTAAAGAAAAAAATGAATAATGGTTTCTTTCTTTCATTTATTCTTTTCTCTTAAAATTTTGAGGGTTTTGAACTTTATTTGAATATTTATATTTTTCCATCTGATAAGTTTGAGATCTTAGTAACTTTTAATTACATGGGTATTTATTGATGATTTTTTTGAAGGAAAATGCGGAATTTTTACTCTTGTATTTATTATAAGTTCTTATAATTTGGGTTTTTGTTTGTCTTGGCTTATATGCTCATTCTTCAATGGCCATCTAGTTTTCATTTGAATATTTTCTCAAGACTTTTACATATTGATTCTTGAATATTTTGATTTTCGTGGGTAAGATTTTTTTTAGCCCTAAATTTTTATTTTCTAAAACTAAAACATGGTTGTAGTTTCATATATGAATGTAGATATGTACTTTTGTTTTTGAACAGATCTAGGCTTTTTTGTATCTAACTTTAGTTTTATTGAACTTTGAGTTTCTATTTGAAATTTTAAATTAATTTTCATTGTTTTGCATCATTTTTGTCCATTTGTGCCATTACATTAAAATTTTCTTAATTTTTCTTTCTCTTGATATTATTTTTAATCCCTTATTTGGGTTCACCATTATTTATTGATGGAATTGATTTCTATAATTTGGGGTATTGATGTAACTCTGTACTATTTTTTTGGCATGGTTCCATGGTGTTTGAATGATGGTATAGGCTTACCATTTTCACTCGTTGATCCATGATCTTGGTAGCTTGATTTATGAGAATTTTCATATTTCACTCCATCTCATAGCATTGAACTTTTTGTAAAATCATGTGACCTTAATGGTTTGGTGTAAATTCAACTGTTGAATCTCTTATTTTCATCATCTGTGACTAATATGTATTATTAAGCTAACTTTGAAATTTACTTTGTGGTTCTAAGAATTTTTACCTTGCATAATACTATTATGGTTCCATGAATGGATAAATATGAATCTTAATTATTTCTTTTTTTGAATCCTTCACATGGAATCCTTTCTTACTCAATTGTGTATCTATAATCCTATCTTCTTTAATGATCTTACATTCTGGAGTACAACTGTAAGTCTTTACTTGAAAGATGAATGATAATGAATAATTCCCTTTATGGTTGTTTTATGCATGAATGAAATATTTTGTTGATGGATACATTCTACAAATCTGATTTTATCTAGCTCATAATGGTTGTTTATTAACACCTTTTGTAAACCTAGCAGATGCATTTTATATGAGCTTTAAGCTTTGATGAATTCTTCATGATGATATTTGAAAACTTATCCTTGGGGATGTGAATTGACTTATTTGATCATTATTTTTTTTTCTTCACTTAGAAAGGTACAAAAATCTTTATAATAATAATCCTTTGATGAATTTTTTTGCTGGAAAAAATTCCACTCCTTAAAAGTTCTAATTTATCATTCTTTTGTAAATTGCTTATTTTTTCATCTAGGTCTCTGTAATTTTATTTTTATTGAGGCACACCTTGTTATTTATAGCTTGACATGATTTATTGTACCTTAATAGAATATTTTATTGATTCTAAAATCATGTAGCATGCACTCTTTCTTATTTTTTAGTTAGTGCTTAAGTTTTTATTCTATAAGTCTCTTACAAAACTGAAGGAATTCTAATTGCTTTTTATGTTTTCTTGAAATGATTCTACATAATCTTGATTTGAGCCTTTATTTCTAGATACATGATCTGCAACAATTCTTGATGGATGTAACCTTTATAACAACTCTTATTTTGCACCTTGTAGCTCTTTGTGGGGTTTTTAACATGACTGTAAGATGAATATGTACTTTGATATTAGAAAATGAAGTAATCTTTGGAAGCAAAAATTGTGATTTGTACTTTGACTTTTGATGAATCATTTTGTGTTGACAAATGCATTATTTGTTTGTAGCTTTACTTATTTGACATGATGGACCTCCATGTTTTGTCTTTTGAATTTGTAACTATTGCATTTTTCTTATTCTTATAACTTAAATGTTTCTCATGGTATATTTGTAGAACCTGAGCTCTATCTTCCTTTAGATATTTTTATGACTATGGAAAGAACCTGAATGATTACTATCTAAAAATGGGTCTGATGTATCTTATTTTTATTCATACTTATTATTTCTTGAAAATTTATCAAAATCTCATCAAGATTACAACCTCATTCTTCTTGGTTGATGCTTGTTGCATATAAATATTGTTATTTTATTAGTCGATTTGTGTCTTTGTCACATGTATTTTCAATCTTTATTTTATACATTTGATATAATTTAATGAAAATTATATTTTTCTGCATGGCTACCACACTCTATTTCAAGCTCTCCTTTGATCTCATAAAATGGTTTAAAAGTTGATATTAGATTATTCATGAAGTGTACATCCTTCTTTGGTTTGAAATATGTTTTTTTATGAAAATGAACAATATGTTTCCGTCTTTATCTTGATCCTCAGAATCTTGTTTATATAGTTGTTATTTTTTTTGTTCTTGAATACTAATGATCAATCTATACTTGATAGTACAAAATTTCAAAACATGCATTGATCTCTTCTCTACTACTATAACCTGTACCTACACACTTAAAGAAAATAGTTAGAAAATAATTAGGATTTTTGGCCTCTCTTATGTTCCATAGTTTTTCTTTTTTTTTTTTTTTGTCATGATTATGGGAATCATATGTGCTACTATAGAATATTGCTTTATCAATTATGTATATATCTCTTTGATGTACCTTATGCTTTGATATTAAGAAATCCATTTGCATGTAGTTAGACAAGTACATGAGTATAGATTAAACCCGAGCTCTTTATTGATGTCCTTTTCTTTTATTTTTTAAGTACACTTGTAGATTTTTGCAACACGGATGAAAGATGGAACTAGAACTGGAGACAAGAATATTAGAAGAAAACCCAAGGCAATGATGGGTTTCCTCTATACTCTTTTACTTTTAGCTTTATGCACATGTACTTATTTCTTCAGTAGTTATGAGTTACATCCCATGCTTGTGTGGGAAACATTGAATTTCTTCATGAATAAATAACATTAATTTCTATAACTAAGTTGTATACTTCTTTTTGCATTCAAATTTTATGATGGATATTGATTGTATAATGAAATAAAAACTAAAATAATTTGTATTTATTCATGAAGAAATAATGATTTTTGATGTACCTATAACTTAATAATGAACTCTTGTTTCATGTAAATTGTAACTGTATTTGTTGTTCCTGAATTTAACATTTCACCTAAACTGTGATTCTTTCCTTCATCAAGGCAATGCATTAGTCCTTCGGGGATTTTTTGTTTCCTTGCTGAAGACGAACATGGAATGGCACTCTATGTGAGGTGTTACATTTAGAGGAAATCCTTGAATTAGTTATGGGAAGCGAGATCTATTCATTCACTTATGTATTTTCAGAGGTACCAATAGGTACACATTGTGCATGAGGATCAAGAAATGACCAGCTTTGCCACTAAATGGTCAATTTTTCAATATACTATGATTTCCTTTGGAATGAAGAATGTGCCAACACTATTCTTGCACATAGTTGTGCATACCTTTCATGACTTCATCCATAAGTTCTTGCACATCTATCTAGATAACTAGACTATTTATGGGCTTGTTAAAGATCATTTTGATAATTTGAGGTTGATGTTTGAGAGATGCGGGTAATTAAGAATATCTCGCAACATTAAGAAGTGTAGTTTTTCTACACCCTTTGGTATATTTCTTAGGCACATCATCGTAAGGATGTATTATTGGAAGATCCGGATAATATTGCGGTCATTTTGGGATTAGATGAACCGAACAATCCCAGTGAAGTGTTTGGTTGCTTTGGGAATATTGGTTATTATACAAATTTTATCAAGGTATATGCAAAAATTTTATACCCCTAGAGGCATTGCTCGGAGCGAAAGGAAATTTTTATTGGGGTAACGTGTAACAACATACATTTGAGACATTGAAGGATAATCTTACCACTTTGTAAAAATCTTGTGCTTCCCTTGGTGGAAAAAACCTTTTCATGTACATATAGATGCCTTTGGCATGGTTATTGATGAAATCTTGGCACAACTAGGAGAGGGTAATGTGGATCCTCCCATATGCTTTGTAAGTAATAAGTTGACATCGGTAGAGAGAAATTATATAATGATAGTGTGAGGCATTATCCATGATCTATGCAATTCACAAATTTTGATAATACTTATTAGCCACACCATTCATCTTTTATACAGAGCATATGGAATTAAAGTACTTTATCAATTAAATTATTGTGCAAGGGTGCATTCTCCAGTGGATACTCCTTTTTGGGAATTTGATTTTACCATTGTAGTAAAGCTATGAAAAATCAACTTTGGACTTGACCATTTCTCAAGGATCAATTCTAGAGAGGATGCCTAGAGTATTAAAGACACTATGTCTGATGTATAGTTGTGTTGGTGCTTGTTTTGAGCTCGCCCCTTAGTCTAAAATGTGCCTCAAAAAAATTTCATGTATTGTTTCCTAGAACTCTAAAATGCGCGTGTTCAAAGGATAAACTCATGCTAAACCCAAAACAATCTTGTGTTAATGCACTAAATCTTCTATGAATTTTCTTTCCCAGTCGAGGTATTCATAACCACGTTGTTACAAGAGGATTTTCGAGTAAATTTTTAAAAAATAATTGGATCAACTCTTGTAAAAATATTCATGTATCATCCTTTGTTAATCATTATGAAAACTACATTTTGTTTCCTGATGCCTTAAGGCAAGTGGCATGTTTCGATTAGTATCACTATTTCAGGATTTACTTGCATATTTACAAACTTTACATATCATGAAAAAGTGTGAATTAAACCCTAATAATTGATTGAATATTTAAAGGATTATCCAAAGTCATATGGTGCAAAGTGTAATCGCATGCCCGCTTAGCAAAGGTAAACAATATACAAATATTATTTTAGTGGGGGATGAACTTTTATACACTTTTGCATCATGCACCTAATGAAGTGCAAAGTGCAAATATATGCCCGAAACTTTGGTAGAGGACACATATTAGTGTTTCAAGAAAATTCAATAAGTGGGTATTTGGGTAAAACTTGTAGTGTTGCATTTGTTCGAAAAGTGGACAAAAATGTAAATTAACTCCATAGTCTCATTTCTCTTTAAATGGAAAACACGTGGATGGGTTATATTCAAATAATAAGGGAAAATTAAACGGACATGATTTGATGAATTTATGACTACTTCCATTAATGCACTTTGCATGGATCAAGGTAATATTTTTTAAAAAAATTGATCTTTTCAAATTACTACCTTGCATGCGAGAAATTGGAATCCCTAGCTCTATTGAATTTACAATATAGAGAGAAAAATTAGACTATGGAGAAGTAAGTTTGAGCCAGAGGATTTAGATCCATGGGTGTAGGGAAGAATTTCAAAAATCTTACATGAAAAAGGTGAGTTCTTGCATTGCATTTGTATTCTTGTTATTTGATCTGTGATTTGCAAAGAATTAAGAGGGGAAATTGAAATCTATAAGATGAATCCTATGGAGTCTAGTTTCCATGTGACATCTAGTATCACTAGCAATATAGACACAGTCATGGATACAAAATTGATAAATGTTGATTTAGAGGACTTCCTACAAATACTTTGTGCCATGAATAGAAGCGAATGGATGACGGCTATTGATGCTATAAGAATTTCCCTAGCTACGGCCATCCTACTTTCTATACATTCTCCATAACTTGTATGGTTGTGCCGAAAAATATGATCCATTGAATAAACAAGTGCTGGATGGAAGTGGAGAAAGGGTATTAAATTTAACACCAGAATATTTTCGGGTGATACTAGGATTACCAAAGGTGGATAAACCAATCACTGCCACCATTGAGTCAACATAAATTGGTTATGAAGCTAAACATGATGACCATGCTACATTATTGAATACCTAGTGGTTGAAATCTAAGAAATTATCTATCAAAATAATTCCCAAGAGATTAAATAAGGCCCTATTTGTTGAGGAAGTTGAGGATCTAATTGTGATGTTGAGTCGAATGGCAAGGATAGACATGGCTTACATGTTTCATGAGTGGATGTTACCTTTCATAAGGGTTATGTTGGAGGAAAAAGGATAATCCTGTGAGGGAATCTTTCATATCAACATCAATCCATGCCAAACCTATGGAAATATCTACAAAGACCATAACATGTAATACATATAACATCTAATTCTACATGATGTCTTATTTGATCTACAACATTGCATGTTGCAAGTCTTTCCCTGGTCTACCATGAAATGCAAGTTTTAAAGACCACAGAGTATATGATGTGTATCCTCAACTAAGATTGGATAAATGGAAAGGAAATGTTAGGCTAGTGAATGATGCATTCATTACTCTTGTATTTTTCCTTTTTAAACCAGAGTGGGAACAATATAGATTTTTTTTTGAGGATAGGACTGCTATCTTAGAATATGGTTACATTTTCATTCAATACATATTTTTCACATATATCAGAGTGAGTGGATTCAAGGGGCATCCATACAAATTTCCCAGGTATGTGGATGATAAATGGGATTTAATTGAACTCTCAAAGGAAGCTAGCACTAGTACATAAAATGATTGCGTAGGAAACATAAGACTAACATTAAGTTCCCTATCAAGATCGGAAGATACTCCTACTCAACTATTGCAAAGGCCAGATTAATGGAAGAATAAATGGAGAGGTTTAATATGGATTTTTTTCCTAGACCCAAGTATGACCTTTGATGGGTTTTCAGTTCAAATGAGCATGAACCCCAATTTTAAGATTATTGGATGAACTGTATAGATGAAGAATAATTCAGACTTAGAGAATTTTCTAGGATGACCCTAAGGCAAGTCATTGATTTTAAAATTGTTGTAGTTCCTCAAGGGATAACAGATGATAAGAATGTGGTGAGTCAATATTATATTGACCAAAAATTTGAATCAAAATCAATCACTCCCATAGTTTGGGGAGAAGAAGAATCAGATGACCCTTATAAGAGAATTGTTGATGTGATGAGAAGGACCTTGAATTGGTTAAAAGTGATGGGTATGGATTTATCACTCCAAAACACAAAGGTGTTAAGGGAATTCAGAGATCTGAATATTTTGGGGAAGATTTACCTCCTCTAAAGGAAGGAGTAGACAAAATGGATCCCTTAAATGGGAAATCTCCCCAATTACCTAGTAAAAAACCAACCACTAAGATTATTGTTAAATGGAAAAACACCACTAGCAGAACTGGGACTTTAATGACTTCCCTGACACAAAAGGTAGAGGGAATGTACCTAAAGGCTATGGAAGGTGTTCTCATCACTTCAGCAGTGCCAATAGACACAAATAGGATAGGTTTGACTAAACCAAGAACTCCCTCAGTATTATTATAAGTATCATCTAACACACATAAGAAGATGAGGGGATCTCTAGAAAATGTTGATCCAACACTCAAAGTACAAAGTGCTAAAGGGAGAGAGGGTCCTGAACTCAAATATTTTAGGACTACAAATAATCCCAAGGTAGTATTACCTTTGGAAAGGGATACTAACAGTCTAGCAAAGGAAAGTGGCCATTCTTCAAAGAAACACAAGAGTAAAGAACCTGAAGTAATAGATCATGTTCCACTTAATGAAAGTACTCGAGAAGAATATTAGTAATTCTTTGGATGGGTAAATAATGCAACCACAGATCCCTTAAAATATTCACACTACTCCATCTATATCATCATAGGTTATAGCTCCATCTTCTTTTCCAACTGAAATTAAATCAGAATAGTCCATGATACCTCCATATCTAGTCATCAAAGTGGCATTACGACGGAAAAAGTGTAGATGGAGCTAATTTTAGGCATCTGAAGAACAAAAGGTAATTGAGTAGTCAAGTTCAAAAACAAGTGAAGAAGCCGATTAAAATAGTAGATGTAGATGAACTTGAATAAGTTCCTAGTCTTGAAATAATGGATGGAAAGTGTGAGACATATGAAATACAAGATATGAGTGTTTTACTGAAATAAAAACAAATTCAAGATATTATCCAACCATCAAAAGTTGAATTGGAGGCTCAACCTCAAAATGTTCAAGTTGAGAGTACAACATCTTTAATTAGATACGAAATGGTGACTAAAACAATTTTGGGTGCATTGGTTGTATTTGGTATTTCTTCTCTGAAGATCATCCGTCAAAGGACTAAAAAATGGTAAAAGAGGGTGAAGTTTCTCAAAGAATAGGTACCACAAGGGATATTTTGATTGAAACTATAGAAGAGGTCATTTAACCAACTAAAACCAGTGCTAAAGGAGATAACCACATTAATAATAAAGGTAAAGATCAACAAGCAATCATTGGATCCTAGCTTGTGGAGCAACAAGGAGAGGACCTAGTAAAACAAAGGATTTTTATAAACAACCCCAGGAAGATTTATCCACAAAACAACAACCTTTTAAATAAGGAAATGTATCATAGAACAAGGAACCCCTTATGGTTCCAAGTCAACATGAAGAAGTCCCAAATGTAGTTACTGAGATATAATGGCCACATAAGCAGAGAAATTGAAAGAATATGCAAGTATAATAGATACTCTAGTTGAAATTATAAAGGAAAATAAAAGCATTCCTACTACTTTTATAGAGAGTAAGGATAAGGAAAAGGAGCAGTAAAAGATAGTGTCACTTCACAATGAAAATAAAGTAATGGAAGTGGAGGAATCACATAAAGAGATTTCAATACTTTAAGATGTGAAACATCTATAAAAATAATTGGTATTATACTCACAAACTCCACATCTCAGATCACAAGGATTACATATGGGAAATACCCCTATGGATGGTTGGTTAGGAAGATTCCTTTTAGGGAAGGAAAAGGAAATTTCTTAGAAATAACTTATAGAAATAATAAGAATAGCTTTTCCAGATCCAAATCCCCACTAAGTTAAATTGAAAGAATAAATAACAATGATTTATTATGATGTCAAGAACATTGGTTGGGAATCCTACCAGAGAGACTTTAAATCAAGATATCACAATGGTAGTTAAAGTATTGTTGCAAAAACTTGATGAGTATAAAGTGTGTAAAAATCGAGTTGAAAGAACAAGTAAATACATTGACCTCATATTTACCAAATTTTATGGAACTAGCAAGAGAAAGCTAAGAATTCATCACTATCATCACTCCAAAGATCCTAAATGAAATAAATATACCTAGTGAGAAATTCAAAGAAGTGGATAAGTGGATGGAAGATTTGTCTCAAAAGGGAAAGGAAATCATTGAAAAAGCGATAGAGAGGTATACAAAACTCAATGTAATGATCAATAACATGAGAGATGAAATTGGATGGACAATGTGAAAATGAATTATATTACTGGGGAGGGATCCTTCCCAAACTTTATGCTATAACTCAACTTGATGAGGACTTGGTGGAAAAGGAAGGAATAGTATTACCTAATGAGAAAGGGACTCATTACATGCTGAAATATTTAGCCAAACTCAAGTATGGAAAATGTGAACCAAGTCAATGAAAAATTGTTAATGAGAGAAGGATGGATTGAGGAAAGTATTATTACTATATACAAAAATTTCAGAAAGATGATGTTTCAGAGAAAATCCTACTTATAGGGATCTAGAAATTGATTTCTGACCTAAGTCCTTTGATCAATTCATTGATGAAGAACATTGTTCCTATGTGATCATCCAAAGATTTATCACATCGAAACTATAATTATTGAGTTGACTTAGAAATTAAAATAATATAATATTAGAATGAACAAAGGTAGTCGAGGTGGTGAATAGGTAAACATTGATATTTAGGCATCATTCAAGACTGATGAAGACAATCTAGAGAAGTTGTTCGAGGTGATTTGATTCTTATTTGGGAGGGCTACCCGACAAGGAGGAAACTAATGAAGAAATTGATGATGGTCATGCTGAAGTATATGAAATATTAGGCTTGTTTTGTTTTAAAAATTTCTATTTCTAGTTGTTACTTTCATTTATAACAATTACATAATGTTTTCTATTAGGGACTTCAATTATATACGTGATATCTTGAGATGTAGGATAATTTCATTTTTCTTTAATATAAACTTTAATTTATTATGGACATGAAATTCATTGTAACCCTTTGATTTTTCTGCATTTGTGAAGAAAAATGAAAATGGGGTTGTATAGGGTCCTAGCTCAGAAAATATTTACTTACATTCTTGATGTTATATAAAAATGGAAAAGGGGAAATATACTTAGTGATTATACTACTAAGAGATCCTCTCGAAAAGAGGAATCTTCTTCAAAAGCCTATTTTTCCTAACTGCAAATTATTTAGTCCCAAGAAAATTCGTACAAATAAAAAATCCCTTTCTAAACTATGAGACATGTCCAAAGCCATAAGCTCGGTAATACTCATCCTAGGACCTTCCAAAATGTCAATTAGCTCTAATTTCTTCTTGTAGGAAGAAACACATTAATTAAGGTCCAAACCACTATTGGAAAGAGATTTTTTCCTTGATGCTTTGAAGGTAGAAGATGGAATGGAGGTGTTTTGCAAAATCTAGGAGTGTAATTACAGTAGTTTCTAGAACTGATTGAGTAGGAGGTTTGGAGCTGGACCCACCCCTACATTTCTTCATGAAGAATGGTGACACTCTAGAAGGTTGTGAAGGTAAATAAATTTTTGGCATTTTCTCCAAAGTATAAATATGTTGCTCCAATTAAGTCACTTTGCACGAAAGAGCAAGCACAATGTCCATAGAGGTCCCTTCATCGAGCACAAAAGATTATGCAGGCATTTATTTTATAGTAAATTCCTCATTACAAATGAAGGTACATGTATTATCCACTCGCACCCTTCACAAGGAGCCTGCACTTAAGCAAAATTTTCTTAAATCCTTTGGAAGTATTTTGATTTTCTCACCTAAATAGATGAAAGTACATCATCTAGAAAGAAAAGAAAATGGGACTAATCTTGATTAGTCTTTGAATTAAAGCTACTTGAACAACTTGAGTTGTCATGCCCATTGTAGTCTTCTTGATGTACAATCTTAGATAAAATCCTCATGAATGCTTCATTTGGGCCCAACAAGTCAAAGATTAAATTCTAATCCTCGAAGAAAGTGTATTCAAATTGGATGCTAATGCTACTCCGCAATCTTACAAACAAAGAATTTCATTGAGCTTATCACACTTGAACCTAAAAGTAAAGATGTGAGTTTGTAGAAGAAATGTTGGGAATTTATAGTGAAGATGACTTAATTTGGTGACTTAAAATGAGCACAATCATAGTGAATTAAATATTGAGATTGTTTATGATATTCACATGAGGGAGATAAAAGTTAAATAGACTGATATCACTCAAAAAGTACGTAATTGGCCTCGATGTAACATAAGAAATGTGGAAATACTCATATCGAGAAAGATATGAAATAATTGTGTGTGTTTGAGGTGGATTCCCAAAATGCGGGAATGATTAACATCAAATGAAACGATTTGGGGCATTGAAAAATCATTAAAAAAGGTTTCTTAACATGCCAAAAATGGGAATAATAAAGTTGATGATGTCAAATTAGTGACATAATCACCTCATTCATCATAAAAGAATGAAATATACACATGGAAACATTTGTAAATATTACTCCAAATGGCGCGATAGGGAATCGGATATTTTCAAAACAATAGAACTAGATACTGTTGTTTTAGAATATTCCTTGAAAATATTCATGTTTTGGGGTAAAAATCAAACAAGAAAAGAATCAAATATTCTATAGATACGCGAGGCATGTTTTCATATCAAAGGGGGGTTAAAATTTTATAAATCTTAGAAGAGATGGATATTTTTATGTGCTTTCTTAAAATATGAATTGTAATGAGATTCTGTGAGTTCTTTTACTTAAAATTTTCCTATGTCAAGATGGTTACAAGTGTACAACTATTGATAAACATTGAGATCATAGGTTTTATGTTCCCTTGTTGAGGAAACTGAAAATCTAAAAATGAACTGTGTGCATGCTCGTTAAGCTTTGTTACATTTTGTTCTTAATACAATATACTTTAAATTAGTCAACTATTTTTCCTATTACAATCTTATGTTTATGGCTCCTCTGAGTTACACTAGATTTGGTCTTAACAATAGTATTTTGGTAATGAATTTTACTATAATTCATAGTACCAAACACAATTTTAAATTCATAATGTTTCCCTTCTGTTGCTAATATTTTTGTAATCCTTTGAGTGTATCTTAGGCATAATAGGTAGTGAGTTGTGAATATTCTTGAAACTAATTTACATAAGCTTTCATGTACAATTTCATGAAGATTGTATGAAATCATGCATTCTTGGGCTTCCATGAGTGTGTACCTTCTCTCAAAGGGATTTTTTTACCTATAGAGTGTCCTTTTACATAGAATGAGTCCTAATATTGTTGGAGTTCTAAGAAACATGTCATAGTAAATTACATCTTGTTTTAATCTCCCATTCACACAAAACATAAACCTACTACTGCTCAAATCCTATAATTCACCTTTGTTTTCTTTGTCTATAAGAATTTATCAAGGGAATTTGAAAATTTTACTTCCCTTTCCATAAATATGCAAGAGCAGATGGAGTTTCATGTTGTCTATGGCAACTTGAGTATAATTCAAATGACATATGCACTATTTAGTGTGACAAATTGTAAGAGTTAAATAGTGCATTCATTGGCCATGATTATCCAAGAATAAATTATATGTTTTCAAAAGGAAGTTAGAAGACCAAAGATTTCAATTATCCCTTTACATTTTCAAGTTACACAAAGGTTTCTCTCATCTAGTTCAAAGGTAGGACCTAAAGCAGCAGGGAAGGCCATCCCCTTTGTATGTATCACTCATTCCCTCCAAATCTAGGTTCAAATGATTTTGTCAGACATCTTCCCCGGCTACCAAATGACATAAACAATGTAAGTCATACTCGAAGCATATATCTTCACTCACTTGATACAACTTGGCTACAAAGGAGATGTAAATTTGGGTACCAACACACTTTTAGGAACGTTTTGGTGACTATTTCCTAGAATTAAGAAAAAATACATGTCTCTGGTAACATTTGCAGTGTATCTGATAGAAATTCATGTTCACAACCCATTCCTTTATTGATCTTTGCTAAAATGGAACCCTCTCTGAATTTTACGGCTCTACATTTTCCCAATACAATCAAGATTTCCTTTAAATTTGAATTCGCTGGGAGAATATAGATTAAAGACTATGAAAATTCATAAATATTTTCTCATTTATGTGTAAAGTCATCATCCAATAAGTTATTTCAAGAGATCAACACATCTAAGGTGCAAGACATTAGTGGAAGCTCTATCTTCTGTGAGAAATCTTATAAGAACTAGTGCAAAATATCTACATCTTTGTTGATTAACTTGTCCATTTTAGAAATCTTGAAGGAAGAAGATCCTTATTCAAAATAGATCCTTCCAAAAAATATTTCTAGAGTTGGGAAAGACTAATCCAAGGAGAAAACAAGTCGGAAAGCCTTGGGTGATCAAAGGTCAAAAGAAAAAGTTGTACCTATTGCTGAAATTGATCAACCTTTAGTGGAAGACTACTCCAACACTTTAGATAGTTCTAGATCAAGTAGTCCTTGTGCCAATTTATATACTCCAACTTAGGAGGGTCCTTCATTTACAAGTGATTAGGTTATTCTTTAATTCCCTCCTTTATTGATTAGAAATAATAGAGTATTTTTTGAAACCGAGTTATTAAATGATCAATATAGACCACACTCCATTGCCTTAAAAACTCTAGTTCCCCATTGTTTTAATCCTCTTTTTGGAGCATTTCCTCCAAATAATATCACACAACCTCCACCCAAACCTCCTTTTGTAGTAAATACTTACAAACCTATATATTTTCATGGGATGGTTGGTTACCCAAATGAGGTCCCACATGAAGTTAGAAATATATTATCCAGATTTCAGGGGAATAATGCAATAAGTGGATACCAACATCTTAGAATCTTCTTAAATACTATGGAAGATTTTAAAATAGAACATGAGGATGTATATGTAAAATTATTTATACATACTCTAGATGAAGATGTCAGGGAATGGTACAAGTCACTACTTGATGATTAATTGATTCCTAGATAGAAATGAAGAATGCCTTAAAGTTATGGTACCGTGATAAAAATGACCATATGTTTCTTCTCATTGAATTTTAAAATATAAATAAAAATATGAATGAATTTTTTTAGGATTTCAATACCATATTTAATAAAACCATGACAAGACTTCTTATAAATCTGAGACCTATTTATGAATGTTGTCGATAAAAATTCAGATGCCTTTGAAATAAACAACCTATTACCGAGAGATAAAAATCCTCGAACATTGAGGTAGGATTTTTCTATGGCTGTTAAAATCAATAATAATATCAAGGTAGTTGGGAAGCCTCCAAAAAGGGAGGGTGTCAAATTGATTAACCTAGAAAAACCTCAGACAAGTAAGGTAGTGGATCTAGAGGAAGTAGTCAAGACCCTAGTAGGGGTAGTTAAGGATATTTATTACAAACTTGCTAGAGATGAGAAAGGAATAGGGGAAAATCCTCAAGCTCAACATCAACCTCAAGGACAAAATAGATTTGAAAATCATCCCAGAGGTGGGCATAGAGCAGATGACAAGGGAAAATGACTAATGGGGTTAGGAAATAAGTAGCCAAACCCTAGAGAAAACAAAATAGTACATGATCCATTGACTGCTAGGGTATCTTTGGTTGAAGAAGATCATATCATTGAATGGTGTGATAAATGTTTCTTGCCATATTCTCCTTGTGACCCAAATTTTGATGATGATGCCACTAATGAAGCTGATTTTAGTGATGTTTGTCTGTTGGAATGTGTTGATACTGCACCAAAAGGGGCTACTTCTACTAAATTGTTGGGTGAAAGAACTGTTGAATCCTTTTAGAACTGTTTAGAATGGGTATCTTCTCTTCCTCCTACTAATGTTGATATAGATATGGTTTAGTCTTCTTTTGAATTACCTAACCATGATTTTGAGTATCTAAGGGATTTAATGATTAAAAAATATGATGGGGGTATTCCTTCTAAGGAAGATAAGAATCTACTAATGAATGTTGTTGTGGCTCAAGAAAAGGACTATAACCTTCAAAGCATAGAGTTAAAGGGTCTGTCCCACCTTCAAAAAATAAAACACCCCTATTGACCAATATTCCCAAGAATGTTCCTAAGAAATATATGTCAATCAAAGGACTATGTTTTGCTACTAATCCAAGTACATTTGATGTTTCTCAAGTAGTAAAATCTCTTATCCCATCAAAAAAAATACTTTGTCTCCCAACACCGCTCTTCCCAAGTATGTCACTTGTGATATGGCTAGTATTTTGAGACAAATTAAAGTTATTGTGCCCATTTTTGAGTTTCTCAGAGTCCTTGAGCATAGAAGAAGAGCATTTGAATATTTGGGATTCAAAGAGGATACATCTGTTATAAGAAAAGATGTAAATATTTCTAGATGTCTCACCTACTATAGTTGAAGTGGAAGTAACTCAAGAACAAGAAATTAATGGGGAATCCTCATAGATATATTTAGGTACTTCCTTTGTCGAATCTCAATTGGATGTTGATCTATTCCTTAACTCCTTGATTATTAGTGAAAATTTGGTTCATAATCGTATGTTCAACTCGGGAGCCTCATGTAACATAATTCCCTTGGAGGTGATGAATGAGTTAAATATAAAGATAACAACAACCTTTGGAAAATGTCATGCCATGGATTCCAAGGAGGTATCGGTTATTAGATACATCAAATGACTAGTGGTTCATCTTGCTGCTTACCCTGGTAAATATTTGACCATAAATGTGGTCATCGTTGATTTACCTATTAAGTGGGGTATGATATTATCCAGAAAATAGGATGCAAGTGTGGGAGGTAGTGCATATAAGGACATGTCTTATGCCACAATACCTATTGAAGGAAATTTGGTGAAACTGCATGGAGAGAAAAAGATGCTCCACATTATTGAAGATCCCATGAATGCCTCTTATGAGGTATTATTTGTTGACATTGATTTGGATAATTTTATAGGATATGCTGATTTTGAAGACCAATGCATAAATAATGTTGCTCATTTAAAATATGTTGGTATTCCTTAGACCATGATATTTGATGGGCATGCCCTATTGTGGGAAGTGGAGCTGGAATATTCCTCACATCCCCAGAACAAGAATCTTTTAATTTTTCATTCAAATTAAATTTTGAATGCACTAATAATATTTCAGAGTATGAAGAATTGTTCCTAGGTTTAAGAGTTTCTTGGAAACATGGAATTAAGGATATCATTGTTAAGGGAGATTCTAAGTTGGTTTTGAAACCAAGTAAGAAAATTTTATGCAACCAAAAATCAACAAATGAAATAGTACAATCATGTAATCTAGGATGTTATTGAAATGTTTGACTCATTTAACATTCTATATCATGAAAGGAATCATAATGCAACAACTCATAAATTGGTTTTCATTGCATCAAAAATTTCCAAATCGTATAATATATCCATGTTGTAATTATGATGTTGAAGTATTGGCTAGACCTTTTATGCCTGATAATGTTAAACATAGGAAAATATTTGAGGATGATGCTCATATACAGAGATTTATGAAGTGAAAATATTAATTTTCTACTAAGAATATTAACTTAGAACCAATGGTTGAAATTTGTGATGGGAAAGAGACTATTTTTGGGAAGGAGGTGATCCAACTAAAAACAAACACAATTTGTAGAGGATTAGTTTCCCTTGAATCCAATTTTGACAAAGTGTTGACAGAGTAATCAATAGGCCTATTTCTGCTTCTAGATATGTCAAAGAATGTAACCCAGGGACTCAATAAAATCCTAGAAATGTGTTGTTGGGATGCAATTCGAGCAAAGAATAAAAGCAAGCTTATACTAAGATGCTAAGGGAATATCAAGATTGCTTAGCATTGTCATAATCTTAATTGAAAGCTTATAAAGAAGATATATTTCAACATGAGATACCTCTAGAACCCAATTCCAAATCATTCACGCAAAACCAAAGGCACATCAATCCCCTCCTATCTCTCAAAATACAAGAAGATCTAGTAAATTTGAGAGATGTGAAACTGATATAATAGAATAATGATTCGATTAATAGTTCAATATGAAACATACAGATATATAGGTTATGGGTTGCTATAAAATAGAAAACAACCATAAACAAGTAAATCCCTATGATTCCTCAACAAAATTCTTGATACGTGAGTTGTTACAACTAACTACTATTTTCTACACATTCGTTCCTAACAATATAATCACTCAAATAAATTAATATAATATAATGTACGCACTAGATATGATAATTCCTAACATTCCCCCCTTACTGTGAACATGGGAAGAATGCACATCTCAATATCTGGGAACAAAATCATATGCCTCTGCATACATTTAGGTCTGCATACTGCTATCTTGGATCTTTCTGCACATGACCAATCCGCTTCACCACAATGAATCCCATACCGGATGATCAAACTTCCACCGATTCGTCTACATATGAGAACTCAAAAGTTCTTTCTTTCACTTCTTTAAAACTCTATATTTCACCGGTCGATCAATGTTAGAAAGATGACAGTTGAAGAATCTCTATAGAGGAGGATCACTCTAGTTCATATGCCCTCATACAACTATTCACAAATTCTAAAATGCACAAACCTATGCATTTCAAAATTTTAGTGGGAATGAATACTAAGTGTTAATTTAAAGCACACGTCACTCAAAGAAAACAACTGAAAATACTATAAAAAGTGCCACCATTGTTGTATGCGACCATGTCGTTGGTGAGTGATGAGAGGCATTGATCACCCTCCATCCTCCGTGGCCTCCAACCTGCAATAGATGCACTACTTAACTCAACTGAATTTTTTCATGGAGCTCAATTTGAAATGCCCCCCTTGATTTGGACTCGGACATCGGGTAACACCGAAAATGCATCCATGAGGAATTTTTTTGTGGAACTTTTACGAAGTCATGACCTTTGCGAAAAAGTCACAAATTTGATGACAACACTTTTGACTCAAACAAGAAGACTCAACTAAATATTTAAAAATTAATAAAATGAGATTACTTTTTAAATTAAAATTACTTTGACTATGACAATACTATTAAAAGTGTTTTGACTTTTAACATAATGAACATTTTCCACAACATTGAGTATTATAACATATTGGAAAAAATGATTATGACTTTAAAATAAACGCATAAAAGAGTGAGACTTAAATTGAAATATAAAATCTCTTATGGTTACCTAATTACTTAACTTAGGATGAATTATTATTTTAAAGCAAAGAAAAGTGGCTTCTACTTAACCTAGATCCTCTAACTTGACTTCTCTTTGACATGTTACTGAACACAATATTAAATACCTATCCTAATATGAGACAAATTAATAATGTTGAAAAATACCTATGAGACTGACGACTATAGGAGAAGAGAAACCTTGCACATTAAACAGTTCTAAAATGGTCAACATAGTGTCTGGGGAGGAGGGAGCTCGTAACAGGTGTCAAGGGTAAGCTTAACTCAAAGAATCCAATGCGTGAATGAAGGAATTGAAATTTTCTCATCTTACCTGAAACTCGCAATACAAATTTAGATAATAGATCAAGTGAGTAGTCGGCAGACCATAGATATGAGTTCTGACAGGTCACCCAAAGCATAGAGAAACTCCTTTTCAATGACAAACTTCACGTATGGTTGTAGAGAAGCTTTACGATGATTTGTAGGAACCTTAATCAACGCATTTCCTTCTTTTATATCACCTCAAAACATCTTCTCTCTCTTTTAAGGATCTTTACACACTACCTGTGATTCACTGTGCAGATCTCCTCAATAGGACGAATCTTCACGGTATATGATAATTTGATTGGGTGGCGAGTGGCACAGTCTAGGAACGCAATATTTGAGAAACTTTTCTCATTTAAATACTTCATTCTTCAGACATTATGTGTTGAGTACTGGTACCGGTTTGATAGATAGTGTTCAAAAGATTCAATGTTGATATGAATCCAATCAATCTTCATGCTTATGTTGCAGGTAGGAACTGCTCAATGGAGCTTCTCTGGCAGGCATCTAATAAAGAACTAGTTTGAATATTTTGAAGATATCAAACTTGGGGAAATGAAGAAATCAAGGCTGCCCCTGATATACGAATTAGCTTTCCATCACAGGGATAAGGAAAATTGCTCTGATACCAAATGAAACTGATATAATAGAATAATGATTCGATTAATAGTTCAATATGAAACATACAAATATATAGGTTATGGGTTGCTATAAAATAGAAAACAACCATAAAAAATTAAATCCCTATGATTCCTCAACAAACTTCTTGATACGTGAGTTGTTACAACTCACTACTATTTTCTACACATTCGTTCCTAACAATATAATCACTCAAATACATTAATATAATATAATATACGCATTAGATAAGATATTTTCTGGGCACAATCAGGTAGTGGTGAAGAAATTTGAACAGTTTAAAACTAACTTTACCACTCCATGGGGAACTTATGTTTATTTCAGGATGCCCTTTGGACTCATGAATGCAAGAGAAACTTTCCAGAGATCCATGGATTAGGCATTTTGCAGGGCTTATAAATGACATCATAGTTGTATATCAAGATGATATAACAATATTCTCAAAGAAAAGAGGTGACCATTTGGGCCACCTAGAAAAGATGTTTCTCAGATGCAAGGAATATGGGATTTCATTGAATCCCAAGAAGTTTCAATTTGGAGTCCAAAAAGAAAAATTATATGGGTAAAATTGATCTAAGCGGTCATGATAGATCCCAAGAGAGTGAAAGTAATTGGTAAGGTTCCTATCCCCAAATATAAAAAGGGTAGTAAGTATTTTTAGGTCAAATGAATTTTATTAGGAGGTTCATCTCCAACTTTTCTATGACAACCATTCCTATAAACAATAATGTTGAAGAAATACCAAGTTATTAAGTGGGAAGAAGGAGCTATTCAAGATTTTACTAGAATAAAGGAAGAACTGAAAAATGCCCCATTCTTAGCAAGTACGGCCTACAAAAAGCATTTCAAATGCTTCCTTTTCCCTCTCAGAATACCATTACATCAGTACTATTGCAAAAGGATGAAGAAGGAAATGAGAGGCCTATTTCTTTTTAAGCAAAGCCCTATAAGGTGCTAAGTTGAAGTACACTATCGTGAAAAAGAAAGACCTTTATTTGGTAAGAGCTACAAAAATATTTATGGCTTACATCTTAAGTTTCAAGATTATAGCCTATATTTCCCACACTATGGTTAAGGACATTTTATCATAAATGGAAATATATAGCAAGAGATACGTTGGGTGAAAAAATTATAGGAATATGATATGGAAATACAAACTACTAAGTTAGTTAGAGGTTTGGGACTAGCTAAGTTGACGGTTGAAATAAAATTACAAGTGATGGAGATAAATGTCATTGAAGAAAGTAGTATGGACCCCCAAACAATGTGGGAAATTTTTGTTGGTATAAAGATGTAATCTATTACTTGAAGAATTCTAAATTTCATGGACATCTAGACAAGAATCAGAAGAGAAAAATTAAACTAGCATCCCAAAAATATGTCATGAATGATATTGTTTTAGCATGGAGAAATCCAGAAGGGGTATTACTTAGATGTATCAATGAAGAAGAAACTCCCAAAATAGTTACAGAGTTCCATGGGGGAGTGTGTGGAGGCCATTTTTCTAGAAGAGTTATTGCTCACAAGATCTTGAGGGAAGGATATTGGTGGCATAATTATTCAAGGATACTGCAGTATTAATAAGAAAATGTGAAAGTTGTCAACGCTTCTCTGGAAGGTTGAAATATGCAGTGCATTTCCTTTGCAACTAGATGTCAATTGAAGCCCCAATCAAACAATGGGGAAGGGATTTCATTGGAGAAATATCGGATGTTTTAATTATTTGACATAAGTGGATTCTTATTACTACGATTACTTCACCAAATGGATTGAGGCCATTCCCACTAGGAATTCAACTCACCAAATGGTCATGTAGTTTCTTTTTAAAAATATCATTTGTAGATCTGGAGTACCTTCTAATATAGTTGTTGATAATGTTATGAGATTAAGGGATGAACCATTAGCAACTATGTGTAAAGAATAAGGTATCAACTTTTCCTCTACATCAAATTAAAATCCTCAAGGAAATGGCCAAGATGAGTCAAGTAACAAGAATCTAATTAAGATACTTGGAAGGACATTGGAAACAATTATAATAAAATGGGGTGAACAACTTAAGTTTTCTTTATGAGAAAATCGAGCTACAAAAAAAAGAGCCACTGGAAAAAGTCCTTTTGAACTTGTTTATGGAGTCCAAGCTCTTTTGCCTTTGTACATGTAGTTCTACTCTTACCAATTAATGCAAAAAAATGAGAGTGAAGCAGAAGTAAGTCCCTCTGAAGAAAGAATAAACCAAATCTTGGAGTTAGATGAAGAAAGAAGAGAGTCTCACCAAAAGCATCGAGTATTAGGGAGAAACTCAAGAATATCTGACGATAGGAAAGTAACTCCTAGGGCATTCAATGTGGGATATTTGGTTTTACTCTGCGAAAATAGACATGAGGACAAGGGAAAACATGGAAAGTTTGATGCCATATGGATGGGACCATATTTAATTGGCATCAAAATTGGTGAACACACTTTCTTCTTAAAATGTCTAGAGGGTAACTTATTGGAGTTTCCTATTGATGGCAAACATCTCAAGCACTTTCCAAACTAGCCTGATAAAGTTAGGTATGAATTTTTTATAGTGTATAATTTTTGTTTTTCATTGTTTTTGTTTCCTTTTTGTTGTTTTGGTCTATAGTGAGTAGGTTTTTGGTATCACAGTGATTTGTTGTGCATAGTTTCCCATAAGGCTAAGTGTGTGTTATGAATGACTCTATTTCCCAATGGATTAAGGAACTTTGTTTGTATGTTGAATTGTTTATTTGGTTCTTGTGGAACCAGTAGGAGTTCCCATCCAAAATAATGTGCCTCCATTATGAGCTCGCCCTTAGTCTTAAATGTGCCTCCAAAAAATTTCATGTCATGTTTGCTAGAACTCTGAAATATGTGTGTTCAAAGGATAAACCCATGCTAAACCTAGAAAAATCTTGTCTTAATGTAATAAAAATGGTATGCATTTTCTTTCCTAGTCGATGTAGTCATAACCACATTGTTACATGAGAGGATTTTCAAGTAAAACCTGCTAAAATAGTCGGATCAACTCTTGTAAAAATCTTCATGTGTTGTCCATGTAAACTACATTTTTCTTCCCAAATCCCAAAGGAAGATGGCATGTTATTATTGGTTTTGATATTTAGGGCTTTACTTACATAATTATTTACTTTACATAACATGAAAAGTGTGAATAAAACCCCGAGACTCAATCGAATATTCCAATGGATATCTGAAGTCATATGGTGCAAAGTGCAAATACATCCCCGCTAATGAAGGTAAACACATGTACAAATATTATTTGAGTGGGGAGATGGAATTTTTATGCACTCTTGCATTATGTACCCAATAAAGTGCAAAGTACAAATATATTCTTGAAACCCGATGAAGGACATGTGTAAGCGTTTCAAAATAAATTCAATAAGCAGTTGTTTGGGTCAAACTTGTAGTGTTGTACTCATTCAATTTCTTTTTTTTAAAATCCAAATAAACTCTATAGTCCTGCAACTCTTTAAATGGAAAACATGTGGATGGTTTATATTCAAATAAAAAGGGAAAATTGAATGGACAAGATTTGATGCATTTATGACTACTGACCATTAATGCACTTTGCACTGATCAAGGTAAGATTTTTAAAAGTTTTTTGATCATTTCAAATTACTACCTTGTATTGAGAAATTAGAAGACTTAACTCTGTTGAATTTATAACATAGAGATAAAAATTGGATTATGGAGAAATATGTTCGAGCCAAAGGATTTATAGCCATGAGTGTAGGGAAGAATTTTAGAAAGCTTACGAGAAACAGGTGAGTTCTTGCATTGTATTTGTATTCTTGTTATTCGATATGTGATTTGCAAATACTTAAGAGGTGAAATTGAAATATATTAAATCAATCACATAGAGTCTAGTTTCGACATGACGTCTAATATCACTAGCAATCTAGACAAATTTATGGATAAATTTTTTATAATGTTTATTTAGAGGAGTTCCTAAAAGACTTTTGCCTTGATAGAAGGGAATGGATGGTGGCTATTGATGCTAGCAGAATTTCCCTAGCTACATCCTTCCCACTTTCCATATATTCTCCAAAACGTGTATGGTTGTGTGTTGAAAACTATTATCTAGTGAATAAAGAAGTTTTGGATGGAAGTGGGGAAAGGGTATTAATTTAACACTAGAAGATTTTGGTGATACTAGGATTACCAAAGGTGGATAGACCAATCATTGCCACCATTGAGTCAACAAAAATTGATTATGAAGCTAAACATGATGACTATGTTGCACTATTGAATACCTAGTGGTTGAAATCTAAGAAACCATTTGTCAAAAGAATTCCCAAGAGATTAAATAAGGCCCTATTTGTTGAGGAAATTGAGGACCTAATTGTGATGTTGAGTCGAATGGTAGGGCTAGACATGGATTACATGTTTCATGAGTGGATGTGCCCTTTCATAAGGGTTATCTTGGAGGAAAAAGGACAATTTTGTTGGGCAACTTTCATATCAACATCAATCCATGCCCAACTTATGGAAATAGCCACAAAAATAAAATAACAAGTGTTATATACAATATCTAATTCTACATGATGTCTTATTTGATCTACAACATTTCATGTTACAAGTCTTGCCTTGGTCTACCATGAAATGCAAGTTTTAAATACCATAGAGTATATGATGTGTATCCTTAACTAAGATTGGATAAATGGAAAGGAAATGTTAGGATAGTGAATGATACATTCATTTCTCATGTAGTCTACCTTTTAAACCAGAGTGGGAATAATATAGATTATTTGTTGAGGTTAGGACTGCTATCTTAGAATATGGTTACATTTTCATTCAATAAAAATTCTTCACATATATCATAGTTAGTGGATTAGAAGGGCATCCATAAAATTTCCTAGGTATGTGGATCATAAATGGGCTTTAATTAAACTCTCAAATAATTTGGCACCAATACATAAAATGATTACAAGGAAACATAAGACTAACATTAAGTTCCCTATCAAGAATGGAATATACTCTTGCTCAAGTATTGCAAAAGCCAAATTAATGGAATAATAAATGGAGAGGTTTAATATGGAAAAAATTGTGCCTAGAACCAAGTATGACCTTATATGGGTTATAAGTTCAGATTAACATGAACCCCAATTTGAAGATTATAGGATGAATTGTATAGAAGAAAAAGAATTCAAACATAGGGAATTTCCAAGATGACCCTAAGGCATGTCATTAATTTTAAAATTGTAGTAGTTCCTTAAAGGGATAACAGATGATAAGAATTTGCTGAGTTAATATTATATTAACCAAAAATTTGAATCAAAATTAATCACTCCCATAGTTTGGGGAGAAGAAGAATCAGTGAACCTTATAAAAGAATTTTTATGTGATGAGAAGGACCTTGAATTGGTTGAAAGTTATGGCCATTGATTTATCACTCTAAAAACCAAAATGAGTTAAGGGAATTAATACATTTGAATATTTTGGGGAAGATTTATCTCCTTTGAAGGAAGGATTGGACAAAATGGATCCCTTACATGGGAAATCTCCTAAATTACCTTGTGAAAATCAAACCACTGAGATTATTAATGAATGGAAAAGCACTACCAAGTAGGAATTGGGACTTAATGGTTCCCGACATAGAAAGTAGAGGGAATGTACCTAAATGTTATGCAAGATGCTCCATCACTTCAACAATTCCAATAAAACCAAAGGGATAGGTTTAACCAAACCAATAACTCCCTTAGTAATGTTACCAGGATAATCTAGCACACATAAGAAGATGAGGGATCTCTAGAAAATGTTGATCCAACACTCAAAGTAAAAAGTGATAAAGGGAGAGAGGGTCTGAACTCAAATATTTTAGGACTACAAATAAACCCAAGGTAGTATTACCTTTGGAAGGGATACTAACAGTCCAACAAAGGAAAGTGGCCATTCTTCAAAGAAACAAAAGAGTAAAGAACCTGAAGTAATAAATCATGTTCCACTTATTGAAACTCAGAAGAAAATTATTACTTCTAATGGGGAAAACAATGCCACCACAGATCCTTGAAAATATTCATACTACTCCATCTGTACCATCACCATTTGTAGCTCCATCTTTATTTCCAACTAAAATTGTAGTAGGAATAGTCCATGGTACCTCCATATCTAGTTAGCCAAATGAAATTATGACAAAAACATTTGTAGAAGGAACCAATTTTTATCATCTCGAAGAACAAAAGGTAATTCAGGGTAGTCAAGCTAAAGAACAAGTGAAGAATCCTATTGAAATAGTAGATGTAGATGAACTTGAAGAAGTTCCTAGTCTTGAAATGATGGATGTAAATATTGAGACATATGCAATAGAAGATACAAGTGTTTTCCCAAAAGAAATACAAATGCAAGATATTAGCCAACCATCAAATGTTGAATTGGAGGCTCAACCTCAAAATGTTCAAGTTGAGAGTAAAAATATTTAATGGGAGGAGAAATGGTGACTCAAACAATTGTGGGTGCATTAGTTGTATCATATGTTTCTTCTACTAAATATCATCCACCAAAGGACTTAGAAATGGAAAAAGAGGGTGAAGTTTCTCAAAGCATAGGTGTCACAAGGAGAATATGATTAAAGCGTAGAAAAGGCAAGTGAACCAACTAAAACCAGTACTAAAGGAGTCACCCACATTTATAATAAAGGTAAATATCAAGAATCAATCATTGGATCCTAGCCTATGGAGTAGTAAGGAGAGGAACTGGTTGAAAAAATGGTTTATGATAAACAACCCTAGGAAGATTTATCCAGAAAACAACAACCTTTTAAGGAAGGAGATGTCTCAAAGAACAATGAATCCATTAAGGTTCCAAGTCCAAATGAAGAAGTAACTGAAAGGTAGTTAGAGATACACGTGGCCACTTCAACACGAGAGAAATTGAAAGAAGATACAAGTACAATAAATACTCCATTGAAAGTGTAAATAAAATGCAAGCATGCCTACTACTTCTACAAGAGAGAAAGGATCAAGAAAAGGAGTAACCAAAGATAGTGGCACTTCATAGTGAAAAGAAAGTAATGGAATTAGAGGAAATGAAACACATAAAGAGATGTCAATACTTCAAGATGTGCAAGATACATCAAAACAATTGGTATTATACTTAGAAACTCCACATCTCACATCACAAGGAGTACATATGGGAAACATCCCTATGACTGGTTGGCTAGGAGGAGTCCTTTCAGGGAAGTAAAAGGAAATTTCTTAGAAATAAGTTATAGACATCAAAGCATAGCTTTCCCAAAGCCCAAAAGAGCCTTAAAAGGGAAAAGATCCTCACAAAGACCCATATAGACCAACAAGGGTTTAGAATTCTGAAATTACAACCCCCACCAAGGTAAATTGAAAGATGAAATCATAATGAGTGATTATGATGTCAAGCACATTCAGTTAGGGAAGCCTACCTAGAGAGACTTTAAAGTAGGATATCACAGTGGCATTTGAAGGCTTGTTGCAAAAAAGTTGATGAGGATAAAGTGGATAAAAAAAGTTGAAAGAAAAATTAAAGAAATTTACTTAATGTTTACAAAAGTTAATGGAACCAGTAGGAGAAATCCAAGAAGTCATCACTACCATCACTCTAGAGATCCTGAGTAAAATAGAAATATCTAGTGAAAATTCAAGGTAGTGGATAAGTGGGTGCAAGATTTGTCTCAAAAAGGCAAGGAAACCGTTGAAAACATTAGAGAGGTATATAGAACTAAATTTATTGATCAATGACATAGATGAACTAGTTGGAAAATGTGAAAATGAATTGTCTTATTGGGAGGGATCCTTCCCAAACTTGATGAGGACTTGGTTGGGAAGGAATAGTACTAACCAATGAGAAAGGCACTCAAGTACATGTTGTAATATTTATCCAAACTCAGGATGGAAACTGTGAACCAAGTCAATGAAAAATTTTCAACAAAGAAGGATTGGATAGAGGAAAGTGTTATTACTATAGACAACAAGTTGAGAAAGATGATGTTTGAAAAATAAAATCCTACTTATGGGGATCTAGAAATTGATGTCCTGACCCAATCCTTTGATCAATACATTGATGAAGAACATTGTTCCTATGAGATCATCTCGGAGATTTATCATTGTGGAAAATATAATTGTTGAGATGACTCAGAAATTAAAAAGTATAAGAGTAGAATGAACAAATGTAGTGAGGTGGTGAATAGGAAAACATTGATATTTAGGCATCATTTAGGACTGAGAAAGATGATCTAGTGTAGTTTTTACGCTATTTTATGCTTATTTAGGAAGGATACAAGACAAGGAGGAAGACAATGAAGAAATTTATGATGATCATGTGGAACCATGAGCAAGATTAGGCTTTTTTCTTTTAAAATTTTTCCTTTTCCAATTGTTACTTTCATTTATAAAAATTGCATAATGTTTTAAATTGGGGACTTCAATTATGTATGTGATATAGTGAGATGTAGTATAATTTCATTTTTCTTTAATAGAAACTTGAATCTATTATGAACATGAAATTCATTGTAACCCAATGAGTATTTATGCATTTGTGAAGAAAACAAAAAATTGGGTTCTATAGAGGCCCTAACCTAAGAAAATATTTACATACATTCTTCATGTTGTATCAAAAAGGGAAAAAGGGAAATATACTCAGTCATTCTACTTTTAAGAGATCCTCTCTGAAAAAGAGGAATCTTATAAAAAATCCTATTTTTCCTAACTACAAATTCTTCAGTCCCAACAGCCATTTGTACAAATAAAACATCCCCTGCTAAACTACAAGACATTTCTAGAGCCATAATCTCATCAATACTCATCCTTGGACCATAGAAAATGTCAATGACCTCTAACTTCATCTTGTAGGAATAAACCCATTGTTTAACATTTAAACTGCCCTTGGAAAGAGATTTTTTCCTCGATGCTTTGAAGGTAGAAGATGGAATGTAGGTGTTTGCAAAATTTGGGAGTGCATTTATGACAGTTTTTGGAATTGATTGAATAGGAGGTTTGGAGCTGGACCCACCCTTGCATTTTTTTAGGAAAAATTGTGACATTCCAGAAGGTTGTGAAGGTAAATAATTTGTTTTTCTTTTCTCCAAAGTAGAAATATGTCACTCTAATTGAGTTACTTTTTGAGAAAGAGTAAGCACAATTTCTATGAAGTCCCTTCATCGAGAACATAAGATTATGCGTAAGAATTTATTTTAGAGTAAACTCCTTTTACAAATGAAGGGACATGTGTTATCAATTATACCCTTCATAGTAGGCCTACACTTAATCAAAATTGCTTCAACCCTTCAAGGATTCTTTTGATTTTCCCACCTGAACAGATGAAAG
Source organism: Taxus wallichiana var. yunnanensis (assembly GCA_018340775.1). NCBI lineage: Eukaryota > Viridiplantae > Streptophyta > Pinopsida > Cupressales > Taxaceae > Taxus > Taxus wallichiana. The sequence goes on from CM031235.1 coordinate 223,073,892, forward strand.
TACATCATCTAGAAAGTAGAGAAAATGAGACTAATCCTTAGTAGTCTTTGAATTAAATCTACCCGAACAACTTGAGATCAACAAGCCCATTTTATTCTTCTTGATCTACAATCTCAAATAGCATCCTCACGAATGCTTCATCTAGGCCCAACAAGTCAAAGATTGAATTCAGATCCTCAGATGAAATTTCTTTCAAACTGGATGCTAATGCTACTCCCGCCATCTTACAAACAAATAATTTCACTGAGCTTCTTACACTTGAACCTAAAATAAAAGATGCGAATTTGTAGAAGAAATGGTGGGAATTTATAGTGAATATGAGGTGAATAAGTTAAATTGAGAAAAATCATGGTGAATTAATTGTTGATTGTTTATGATATCCACACGAGGGAGATAAAAGTGAAATAGACTAATATCACTAAAAAAGGAGGTAATTGGCCTAATGTAACATAATACATCCTGGAAATACTTAGCTCGGAAATATATGAAAATAATTGTGTGTGTTTTGAGGGAGGATTCCAAAATCCGGGAATTATTAACATCAAATCAAACTATTTGGGGGCATTCAAAATATCAATAAAAAAGATTTCTTAACCTACCAAAAATGGGAATAATCAAGTTGATGATGTCAAATTAATGACATACTCATCCCATTCATCATAAAAGAATGAAATATACACCTAGAAACATTTGTAAAGATTACTCCGCATGGCATGATAGGGAATAAGATATTTTAAAACTAATAGAATTAGATAATGTTTTTAGGAATATTCCTTGAAAAGATTCATGTTTTGGGGGTAAAAAAAAAAAAAAAAAAGAATCAAATATTGTATATATATGAGAGGCATGTTCTCGTATCAAAGGGGTTAAAAATTTCTGAATTTTAGAAGAGATAGAGATTTTTGATGTGCTTTCTTGAAATATGAATTTTAATGAGATTCCTATGAGTTGTTTTACTTCTTCAAATTTTCCTATGTCAAGATGGTTGCAAGTGCACAACCATTGATAAACATTGATATCATAGGTTTTATGTTCCCTTGTTAAGGAAATTGAATATCTAAAAATGAACTATGTGCATGCTCATTAAGATTTGTTACATTTTGTTCTTAATATAGTATACTTTAAATTAGTCAGCTATTTTTCCTATTGCAATCTTATGTTTATGGCTCCTCTGAGTTACACTAGATCTAGTCTTAATGGTGGTATTTTGGTAATTGAATTTTTACTATAATTAGAGCCTTCTTTTCACATTACCAAACATAAGTTTTAAATTCATAATGTTTCCCTTCTATTGATAATATTTTGTAAGCCTTTGAGTGTATCTTAGGCATAATAGGTAGTGAGTTGTGAATATTTTGTCAAGATATTTACATGAGATTTCATGTGCAATTTATTGAATATTGTATGAAATCATGCATTGTTTGGTTTCCATGTGTGTGTACCTTATCTCTAAGGGTTTTTTTTGACCTATTGAGTGTCCTTTTACATAGAATGATTCTTGGCATTGTTGGAGTTCTAAGAAATTTGTCATGGTAATTTCCATCTTTTTTAATATCCCATTCATATAAAACATAAACCTACTACTACTCAAATCCTAAAATTCACCTCTATTTTCTTTTCCTATAAGAATTTGTCAAGGGAATTTACAAATTTTACTTCCCTTTCCATAAATATGCAAGAGCAGATGGAATTTCATGTTTTCTAGAGTAACCTGAGTCTAATTGGAATAACATATGCACTCTTTAGTGTGACAACTTGTAAGAGTTAAATAGTGCATTCATTGTACATGATCATCCAATATTGATTTATATTTTTTTCAAAAGGAAGATAGAAGACTGAAGATTGCAATTATCCCTTTACATTTTCAGGTTACACAAAGGGTTATCTCACCCAAAACAAAGGCATGGCCTCATTCAAGTAGGGAACACCATCCACTTTGTACATGTCACCCAAATTCCCTCCAAAGCTAGGTTCAAATGAGTTTTTAGACATCTTCCCCGGTTACCAAATGACATAAAAAATTCTATCATCCTTGAAGCATATCAATTCACTCATTGATGCTGCTTGGCCCCAAAGGAGATGTAAATTTTTGTACCAACACACTTTCGGAATAATTATCGATGCCTATTTCATGGAATTAAGAGAAATTACGTCTCTCGGTAACATTTACAATGTATTTGATATAAATTCATGTTGAAGCACTTGGTCCTTTGTTGAGATTTTCTAAAATAGAGCTCTATCTAAATTTTTTTCTCTATATTATCCCATTCTAAGAAAAATTTCCATTAAATTTGACTTTGTTGGGAGATTCCTGACAAAATACTTTGTAAAGTCACCATCCAACAAGTTATGTCAAGTGATCAATGCATATAAGGTGAAAGATCCTAGTGGCGGCTTTGTCTTTTGTGGGAAATCTCGTAAGAACCAGTGAAAAATATCTAAAGCTTTGTTTATTTACTTGTCAATTTCGCAAAGCTAAAAGGAAGGATATCCTTATTAAAAATAGATCTTGTCGTAACATTGTTCCCATAGTTGAGAAAGACTAATCTAGGGAGAAAACAAGTTTGGAAAGGCTTGGGAGATCAAAGGTCGAGAAGAAAAAGTTGTACTTTTGTTAAAACTAATCAACCTTTAGTGAAAGACTACTCCAACACTTTAGATACTGGATCAAGTAGTCCCTTTTCCAATTTATATACTCCAGCTCAAGAGGGTCCTTCATTTAGAAGTTATCGGGGTATTCTTCAATTCTCTCCTTTATTGATTATGAATAATAGATTATTTCATGAAACCGAGTCATTAAAGGATCAATACTTCTAAGATCACACTCCATTACCTCAAAGACCTCCATTTCTACACCATTTTAATCTTCATATTAGAACATCTCCTCCAAAAATATGGCTCAAACCTCGACCTGCACCTCCTTTTGTAGTAAATACTTATAAAAATATATATTTTCATGGAATGGTTGGTTACGCAAATGAGGTCCCATATGAAGTCAACAATATATTATCCAGATTGGAATAGGTGTGTAGGAAAATATAAATGAAAGGTGCTTAGTGGATATGGATTGAGAACGTGAAAAAGAAAAGGAAAGTGTTACAGGTGCTTAAGGATGATGGTGCTTGAATTAGATTTGCTCAAAATTGGAAACCACATGGGAAAAATTCCATACATGTAACACAAGGTAGGCAAAAAAATGATAGGATACTTGGTATGTGACACAGAGGAATATGTGTTGTGGCACAATGATGTGCACATAATGATTACTACATCTTGAAAAGTAGTAGCGTGCTAGAAGGTTACAACTTTTGTGCATGGAGGAAAGTAGAGAAAAGAGTGAAATAAATAAGAAATATTATTTAAAGCTGCAGATGGTGGTAGGAGAGAAGAAATAAATACAATATAAGTTTTGAAATATATAAAAGGAATGTGGTACAATTAATTATTACCTTACCTTATGAAGAGATTGAGAATTTGAAGAGTGAAGAAGTATGGATTTATGTAAATTTGCGAAGAGCCAAAAAGATATGAATCAAACAAGAGCAAGATAATACAAACCCTAATTTAGGAGCTCCTTTAGTGGAAGACAGCGTGGGGAAGGCATGGAGATTTAAAATATACCAAGGCTGAGATTCAAGGTTTTTCATTCATCGAGATAGGGTTTTCAAAAGCATCAATTCATAGAGTTAGAATTAGGGCATATGATCTCATGCCAATAATGAGTTTTTGGGAAATCTCACATAAAGTGTGATTTCACACCACGAAAAGAAGAGTGTTGGGGAGAAAGGTCTAGTATTATTCCCCATCTTTGACTACTTCCCAAATTTATACACTACTACAGATGGTTTGATCTTGTTTTGTTCTTTGCTTGTTCTAGTTTCATCCAAGGAAATAGAACTAGGAGATAAAATGCATTTTGTTTGTTTGAGGACCGTGTCATCAGATTGTGAAGAATGTTATGTGACTTGTTGAAAACCATGCCAATATGATAAATTAATTATAACCACCCCTGAATCAAAGATGCCAAGGAAAGGTAAGAAGTACCCAGCGGATCTTGTTTGTATTAGGGAATTGGTTTCTTTGTTGAACCGAGGATCCAAGTAAGATTCTAGGTCATTTATGTAACAATAACTCTATTTTTCCCTATATTATGTAGAATTGTACTAAATCTCTGAGATGTTATATGGGGTGCCTAATTCACCTAATGTATGCTCCCCCTCATTTGGGGTGCATGGGACGTCACTAGAAGGATGTGGTGCAAAGGATAGGGCCTAAATCGATCTCGAATCGATACCCTCCGTGGGGAGGAAATGTGCATGGTAGAAACCAAGGAACATGTAAATAAAGTGTCTAGAAATATGTGTTAGTATAAAAATTAGCAAACATGCCATAGAATAAATTGTAAACAAGAAATAGTGCAAACAAAATAAACCGTGAAAAGTGGGTTTCAAATATGGGACATCACTCAGAATGTCATAAGACAATTAGGGAAAAAGCGGAAAAAATAATACAATAAATGAACAATAAATACATAGGGAAAAGCCCAAAAACAATGAAATATAATGGAAAACAATGAAAATAGTATTAAGCAAAGTATCGATAACCATGGTGGAGAATATTTGTTGCAAGGAAAATGTTGCACATGAAGCACCTGTTAGCATGTTACAAAGATAAAATATATTTCAAAGTGTGTATTTTATGATATAAATTAGTGTTCTAATAAGGATATGAAATAGTATATAATGAAACAATAACACATGTGATGTGGAAGAGTAGTAATGTAGATGCCCTAGGACCCTTGAGCGGGACGACCAAGAAGAGGTACAAAGGCCAAACATTATTTTTGGGTCTAAAGATTTGTACAAAGTGTACATTCATAACTATATAACAAGTGAATGGTAATTTGTATATAGAAAAGATAATGACATATGATGTATTTTTATAGCATGTGAAATAAAGTGTACATGTAACTAGTATAAGCAAGCAAGAGAATGTCCAATGAGGATATGTAATATGTTGTGAATGAGTAAAATGGAGTGGTATACAATGTGAATGTGATAGGAGGATCAAGACCCCGAGTGGATGTGTATAAATGTATATGAGATGAGGTTCATTTATAAAATATCCCTCGACAGTCAAGAATAAACCATAGAAGAATAGTGTGCCATCAGGAAATAGTTTGAACATGTGCACTAGAAAGATAGATCAATACAACATAGATCATATATTTTAGAGGAGGATAGTATTATGTGTGAGAAGAAAATTATATAACTATGTATCACAAAGCATAGAGCATGAAATGTGCGGTGGGTGAGGTTCATGTATGTAGTATTCCCTCAACATTCGAGTATGATCCACAGCACAAGAGTGCATCATAGGGTAATGGCGATACAAGAGATGTATCAATGTGTGTATGATGAATGAGAAATACTATATGTGAAGCACATAGCGTAATAGTACAAGTGTGAGACACCTAATAATGCGAAGAAGGGGGAAGTAAGCATGATGCCCCCAAGTGTATGAGGTGAACAAAAATCAATTAACATCGTTTAATAGATCAGCATTGTCATGGTCAAAGCCGAATGGAGATACATCGAGACCTGGAAATCACTAGTCTACGGTTAATAATATAAGAATCCATTGTGGAGTAAATTATACATACCCATTGCGTATTCTTCATCAATGATGATGATAGTAGACAACCATGTGCATACTAGTAAGTAATATTTTACGTATAGTAGATAAATGAATCATTGTAAATAGAAGCATAGCCAAAAGGCATGGGAAATGAGATATCAATATGATTAGGATCTAGAGTGCTACCAATTTAGCTAAGTTAAGACTTCCCCTACGTCACTACCATGAGTGATCGAGATATCCACCCAAAATCAACACAGATGAATGAAGAAGTTGTTTGCATATAACTTGGTGTAAAATACACAATGGGTACATGCAAAGGAACATTAGAATGTGTGTTAGGTTTATCATGTCTGATAGCTAAAATCTAAGGTTTCTCAAGTCTGAGTGAAGGTGCATAACTCATGTGTTTCTCGTGATCCTCAGAAAGAGTTGAGTGAATAAAAATAGGAGCTTTGTCAATGTGTGATCCCAATGAACTACTTACTCAAAAAAAAAATGCCATGGTGAGAATTCCACTTAACATGTGGAATAGGGAAAAATACCCTGTGAATATCTGCCAATACCTCCACTAGTGAAACCCATAGAATGGAGCATGTGAGAACCGAATGTAGTGGTATGCTTCTCAAAAGAGCCATGCATGTGAGCGAAGTAGGATACACAACATGTGTAACTATAATAGGCACATATCTAGAAGAACATGTAGTAACAAGCCTAATAGGCTTAGGAGCATCATGAACGAGAGCAGGATAAAAAAATGATAGATCAAGGTCGAGCTAAAAGTTGACTAGGATCATGGATATGACTGTATCTACAATATGATTGCGATTCTACAAGCTAGCAAGTTTTTTTCCGGAGGGAGTGTATTATTGTATCCTTATCGTGAATGAGTGCTTGTAGAAGATAATTTCACTTCTTTAGTGATCTATTTTCTTCCACAAATTTTACAATATCCTCTTAAAGTTCACACACTTTGGAGAAAAAAATATTAGTTTTAGAATCCGTGATAGATACAAGAATGCAACTCCCAAAAGTTTAGGATGTCGAATCAACTGAAATTGCGTCCATAAGTGATTACAATACCTCTCCATATTTGGGACTTTATAATGAGTGCGTGTTACAATATTTCACTTTATAATTATATTTTGATTCTCAAAATAAATATTTCCAATGGAAAGAGCACAAAAAAAGCACTTTTGCAAAAACAAGACTGAAAACCAAGTTACCGATCAAAAGATACAAGCTTTTCAATTTTATTCTCTACTATTTATTTTATTGCCTTCACCACACAAAGAAAATGAAAGGGGGAAGGAGTTAAGCACCTACTAGTAGGAATCACAAGTTTTAAGCCCTCATACGACTAAGTGCTAAGGATTTCAATGGGATTTTGCACAACTTACTATTCTGGGGTGTGTTACTTGTTTTTGAGTAATTCATATCAAAATTCTCTTTACGGTAAAACTTAATATTTCTAGACCGTGTCGCAAATGACCTTCATTTCCCAATATAGTGTGGATTTTCTTGAAATTGATTTTTTGGGTTTTGCTCTGATTGAAGTAAATTCCAAGATGAACCAATCTACGTCTTTGCAACAACAAAAAAACAAAAAAATATTACCTCCGTAAATGCTCTAGTTTACAATTGATCTTAGGGTTTTTCCACCTTCTAGATCCAATTGAAGCCTATGTTTTCCATATAAATGCATGCAACAACAATATACAGACAAATCCCGAATATATGAATATATAAAAAATGTTTGCAAAAATAAAATTATAGACCGATGTCAACAAAAATCTCCTACTTTGATACCATAAAAGGAATGATAACTAGATAATACCAAGCTAATAAAATAGATGTTAATCAAACACCACAATCAATAAGATGAAAGTAATTCGCCAAAATAACTCTACATAAACCTTTGCAAAAAATGAGCAGAAATATCATATACTATTATGGAACTCAATGAAATATAATGATAATGGGCATTCCTTATATAGGTAAGGAATAACAATCTAAGAACCACTCAAGGTTGTAGATCAAGCCATAAATATAGGAAAGAACTAGTCATCAAATAACTAATCAATTCCATAGATTTAGGAGAGAACTAGACAACAAGGATCTAGACAATACCATAGATCAAGGAAAGAACTATACCTAACAACTAGATAATATCCCCTAATATATAAATAAATAAAAAGAAATATCCACACACATAAGTCAGTGAGGATAAATATAATAAAGGTAAATAAAGTACTGGGTGAACATGAGCTAAGGTAAATACCTACCCTAACAAGAAAAGTCATGACATGCAAGAAGAATGGAGTGAGTTTCGGACACAAACACATAGTATTTTGAATGGGATAATTTCATCGCACATTTAGATATTATGGGATCATTACAAGTTAGGAAGAAGGAAAGGGTTTGAGTGGGAATCTTGGAAAGATTATTTACCATGTTCTTGAGCATCCATACATGGCGGCACCACCATGAAATAAGAACATAGTGAGAGATAAGTGTTTGCTAATGATTTTTATAAATTTTTAAGGCTTCTTAATATGGTTACAATCCTATTGAAACTTTTAAGAGTGAACAAGATGAAACAAGAGTGAATAAATATCAATTTTTTCCCTCTCGGATTACTTAGAATTCAAAATCTTCACTCTATGTTTCAAGGAAAATCTATTCCTAGAGGTTCTTCAAGTGGTTTTGAAATAATTAGACTGAATTAATAGTTTCCATTAGGTTATCTTTGTGAGTTGCTAAACACAATGTAAAAAGGCTAGTGAAGTCTTAAGGTGTGATAGAGAATTGGTATTTGGAGTATCTAATGAAGGAGACAAGGTAAGAAATTTGATAAAAATGATCTTTATAGCCTATCATAGCTTGTACTCAAATGATTTTGTGTTAAACTAAGTCCAAATCTTAGATTATCATGACAATGTGTCCTAAAGAGGACTATATGCAATGATGGCCTAAAGGAAGTAAGAAAAAATTTGATAGTTGAGTGATTAATTTTGAGATTGGAGTCCTTAGATTAAGTAAATACCATTTGAATAAAAGGAGAAAGGGTATTCGAGAATTTTACCAAACCAATTGTGTCACACTTGTTCAAATTTCATAATAGTCTACATAGAAGAGATTGAGACAATTAATAAAACATAGTCTATAAGTTTGAATCATGGAGGTTAGATCCAAAGGATAATTTTTGACAATTTAGTTATGGAATTGGTATACTTGGGAATACTAGAGCATGAGATAATAACTAATCTAGTATAGTGTGACCATAAAGGTTCAAGTGGCCTTATTATGGTATACACTCAATTTGAGGTAAAGAGACAATTTAAGGCTTAAAAGACAATTAGAGCCAAGAAATGAGTAGTTTTGAGTGTTTTAATTGAATAAATCATTGAACAATAGATTGGAATTGTCAAGAAGGGAAATTCATGTAGGGTACATGAAAGTGTTGAAGGGTTACACTTGAGAAGAGAAATTTTTGCATATTATGAGCCTTGATTTCTTAAAGCAGCAGAGACTAGACTTCATAAAGGGTAAGAACACTTATACTCACTCCTATTTATAATTATTGGGAGGTAACATAGCAATACTTAAGATAGGTAACAATTCAATTAATATCAAGGAAGAACCAAAATTAGAAGAGCTAGCTCACGTGTACTTTCAAGCTAGACAATTGGTTGGATTAGAGTAAGGAAAACAGAGGTAGAGTTGAGATTTTTTTGGACAAGAGAATATTGAATGTATGAGATATCCTTTTTCTTTACATCATTTGGTATCAAATCAGAGGGAAGAGAGTGAAGAAGTTGAGAATAGAGAGATACATTGAACAAGAATAAAGGGAAGAGATTGACAAGAGAATGAGTGAAGAAAAGAGTATGAAACTAGTCATGGGGCATGGATATGTGATGCCCAAATGGATGAATAAAAAAGTGACATAGATTCATGAGAGAAATACAAAGAAAGTGTATGGGATTATAATATAACAAAAACAACAAAGAATATTTGAAAAGATGACGGAAACAAGGAAGGCATGCGAAGAGACACCATGGAGAATGGTCGGACCTTATAAGTTAGATTTAATAGATGATGATGATGATGATGAAAGAGAACTAATAGTAGAGAAGGATAGATAGGAATTGATAATATCTTTGTGGAAAATTTTAAGTCACAAAAAAGAGAACAAGAAGAGAGAGAAAGGAAAATAAAATAAGAAAAGATGAAGTAGTTAGAAAAAGAGAGAGAGTTGAGGATGCAAGAAGAGATACAAGAGTTGAAGAGAGATGTGGGATAGATTTTAGATATTATGGAAAGAAAAAAATTAGAGGAAAAAGTTAGTATAGTGATTAAGAAGTAGGAAAAGTGGCCAATAGAGCTAATTGTGAGGAAGAGGAAGAGAGAGAAGTTGAGAAAAGAGATAAGAAAGGAAGAGAAAAAGTTGAAACAAAAAGAGAAGAAGATGAGAAACAAAGAAGAATAAGTTGAAAAATAAATAATTTATGAACAAATTAAAATTTTGGATGAGGAATAGGTCATTGAAAACTTCTTATCTTACCTTGAAAATTATAAATAAGAGAGTGATGAGGTGGAGCAAGTAAAGTGATGAAGTGGAAGAGCTCACCGATGGAGCATCTTATGAGGCTACAAGGCCTCCTATTTATTTCTAATATTTCCTTTGAGTGTATGAATATAGCTAATAAAGATGAAAAAATAGAAATGAAAAAACTTGATAAACAAATGGAAAAACAAGCTACAAATGAAGAAATAAATGTTGGTGAAGAAGAGTTGACATTTGATGAGGATATTTTGTGGCAGTAAATCATGTAAGGACCTGAGACTTCAAAGTTGTTTGAGGATGAGGAAGAGTACACAAGAGGAGAGGAAGAAATTAAAAAGATACTAAAATATGAATAAGAATACAAAAGACATGAACACACAAATGAAGTTATAAATGGGCAACAACAACAGGTTCAAGAGAAATATATGTTGATCAAAGAGGAGAATGAATAAGAAGAAGCCTATGTAGAAACCCTATCGAAGAACACCTCATTTATGAATACAAAGTACATAAAGAGAACCAAGAAAATAATGGGATTGAATAAATGAAGAGTAAGTGGGTTGAAGGCAAAGAGAAGATCAGAGTGAAGATGAAGAAGCAAAGAAATTGGAAGAAGAAGAAGAAAACAAAACTATGGAGTTTAATCTTTCCTACGGAGTATGATGTAGGAGCATCACTCCACACTTATGAATAAGTCATGAAGACATAAATTTTGGTTTTCATGTGTGGTTATAGGTCTCAGGAGTCCATTAGTCTTACTAGTTTTGGTTTAGGCCTTTAAGAATTCAAATAGAGCATTTTCCCTCCAAATTGTAATATTTGAATATTTAGGCCATTTTTGGCTTGTTTTAATATTTCAAGTATTCTATGAGCTTATAAAGATTTGTAAGAATGAAATGAGGAAATTATGGGTTTTTTTAAGTCCTTTATTTGGCTAGAGAGAATATCAAGACCGTTTGTGCTTATAATATTAAGGCATCTTGACTAAAGTCCTAAAATTGTAAACACTTTTGCATATGAATATGGGTCTAGGAGCTAGTTTTCAGTTTGACGGTGATTAGAGGAATACAAAAGAGAAATCCAGGAATTTGTTGACATTAATTATGTGCAATAGTTTATTGAAAGATTTTAATGTTGTGTATGATACGAAGTAAGTTGAATGCATGATAGATTCCAACCTTAGATATAAGTGAGGAGATTAATATGAGAGGAGTAAGGTGTTTTCTTTTGGTTTAAGAGAAGAAAATGGTATATTGTGATTGAGTTTGTTTCATATCCCCGTTAAAATAGATTACAGAATGATATAACTAACACTCTAGTGATAAGTTCAGGGTGGTAGTTTGTATGAGAGTCTTTACGAACTAACATTCCTTATTTGCTTTCTAATAAGTGATTCTTAAGGTACTAAGTATGGTTGTATTTTGAAAAAGGTCATTTTTTTATCATCCCTTTGGAGCAACATTTGCAAGGTTTTGTTGACCTTGTAATGACATGAATTAATGTATATCAACTTTTAGAGTGAACTTATCTTGAAGTGATAGATGATCATTTTCATAAAGAAGTCATATTTCATTTGCTTGGTCTGAATATTTGTCTCGCATCCATCTTTAATTGAAGGAAGGTCTCAGGGTAGTTTAATATTGTGTTTTTATGAGAAAATTTAGAACATGTAATATGAATGGAGTGAGTTTGGGACACAAACATGTAGTATTATGAATGGGAGAAGTGCATGGAACATTTATATATTATGGGAGAATTAAAAGTTATGAAGAAGAATAAAGTGTTTGAGTGAGAATCTTGGAAAGAGGATTTACCCTATTTTCGAGCATCCATATGTGGCAGAGAACCATAAAACAAGAATATAGTGAGAGGTAAGTTATTTTATGAAATGATAAAAATGTTTAAGGATTATTAATATGGTTACAATCATGGAAAATCTTTCAGGAATGAACAATATGAAACAAGAGTGAAGAAATATCAATTTTTTCCCCTTCAAAGCTTACTCAAAACTCAAAACCCTTAGGCTAGGGTTTCAAGGAAAAAATATAGATTATCTCCATAATTAACAAACAAAACAACTCCAAAATTTTATACACCTCTTCCATGAGGTTCTTTAAGTTGGTTTTAAATAATTAGACCGAATCTTGATTCTACCATCGAGTTATCTTTGACAGTTTCTAAGAACAAAGTAAAAATACCACTAAAGTCTTAAGGTTTGATAGAGATATGGTATTTGGAGAATATAATAAAGGATATAGGGTAATAAATTTAATAAAAATTATGTTTATATCATTCGATAGATTGTTCTCACATTATTTGGTGCTAAACTAACTCCAAAACATAGATCATCATGACAATGTGTTCTAAAAGGATTTGTATAGAATAGTGGCCTAAAGGATGTAAGAAAAAAGTGGACAGTTGAGTGATTAATTTAAAGAGAAAATTCCTGAGATTGATTAAATATCACCTAAGTGAAAGGAGAAAGGGTATTTAGGAATTTTATCAAACCAATAGTGTGACATTTGCTAAAATTTCATAACAATGTACATAAAAGAGACCGAGACAGTTAACAAAACCTAGTCTCGTAAGTTTGAGTTAGGGAGTTTGGATCCATAGGATGATTTTGGACAATTTAGTGATGGAGTTGGTATACTTCATAATTCTAGAGCATGAGTTAATAACTAAGCTAGTATAGTGATACCCTAAAGTTTCAAGTGGCCTTGGTTTGGTAGACACTTAATTTGAGGTAAAGAGCCAATTTGAGGCTTAAAAAATAGTTGGAGCCAAGAAATGAGCAATGTATGAGATTTTTGATTGAAGAAAACATAGAAAAAGAGATTATAAATATCAAGAAGGGAATTTCATGTTAGGCATGTGAAATTGTTGAAGGGTTACATTTAATAAGGGCAATTTTTGCATATTATGAGCCTTGATTCCTTAAAGCAAAGAAAGAGTAGACTTCATAAAGGGTAAGAAAATTTATAATCACTATTAGTTATAGTTATTAGTAGGTGACATAACACTACTTAAGGAAGGTAACAAGTCACTTAATAGAAAGGAGGAACAAAAATTGAAAGAGCTAGCTCATGTGTAATTTCAAGCTAGACAATTGGTTAGATTAGAGTAAGGAAAAAGGAGGTAGAGTTAAGATTACTTATGGACAAGAGACTTTTTGAAAATGATCTGCAGATGAACCATCGAGTCATAGGAAACCTTAGGTTGGTGAGACATGTGCCCTAAGGTGACCTCCAAATTTTAAAGAAGTTGGCTCTTCTCTATTGATTGGGATAGGGTTAGAGGAAAACATGTAATGATTTAAAAATAAAGAGGTGATGTGCCAATATTAAAGTGGGAAAGCTCCAAAATACTTTAAGAATTTTATCGAGGATAGTCTAAGGGCTGCATAGCATGATTTACTATTTTTATAACACAATGTTTCACCTAATTCTTAGATCGTTTCTTTGAAGTGTTAACAAAATAGATAGGGTAACGGGTGTAGGAGGAATACTGTTCAAATGTTGGTTGATGGGTTGTTATGCGTGTATGACTTCGAGATCCACAAATAATCGTGAGAGATTCCTTTTGGCTAAGAGGAACTACCTGTAATGAAAACAAGGCCACGAGAAGGAATTAAACAACATGGGTAGTGAACTCGCCTAGTGTATGCTAGATCCGGGAAGTGTGATACTTCCTAAATGTTTGTCGATCCACTTTTTAAACAAATTAATGTTGCAAACAAAGTAAATCCTATTGTTATTTAAAATGATTTAGGTATCTCACTTAAAACACAATAAGAAATAGATCTAATCTAACAAGATAAGCTAGAATAGAATCTAAAGGTCAAATGATTGGTTCTGGGTCTCTGCATGTCTAATAGAGGTCTTAGGTAGATCACAGGTGAATGAGGGTGAGATGAAATTTTATGGGTAGGTCTCTATTCAAGGTTGTATGAGAAAATACAGAGACCAATGTCGGTCAGGGGTGACCAATGGTGATTAGGTGTGACCGGTGTTTGTTACTATGAGATATGGAAATATCACAGATCAAGCTTTTGGTCTCCTTTATGATTGCACAAAGGACTTTGGTTAGTCGGGGTGAAATATTGGGTTCTGGGTGCACGCTTTGGCAAGGTTTTAATGGGTATATGGAGGTGAAAATGTTGGATAAGTTTAATACGGGAAAGATAAACAATGGATGATAAAATGAAATAAACTAGGAAAGTATGATGTTATCTTGACTTGGATTCGATCTGATTCCTGTGTGTGAGGGATGGAGGTGCTGATGAGGGGTTTGAAAGCTGCAAGTGATTACTAGCTGAAAGAAAGATTCTGCATGGGCTCCATGTACACTCGCTTTGGTTGGATAGATCGAGATCATGGTTGGGATGGCTGTGGAGGAGAAGATGCTCAATCTCCTTCCTTGCGCATGCGGTTTCTTTGGAATTTTCTCTCGAAGATGCGTTATCTCTCCGAGATGTGTTCTTTCTCATAAACCTTCTCCCAATGTTTTCCAACCTTGATAATAAGGTAGTTTAGGGGTTAAAAGGGTAAGTGACAACGGTTGGCCTTAACCGGTGACGGTTAGGGTTAACTAAATGGCGTCGATCAAGTGGGATTTCCTAGGTTTACTAAACTAGGGTGATCCTCTTGATTTCCTTGGATCTCGTGTTATTATCCTACGGATTAGATCGGGAGCTTGTTGTGAGCATGGGGATGTGGTTAGAGGGAATGTATGCATTGATTTTTAGGGTTTGGGTAAGTCTTAATTAGTTATGACAACTTACTAAGAATAGGTCTTAGTTTGAGTTGGCTTGGTGAGAGTGTCTAAGTGAACCGTATGTGGGGATATTATTTAAATAATATATTTAAATAATAAATATAGTGATGGTAATGAATTAAATTAATTAAATTAATATTAGTGGGGTGAAGGGGGTCATGGCTAGGTAAATGTAATAAAGGGTGCTTATTGGTCACGGGACCAAAGGGGAGTGTGACCTAATTTTACTGTCTACACATAAGTCCAAGGAGCTGAAGTGAATGATTTATAAATAATAAATGAGATAGAAGAGTTCTAAGGGAATTAAGCATGATGAATTTCTTGACTCATTTAGAACTACTTATCATAAAAGAACATAGATTTAGAATATATAAAGTCCATTTGTACAAAATAAGAACTCTTTATTCATATATAAAATGAATACATAAGGCCCTCAAAGGAATAGATTACAATTTTCTTTTATGATGAGGCTTACTGAGGCTAGAATTTTACAAAATACCAAACTCCTGGCTTCCCTCCTTGTTTCTCTACTAAAAAATTTCTCTCTTTTTTATTTATTTTTCCTCCTTTTAAGGACCTCTTCTCACTCTATTGCTTTCAGCTACCGCCTTTTTTTCTTTTAATTTGATAAGGCCTTGTTCTTATCTTTTTGGCTCCTACCCCCAATATTTTAAATATAGAGCTACCACTATCAGTATTCAATTTAGATGTTTGAACTTCTTGATCTGGAATAAATATTTCAATCATTTATAGGAATCATGCATCTACTCCTACTTGGTATCATTGCCAATTCCTTGGTGGTGAAGTTCTTTCTTCCTACCATGAGGAGGGATTATGCTTGTTTAGGTCCTTTTTCCCGAGTCTTCTAAAAAAGTGTGCTGAATAGACACGTGGAGAGATTCCAATTGAAGACATATCTTTAACTCTTCAACTTGTTTGGGAGTGACTTTATCGAGCCCTAGACATGTGGAAGGATTCCGTGAGTTTGAGAACCCATTTTAAAATTATATCTTTTGGGGTTGCGCCAATGAGACACGTGGAGAGATTTCACAACCCTTTCCATATTTAGTTTATTTTTTTTGAGAGATCAAAAGATGTGAAAATCAGGTAACAAAGATGTTCAATAAAAGAGTTGTAACAAAAGAATGTAATCATTTTGGTGAATCACCAAGGGATTATGTGCCGGCCATGGAAGAATTCGACATCCCACACTTTTCCAAAACTAAAAAATTTGGCTAACAGAGGGCGGGTGGAACTTCTGCAAGGAAGCATGGTATTTGAGCCATTCTTGTTCTTTTGGGTAAGTCCTTCTTTACAAAGCTTGAATTTCGGTATCCAGCTCAATTATCTCCTTGTGGGAGAAACCCTAGAGGCTTTGCATTACTACATGCAAGTGAAACTCTAACTGTATGATGGGATTGATGATGGCCTCGACCTTAGCAACACTAGAGTCCTCTTTCAAAGACTGGAAGACAATCTTGTCTTGGTGCTTAGCGAGCAAGAGCTGTTGAATTTGGTCTTTTGATAGAAACGATAGAATCATCTAGGAAGGGAGAGGGGAAACCTAGCTACACTAATTCATTGATATTCTACTTTCTTTCCTTCATTCCTTGGTGAAGTTGTGCCAAGAGATTTTGACATTTGATAGAAGCTTTGTTATAGCTCAAAATCTCATTGATCTTCGTAGTAATCAAACATCTATCAGTGATTCCTACATTCTAAAGAGTGGGGTCTGAGGCATCATAGAGTTTCTGAATCAAAATATTTGACTCATGGACCTTGGACGATAACGCGTTGCTAATGGTGGAGACTGCAACCTCTACCTTGGTGCACATTTCCTGTACATCAGATATAAATCTGAGTGTCAGGGATAGATTTTTAGCTATGGTGGCAATTTGTCACAACAAGAGGCATATAATCCCTATACTAATGTTACAATCCCCACCTTCTGGGATTGTTTCCCCAATTTTTTGGTCAATTCCTTGACTATTTCTTCAGAATATTTTATCTTGGCCTGACGGCTATTCTTTTCTTGCAAGAGTGAATTAACCAGGGCCTCAGATGCATTGAGCTTAGTTACTAGAGCCTTTTCCTCTACTTGAGAAGCTGCGAGGGCTTGCTTGGTTGACGTGTCCTTCAAATCCTTCTTGATCTGATCTACCTCTCTATCTTTGGCCTTAAGCTCATCCATATGGCCTGATGTTATAGCTTCTACTTTTTGAAAGATGGATTTCACCTTCTTAAGTTGATTGCTAAGTTTCAAGTAGTCTGTAGTGACTACCATCATTGTTTCATTCATCAGCTCGACCCTATCCTGAGGCCAGAATTCAGCAAGGTCCACCGTGATAGCACTAATTGAATAGTCATTAGGCTACATCTATTTTGTAGGCTTGGATACCTGAGGGACAAGGTGAGTGATGGTCAAGGACATCGTTGATGGTCATATAAATATTGAACCTACTTGGTTGTGAGTGTCATATCTTTCTTCCTTTTCTTTAATCTAAATCCCGATCTCAAGCCATCCTCCTAATGACTCTTCTTGGCTCAAAAAATTAGAGGGAGAAGAGACCATTCCTCCTGCGAATGGGAAACTAGGTGGAAGGCCATATGGAATAGTAACTATTTATTGGGATGTTGTAGTTACTAGAGCCAAAGAAGGGGGTGTGATCATGCAAGGGAGAAACTTGGGATGGTGGTAGGGAGCTGCATGGAAGTAGAGGTGAACGAGGCAGAGGAAGAGTGTGAGATGGAGTGATAGACCGAAGGGTACTTTCCAAAGGGAAAGGTGGAGGGGGAGGCATTACAGAGAGAGAAGTCTCAGGTAGAGGTGGGGACATCACAGGGATTGTGAATGACTTTAGATTGTTATGGGGAATGATGGAAGGTGAGTCTCTTTCTGCTGTTTATTTTGAGAGGTTAGTAGAGGAAAAAATGGTGATTGATTCGAAGAGAAGTGGTAGATGAAGCCATTTCCAAAATTCATTGTTATGGAAGCTCGGAAGATTCCACAGTAAATCTGAGAGGTTTCTCAGAAGTGAGCACAACTATATCCTCACTATCAGGATTGGAGTTATGCTCTGAGTCCCACTTATATTACCACTCCTTATCACTAAGGATCTCTTCAAAGTTCTGTGTGGTCTAGCCAATTTCTTGTTTATATTTCTAGAAGGCCTCAATTTTTCTAGAGGTCTAGTACTTTCTTTTAATGTCACTTGGAGTCCTTTTCCAATTGTTAGAGTAGGGTAAAATTTATATTTGACTTGGTGGAATGAATCCTAGCTTGGAGTTGGGATGTCCTAGAGTTCCAAAAAGATATCAGATGATTCATCATAGGGGCTTTGACATGAATCAAAAAATGGCCTCGGCTCATGTTTGCAAGATTCAAAGATTTTATTTGTTGCCAGAGTAGCATCCATTTTCCCATCTGGATCATACCCCCATGAATCCTTGATTAAGGCAAAGCCATATGATGCTAAATTCTATGTGAGACATAATGGTCCTCTCACCATTTGAGTATGGTAACCCCTTCCCTACTAAAGGGAAGCTCATAGACTACTTTATTATTTAAGGTCGAGCCAACCTCAAGGTCCGGGATGATGATTTTATTGGTGACTTCCGGACCTACAATACGAGGCATGAGAACCATCGAAGCATAAAGGATTCACCCTTGAAACCGTGGACCCAAATCATGAAATTCCCTCTAGCGAAGAAGTAATCACAGGTGTATAATGGGTCTAAGAAGATAGACCGCACAAAGTCATTCATTCTATTATTGATCCCTTCAAGATCAATTTATAGCAAGAGAGGCTCTACAAAAGCATTGAAAAATTCATACACATCTAATGAATGGGACAGAGATATGGGTCCATGTAGATACTGGGATAATATTTTGGGAATTTACCTCCTCATCCCATAAGGTCAGAGTCATAAACTAACCGAAATATTGAGCATTTTGGTACAGGATGAGGTGGAAGAGAAATGAAAAATACCTGAAGGTGGATTTCATCGAGAAACATTTGAGTTACTCACAAATTGACCCCACAATGACCTCTGCAATGTAAAATTTATATGTTTGTTTCTATGACAGTCCTCATTCGAAACAGTGTCACCATCTACTAATCCTCAATGTCTTTATTAGAGTCTAGCCCGAAAATAAAGGCCAACAGAGAATAGACATCTTGAGCGTTATTTATGAGGGATTTTAAGGGAATGGGGAAACCTAAAATCCATGAACCACTGGTGTCTGACTACCTCAACTCCTTGTATAGGAATGTGACCTTAGTTTGGCATAGGGCCCATACATTTCAAAGTTTTGCTATAATATAGAAACTAGTTGTTTGGTCATAGGTTAGGGATAACATGTCCCTGATAGCCTATGGTGTAATTACCATGGCTATATTTTGTCCCTGGATTATATGGTTCTCTGATTTGAAACAGCCGTGCACATTTGTATGAGCTCTGGGCATGGGTGCGTAAGAGGAACCATATATTGAGTGAGAGTTTTTCTCTAGATTCTAGAGCCAAATGACTTAGAATATCCTAGAAGGTTGAACTGGCACATGCTTCTTCTCTCAAATATTTGTGCCTTTTTTTTTTAGACCAAGGTCGAAGATATCATCGATTGGGTTTCGACCATAGAAGGATCACTGTATCGAGATAATGGATTAGGGTATTTTAGCTTAGGTTGGTGCAGTCGAGGAGGAATGGGTTGCCCTGCGTAGGATTTTGTTGCCTGAATAGAGCTGGAGGTGGCCATGGTGTCTCTCTCAATCTAGAAAAAAAAACTCTGGAGCCTTTGGAGACTTTGATATTCATAGATTAATTCAGAAAATCTTAATGCTTCGGAAGTGACCCTTCCGAACAACTTAAGACACCTTAAATAACCATTTATACTTAAGGATTAAAATCTCACACATACTTGGGGTCACTTCTTATAATGTTCCCTTTGAGTAGGAGACCCAAGGCACCGAACTCGGTGCCTTTTGATAGATCTTGCATTGATTGTGGATCTCCTCATTAAGGAATGGGGCTTTACTCTTGATGACGAATCTAATAGGAGAAAAAGGCAAGTGCACTTCCCTCAAAATTTAAAAAGAGACATGGATAGAGGTGGTGGGACATGTGGAAAAATTCCTAAAAAAAGGGGGAAGGCACAAACAAAAACAAAAAGAAGGGAAACAAATATATACATATGATACAATTTCCGAGGACACTTATACGAAGGGTTTCAGGTGAATCCCATTTACTGGGATAGCTAAAGGATCTCCCGCCATGGTTTCAAGTTCAAACAAGTTATGATACTTACATGCACTAATTATGAAGGGACTAGTCCATAACAGGTCGAATTTTCCATGATTACTCGGGCTTGGCTTCTCTTGCATCCCATTTCAAGATGGTGGTCTTGACTTGGAAATTTGGCTCTGATGTCTTTTGATTGAACCATGTCTTGACTATTTGTTGGTGATTGATCATGTTTTTGTCGGAAATTTCACGCATCTCTTAGAGTTCCACCATCTCAGCAAGCCTTATTGGCATCACTCCATTTTCCTCTACCTCGAACCCTTTCAGCAGTTGTAATGTAGGGATCTCCAAAGAAATTAGCATCACAACACTTTTCCCATAGACTATTTCATATGGTGAAGCTTTCAGGATCTATTTTGGAGTGATCTGATCAGCCCATAAGGTTTTTTTAACATGCTCATGCCATAACCTTTTATGCTCATGTCCCATTCTTTTGATGAGTCTTATCAGATTCTTATTTGTAGACTCTACTAGACCATTTCCTTGTGGGTAATAGTTAGAGGATGACTTTAGATATATCTCGTGTTTGACCACAAAATTAGATACTTTAACAAATAAGAAATCTTTGGCATTGTTAGATATAATAGTGCAGGAATCAAAAAACAAGTGATGATATCCTGCAAGAGTCCTAGGATCACATTTTCAGTGGACTCCTTAAGCGGAACTGCCTCCATCCACCAGGTGAAATAATCAGCTGCTATGAGAATCCACCGGTGCCTAAAACTTGAAGTCAGGTTAACCATTCCAATGAAATCAAGACCCCATTTTGTGAAGGGTTCTTCAATTAGTATGGGATTGAGGAAAATTCCACCTTTCTTCGGAAACCCACATAAACTTGACAAACCTTGCATTTATTCGTTTCGCCCCGAATATTAGTGAACATGCTTGGCCGTAAGTATTCTTCTTCCAAGATCTTTATGGTTGTGGTTTGGGCTGAAAAATTACCACTCGAAGTCCCATGATGCAATTCACTTAATACTCTCTTGGCCTCTTCGTCCTCCAAAATATTAACATTAACCCATTAAAATTTATCTTAAAAAGGAAGTTGTCAATCATAGCGAAATGAGTCCCTTGTTGTCTATAATATATTTTCTTTTCAGAGAGAGATGGCATGGGTACTCTTCAATTTTAATAAAATGAATTCTATCAGAGACCCATCCCTTAGGCCTATCCTCATGTAGGTACATTATGTCACTTGATTTACCATTCTCCTCAGGGATAGGTTCTTGTGTCAAATATTGACATAATCCCTTGCCTCTCATAAGCTTCATGGATTTCAAATCTATGTTATACTCCAAGACCATGACCTGAATTTTGTTGTGCGTGACTAGGTGTCTGAACTTATTCAAACCTTTAACTATGGCGTAGGCTTGCCTTTCCACAAAATTGTATCTTGTTTCATAGTCGTGGACATTTTTTGAAAAGAAATCAATTGGGTGTTCCTCTCCTTGTTGTTCTCCCTTTAGTGTTAGCATGATTACTATGTTATTATTTCCCCCATATACATACATTATGAAACTCTTTAAGAAGTCGGGATTGTGGAGCATGGGGGCCGATGTAATAGCCTCTTTTATCAATTCAAAGGAATGACAACCTTCATCAATCCATTTGAAACCTAGGTCCTTTTTTAGCATGAGAGTGATCGGGTGGATAGTTCCTGCAAAATTTGATATAAACTTGCCGAAAAAGTTGATCTTTCCTAAGAAGGATTGAACAACCTTCTTGTTAACTGGCAGGGAAGCTCCAAAATGGCCCTGACTCTCTCAGGATCAATAGAAATTCCCTCCTTTGACACAACATGTCCTAGGAGATTTCCTTGGGGATTTCAAAGATACATTTCTTTGGGTTCAGAGAGATTCCAAACTCTTGACATTTTTTAAACATGGCTTCTAAAGCATCAAAATGTTCTTCCGTTGTTTTAGTAAACACCATAAGGTCATCAAGGTATATGAGGATTACCTTGTTTATTAATGCCCCAAACATGGTATCCATGGCTCTTTGAAAATTATCCCCTACATTTGTGAGCCCAAAAGGCATTTTTGCGTAGGTGAAGGTTCCCCACTTGGTTGTGAAGGTAGTCTTGTGTTGGTCCTTTCCACGATCCATATTTGGTTATAACCCAAAAAACATCCTACAGAGAAAAATCTTGGAGCTCGCGACTATCTCGTAAAATATTTTCCATAGAGGGCAAGGGGTAATGGTATTTCAGGGAGGCCTTATTTAGATCTTTGAAGTCTACATGATTCATATTTCACCATTATTCTTCCTCACTGGAACCAGGTTGGAGACCCACGTCATGTGTTTGATTGGAAAAATGATACGAGCCTCTAATAGTTTTCTTAATTCTTCCACCATGAGGGCTTCTACCTTAGGGTTCACATGCCTCTGTTTTTGACGCACATGCTTAGTCCCTTCTTCTAGGTCAATGGTGTGCTGGATAATGTCCTTATCATAACCATGTAGATCATCATATGTCTAAGCCATTACTTTATCATATTTGTGACATAAGGCCACGAGTCTGATCTCTTTCCTTTTGGGTCACCGACTTTCCAAATTTCAGTCATTTGTCCCTAGCTATTTCCAGCTCTACATAGTCTTATTTTACTACCTCAAACCTTCTCCAATCTGAACTAGCATCATCTGAGTCAAAAATATTTTCAAGAGTAATTAATCCTCTTGGGAGTTTGTTTGTCTTTAGCTGTATTATTTGGTCCCCATATGCTTCTTCAATCTTGGGCTGGAGTTGATTTGTAAATTGATCTAACTGCTGGAGGAAGTGTATGACCTGTTGGTCATTATCAAACACCTACCAATGGTGGATGTTGTTAGGGATAGAGGGGAAAATGATCACTTTTATGGTATCTTTATTTTTAATTAGATCCTGGGTTGGGTCGAATTGAGACCCAATGGTAGCCATCTTGTCAGCCTCTGTATTTTGATCATGGGGAATTACCTTAATATTGAAAGCTTCAAAATCATCTATTAAATCCCATACTCAAAGTATGATAGGATCTCATCCTTGGGTTCTTGGTGGCAGAAATATTTCTTACTTATGTGATCACCAATTTTGAATCACCGAATAATTTTAGCTTCCTGATACCCTCATTCCGGGTGGTGGATAAGTCGTGCACTAAGGCTTCGTATTCTACCTCGTTACTAGTACAAGAGAACTAGAAATGAACTAAGTGGAGTATCTTCCTACCATCCGGGAATATGATAAAAACTCCAGATCTCGAGGCGTTCTTGCTCCTAGCCCCGTCAAAATATAGAGTCCATATTGGAGGGTTATCGGGAGGGCTTGTCTCCGTGCATCACCTTCTCTTTCCACCTTTGGGATTATGGGGTTTTCATCAAAATAACGTAAGTTCCCAAAAGGATCTCCAGGGAAAGATTAGATGGATGATCACTCTCTTAAGGGTCCCCATCTTCTACATACAATTCTTCTTCTCTAGTGATCATAGCATGGGAGGCCTCGAAACCGGAAGGCACTTGGTTCGTTATATGCTCCTTGGAGAGGGGTTCTGACAAGACCTTCATCTTGGACCCATACTTGGTTCGTAGGATTAAATGGGACCAATCCAAAGACATATACCCACCAATCTTAGCTATGAAATCTTGGGAGAGGAAGAGCCTAAAGACTGGTGGGACATTAATCACCATGATATCTTGGAAAATAGTTATATTCGGATAGGAATAGAGTTATAATGGGAGTCCCTTGATAATCCCTATGGTTGGAACAAATTTCCCATCCAGTTGCATAACTCCCTTCTTTAAGGGTTCATACTGAATTCCTAAAGCATCTGTAATTTCCGAGGCATGACAAAGTAGTGCTTACACCAGTAATCTATCATGAAGTTATTTTAAAAACTTCTTACCTAGAATAAGAGTAAAAAGAAGGGGTGTGTCCTTGGTTTACTCACCTCTCCTTGTTGGTTCAACAATATGGCTTCTGTGGGCACTCGAGTGATTTTGACCCATCCTTTTGAGGGATCTACTAAGTTTGAATCCTTTCCGATTTTTGTGCTTCTTGGAGAAACTCCTTTTTCTTGGGAATTCTTAGGAGATCCCATAAAGAATCATTGGCTAGCACCTTTTAAGTTGTTGGAATACGTTGATAGGTCCGACAAGAGATAGTTTAAGATGTGATTGACTCTTCTTCCTTTTCTTATCAAGGTGTGAGACTTATTGATCTTATACATTTGATTTTTGAGCTTCCTTACTATTGGCGACAGTATATGTTCACCATGGTCGAAGGTTCTTTATACATCTTGTCGGTTGAACTTGAAGTTGTTGCATCTTCTTCAATGAAGTGGTGCATCTTATTGAAGTGGGTGTTGTATTTAAACTAATTAGGTTTGATAATAGACACCTCATTTATGGAGCCGAACTCCTCCCCTTTTACCCAAGAGAAAAGGGCATGCTCTGGTGTGATCTACACCTCTTGTTCTAGGGACATTCCTTGCATTTGTGTAGTGAAATTAGTGCTTTGGCCTCCCTTGGACTGATGGGGTCTAGTTGTGTATGTGGCATAACCTTGTCTTGATTGTTGTTAGGCTATCCTTAGTTTCAAGTTCCCTTGGGGAATTTCTTGGTATATGAGAATTATTGCAAGGGAAGCACCAAGTGTTGGGCTCCTTAGCTAGATGGTTTTGTCCAGGGATGATTTATCTCTCGCTATTGGGGGAGTAATCAAGTGGCATTGGTACAGGGACTATTTGATTTGATAGTTGCATGGTCGGTGGTCTCTGAGTATTCTGGTATGTAGAGGGATAAGCGGGTCGGCTACCTTGGAAATTTTGATAATTTTTCCTTGGATAAGTTTCTTGATTCCTTTTAGGTTCACTATCTCATTAGAAAAACTTCTTAGGATATTTCTCATCTCATCCATCTCGGGAGAGGAATATGAGGCTATGGTGGTAGAAGTTGAAGTTATAACCGTAGGGGGTAACTATATAAGGATGTAGGGGTTTTGGTTGGGCTTGGTGTTTGTACTTGTGGAAAGGGGGCTATCTCGGGATTTATCGGTAAAAGAGTTATGGGAGGAGCTTCCCGAAGATCTATTAGATTATTCTTAGCTTGGACCGTAATTTATAGCCATGTAACAAAGATTCCCTCCTAATGATTGAATCATTACCGAAATATCTTAGTTTAGAGATTTTAAGTAAAAGACAATAGCCATACCTGTAGGTGGTCTAGCTAGAGCCAGAATCCTTTTCCAAGTTTAATGGAACTGAGTGTTAAAATCTATCATTAACTCTTGTGGGCCTTTTTAATACCAATTAGTTTCTATAGGAGTGATGACCGGTCTCCTTCTCATTGAACCTTGTCACCAATACCCCCTAATTGGTCCCAAGTACCAATAGTATTAGGGGTTAAATATTGGTACCACTCCAAGGCCCTTCCCTTAAAAGAGGCAGCCAAAAAAGTAATGTGACATCTTGATCCCTTATATAATGTACTACACATTATATAAGGGATAGGCTAGAGGAAAGAATGTAACAATTTAAAAATAAAGAGGTAATGCGCCAATCTAAAAGAGGGAAAGCTACAAAATACTTTAAGGATTTTATCAAGGGTAGTCAAAGGGATGCATAGCATGATCTACTATTCCGATAACACAAGTCCAAGGAGCTGAAGTGAATGATTTATAAATAGTAAATGAGATAGAGAAATTATAAGGGCATTAAGCATGATGAATTTCTTGACTCATTTAGAACTACTTATCATAAAAGAACAGAGATTCAAAATATATAAAGTCCATTTGCATAGAATAAGAACTCTTTATTCATATAGAAAATGGATACATAAGGCCCTCAAAGGCACATATTACAATTTTATTTTATGAAAGAGGCTTACTGAGGCTAGAATTTTACAAAATACCAAACTCCTAGCTTCCCTCCTTATTTCTCTACTAAAAATTTCTCTCTTGTTTCTTTATTATTTCCTCCTTTTAAGGACCTCTTCTCACTCTGTTACTTTCAGCTACCACCTTTTTTAATTTTAATTTGATAAGGCCTTGTTCTTATCTTTTCTCTCTTAACCCCAATATTTTAAATATAGAGCCACCAATGTTAGTATTTAATTTGGATGTTTGACCTTCTTGATATGGAATAAATATTTCACTCATTTATAGGAATCCATGCATCTACTCCTAATGGGTATCACCTCTGAGTCCCCGGCTAGAGAAGTTCTTTCTTCGCCACATGGACGGCTCGTGCTTGTTTAGAGTCCTTTTCCCTTAGCGTTCTAACAAAAGTGCACCAGATATACACGTGTAGAGCTTCTACTTGGAAGACATATCTTTAACTCTTCAACTTGTTTAGGAGTGAATTTATCGAGCCCTGGACACGTGGAAGGCTTCCGTGAGTTTGAGAACCTGTTTTAAAATTCTATCTTTTGGGGTTGCGCCGATGAGACACGTGGAGAGATTTTGTAACCCTTTCCATACTTAGTCTATTTTGGCCTTGAGTGATCAAAAGAAGTGAGATTCAGGGCAACAAAAGATGCTCAATAAAAGAGTCTTAACAAAATAATGTAACCAAGACTATTGAATGCATGAGATATCCTTTTACTCGTATCATCCTACTCTCTTTTTGCATTGTTGTATCCTAGACTCACATATCTATGAATTTCCTCCACTTGGATAGGGTGAGTTATACCTTGGCTATTTAGACCATGGAATTTTCCTTCATATCCCATTTTAAAAAGCAAGTTTGATCCTATACATCTAATGCACTTTTAAATTCACAAAAAATAGGATTTAGATCTACATGGGAATTAAAATTCAATGAATCACTTAGAATTTTATTGGTGGGTGTACCTTTATTTACCTTACCTTCACCTTCATGTAATGTGGCTAGGATTACTTGCTTAGTTTGGAGTTATGATGTAATTCTATAATTACTCCTCCAAGGAATCATGCATCAAGATTCACAACCTATCTTGTAGCTCTTGATTCTCTACTTCCACGGGCTGTATATGTTTCCTCAATTGAGAATTTTTCTAGGATAAGGTGTTGTTTTCAAGCTGTAGCTACAATAGGTTGACAACTATTTCTCTTTTCTCGGTAGTTTTCTACATTCCACCATTTGACGCTAGAACCATTTTGGTTCTCATTTTGGGTAAAAATAGCAACATTGTTCCTTTTCATGCTTATTCATAGAGCAATGTACACATACCTAAGAACCATACTTTTATTATTAGATCCCTTTGTGACTATGCATTTCTAAAATCACATATTGTAGAATTCACATGCTCCGTCTTAGTTCAACAATGTGTCATGCCCGATCTCTTCAATACAGATTCACTATGTGTACAACATAGTACAAAATAGAGTGAGTACTATGGGCCATATCTTGAATTGGTAGACATGCATCTCATCGCTATCAGCAGGATATAATCTAGTTCATGATATCAAACTTGCTCGAGATGGTAAGTTTATAGGTGAAATACCTACTCTTCTATCAAACTTTCTTCAAAGATTAGAAAGTTTGTAGGTAAGATAACATGCTCTGATACCAAACTTGATCTGTAGACTTGCCAAAAAAATTCCTTAACCAATCGAACCTTATAGAAAAATTATTTAAATTTTTATTTTACCTGAAATAAATTTACTTAAACAAATACAATGTAAGAAATATAATGAGACACTACACAAGATTTGATGACAGAGTTCAGTGATGCCTACATTTTTTTGTTTTCTAAACTCTGAAAAAAATTCATTATAAAAATCTGATCATTACATACAAATAAATTTATGTTACTTCAATAAATTTTCAACTTGAACTTGATGCCAACCGATCTGAAAAAATCAAAACTAGTCTTGAAAGCTAAATGTTATGATACAAATCCCTAGTTTGACACCTCCTGATGACTCCACTCTGTTGTATGACCTCCAACCTCTACGTAGATCTATGTCGAATATGCCTGGTATCAATGAGAGCCACATTCCTTATGAATTTAACTCTATTACATGGTATTCAACCTTTACGCAGAGCTAATTCTAGTGTTTGTGACAATCATCTTCCACTCTATTCACAGTAACCTCCAACCTCTACGTAGAGTTAAATTTGATCCAATGTCTCGGTGTCAATTACAATTATCTTCCACTCGTTGCATGACCTCTAGGATATATGTAGAGCTAAGTTTGATCTGGTGTTGTCAACGATATCAAAAATAATTATGACTCTCCTTCGTGGCTTCCAAGAAACTAACTTGGTGATACGTCTAGTGTATGAATAATTATGACTCTCCTCTCGTGGCTTCCAAGAAACTAACTTGGTGATATGTCTAGTGTATGAATAATCAAATATTTATCATGTTCTTCTCCAATGCGAAATCATGTCCCTTGGCTTCTCATTGGCATCTCTAGGCTCCCACACAAGAATAAGGATTCAATTGTCCTTTCAAACTATTGGTGAGTTAAAAATAATAACTCCCAATTTTACAAGTTCAAATAATAGGTGTTTTACCATGTCTATTATATAACAGTCTTTAAATCATACAAACATTCCTTAATATGCTCTAAGGGAATTTTATAGGCTCAAGAATCCCATGATTAAAGGATAAAACAATTATTCTTAATATTATATTAAGTCTTACGTGCATGGTGTAGTTGTCAAGACTTATCCTTTTTCCCAAATGATTAGGGGTTTAAATCCCCTTCCCTTTTCATTCACGGACGCATCTACTATTTATATCAGATGGCTCACTTATCCATCAACCATCCATGTTTGGTGGAATAGTATGGTGCCTGCATTGCTACTGAGATAGGTTGTGGGTTCAAACCATAGTCTCTGTCATCCATATCTCCTATGTCATCAATTTTTACCGCATCTGTTACACTCGCAAAGTCATTTTGTCATGATTTTTTTGTGTGGGTTAGTCCACATTGACCAGAATAGATATATGCTAGCATTTTTAAGGCTTATATATATCTTCATGCCTTTTTTAATAATAGGTCTATAAATCCTCCAAAATTCCTTACTATGCTCTAATGCTTCACTATTCTTCACCTCTCATTCACACTTGAGAAATTCTTGTGTATTTGAATGGAGGCTCTAAGGGAATTATATAGGCTCAAGAAGCCCACAATTAAAGGATAATAGAAATATACTTAATAATATATTAAGTCTTAAGTGCATGGTGTACCTAAGTTAGCGTTGGAAGCACAAGGGACTAAGAGGGGGGGTGAATCAGTCCTAAAATAATTTTTATTTCACTTAAAAAACCATACATTCATCCATTATATTGTTTATACAACATCCATAATCATGTGTGCTTATTAAGATATGTAACACCAACCATAAGAGAAATAAAGTAAAGTAGTCAATGTTGTCGTGAAAATGTGCAATAGGGAAATTGACAATTTCTGAGCACGACAACTATACCCAGATGTCGAATTTTTATGTTTTATCATTCCTAGGAACCCCAAGCCAAATCCATTAGTCTTTTCACCCTATATTTGATGTCAAATTGGTACCTAATTGTTTTAGGAAATTCTATTCATTCCCCCTAGGTGATTTTAGGGATTTTTGAAAAGATGTTATCTTCTGGCAGTATTGGGAAGGGCTATCGCTGGCCTTCCCAGGACTAGATTCAACCCCCTGGAGCGGAACATAAGGGAAAAATTAAACATGGAAATGAATTGAATACATTAGAACATCATGGAAATTATTTTGGAAGGCTTTGGGAAGTTTTGAAATACTTGGAGTTTGAGAGAAAAACAAGGTTCTCAAGCCTAGGCAGTACATAGGCCTAAAACAACTATTGGGATTCAAAAGAAGATTCTGGGAGCTCCGGATGGATTTGGAAGTAAAACAAAACATATTCAAAAAGAGGATTCCAAGACCTACATGATGGTGAAATAATATTTTTCACAACACCTTGGTGCATATGATTGGAAGGTAGTTTTTCTCAGGCACAAGTGGAGTCCCAGATCAAAATCCAATTTTTCAGGGATCATATGGTCGAATTAAGACATGAGACCCACATAATTGGATTTAAAATTCCATTTCCAGTCAGGATAATATAAAATTTCACCAATAAATTCCACGGGAGCTCAAGTTATCTTCATTCTAAGTTACCCTCTCAAAGGCAGTTCAGGACTTAGTCATTTTTTCGAGAGGACACGTGTTAAAGCACAAGGACCATGGTGGGATTTCATGCCCCCAAAATCCCTGAGGTCAGGTACATCAGCCCTTGAAAATTTTTCCAGCCCCCATGTGACCTCTGGGGCCCTCATATGACCTTCAAACTTGATAGTTTAGCCCCCAGGTGCATTCTTGGAGCATTCATCCCTTGTTGTTGGATCGGGTGCCACATGTTAGCTCCAGGAGCACCGTGGAAACTGATTTACCTTATGTACCTAAGGTTTGGGACATAATACCTTGAAAAATGTTCCCAAACCCCATAGGGATTCTTCTGGACACTCACATGACCGCAGTTCAACCCCCATATGCTTATTTGGAGCATGCATTCCCTGTCGTCGGATCGGGCGCCATGTGTCATGCTCTTGACCACTGTGGAATTTTATGTCCCTTATGCACCTGAGGTGGGGGACATCAGACCTTGAAAAATTCCCCAGCCCCCATAGGGAGTCATTTGGACACCCATGTGACCTCCTTTTAGCTCCCAGTGCTTTAAATTAGCTTTTTCCTCCTTCATTCCCTGCCGTTGGATCTAGTGCCACGTGTCGCCAACTTGCTCATTATGGAAATTGATTTCCCTCACGTCCTTGAGGTCAGGGACATAAAGCATGGAAAAATTTTCCCAAGCCCTACCTGTGCATATCTTTTTGAAGTATTTCCAAGTGTCACTTTTTCCCGCTTCTAACTTCTAACACTTATGTGCACTCCATTCCTCCATTCTTCCTCTGCAACATTCTACCATCACTCTGCCATTGCAAATGCTCAGACCAGCTTGACCCAAGCACTAAAACAAACTCCCCATAGTGATGTGTAGGTCTCAGAAGGATTTTTTCATAGAAACAAGAAGGAGAAACGAAGAACAAGAGGAAGAAAATGGTGAAAATCTCCATAACCTAAAAACAAAGATCTGAAGAAATATTGCAAGCCGGTGCATGAATCAAAGAAAAATTTGTTTTTGTTCATTCCTCTACCCAAGACCATTAAGAAGACACCTTAAAATTCCCCCATGTGTGACAGAGCATCCACAATGAAGAAATTTCTTTCCGGCTCAACGAAGAAAGAAGTGGGATTTCCGTCAAACCGGTTACCGGATCGAAGTAAGATTACACGTGAAGCACCAGAAGAAAAAACCCACATCAAAAATATAAATTTCTTCACAAACAAAGGAGAAAACTAGACCTACAATTTTAAGGTCCATTAATGGCTGCCGTATCTTAAGCACTAATCACAGTTTGAAAATTAAGACTTTAAAATCTCCTGGATTATTAAGCGAGCGAGCCCAAAATTTCAAAGGGATGATATTGGGAAAAATACCATATCAAAAACTTCATTCCACATCAATCCGACTCGAGAGGCCAACTTTCTAAAAATAGCAAGTCTACTACATAAGAACTGCTATTTTGGGAAAGTCATTAATAGAAGAACCGCGAAGGAGTTGAAGATATCGAGGTGCACTATAGATGAAAATTCACCGTAACAGAAATTTTGGAACTCACTAAAAATAGTAAGTGGGCCTACTAAAAATAGAAATTCGATCCAATGAAGTGAGGAATGCAAAGTGAGAAAGGGGAATCAAGGTCACAACACTCGATTAAGGATCGAGGGAGTTAATTTTTTCACACTTACTAAAAATAGTAAGTTACACTCAAAGAGAAGTTTTGGCACAATGGGATGTACAAGGCTAATCATTCAGGGGGACATCATTGTTCAGGAGCATCCTAGCCATTTTTCATAGGGAATTTGAGATCCACCTTAGTTCATTCAACTGGGTGAGCGTTCGGGAGCTAATTTGGAGGAGTTTCATAGTGTGCAAGGAGTTCAAAGATTCAGAGTTTCACTGCATTTGGAGCTTTCCATCAACGAGGATCAACAAACTTCATCGGGTGACATCTATTCTTCTTCTCTTTCTCTCTTTCTCTCTCCTCTTCCCCCAACTTTCTTTCACTTTCAAATGTTCTAATTTCATGTTGGGGTTTGCACTTTTAATATGATTTAAGCAACTTTAGAAACATAATGTAAATTAAGTCACCTTGCTATTATAAAAGGGACTTAAATATTTGAAGTGGAATATGAACAGTCTTAAGTCA
Organism: Taxus wallichiana var. yunnanensis; assembly: GCA_018340775.1. Classification (NCBI taxonomy): domain Eukaryota; kingdom Viridiplantae; phylum Streptophyta; class Pinopsida; order Cupressales; family Taxaceae; genus Taxus; species Taxus wallichiana. The sequence continues at coordinate 223,106,411 of CM031235.1, forward strand.
TATTAAGGTATTCGAAAGGTCATGAGGAAGATGAAGAGTCATATTCTATTCTATAAATTGTAAATCCATTCCCATTTCAAAGGGTTGGAAATTGATCTTGTAAACTCAAGAGTGCATTGTACCTAGAGAAAGCAAAGGAGATAGCCATTTTCTTCCATTTCCCCCTTTTCTAAATTTCCTCCATTCCCACATTATGTACAACTTTGATTTGAGCAATCAATACAAGAAGAAGGATTTTCTAGCTTTCTTTGACTAAGGGGTTTCTTGATACTTGGTGATCAGTGAATTCTATTTGGTCTTGTTGTTATTCACAGAGTTGTTTCTTCCGATAAATGCATGTGTTGAAGTTTCTAACTAGTGTGTGTGTAGGAATCTGATTTTCTACCTGCAACATTAGTTCTCCTACATCTTTCTTACTCCCTTTCCCGCTCTACAAAAGAAGAATTCCCTAGCAAGAGATTGATAGCTTTTCCACAAGGCCAATGGAGTGCCCCTGTTAGATCCCCGGTCGACATACCACCAAATAAATCCACACTTTCTCATGCATGCACATACGACAGTTGCACCGGTTAAGTAGAGGGACTTAGATTCCCAGAGCGTTGGCAAGAAATCCACAATTTTGTCCACCCAAAAAAATTTCTCGCCAACATCAACACAAGAGTAGCATATGTTAGTGGGAAAATCTCATGGGAAGAAATCCCACTGAATTTTTCGTATATTACACAAAACAAAGATATTTAGTGAAGCACCAACTTCACAAGGAGCATCAACCCTATTTTAGTAGAGTACTAACCCTATAAAGAGCACCAACCCCTGATTTAGTAAAGCACTCACTCCAAAAATTGACTACAACCCCTAGGATGATCAAACACTAACTCATCCACTTGAATATGTTTTATCTATGATATTATTGCTGCCACAATTGATGGAGATCACAATTTCAGCACACAAACCCTAGGTCAAACCCTATGTCTTTAACCTTTTTCTTTCATCCTCTTTCTCAACTTGTCTTTCCTTTAAAATATTACTCTCATGATGCCATACCTTCATAAATTTGAAACACATATGATATTACCTCAAATCATGCCTTAAAACCTGCAAATAACTCTCCTCTAGGCTGCACTACTCCCCACGCAAGACTAGGTCATGAAGTGAGCTCAAACTTCACTTTCATATCATTTCTTCTCATAAACCTAAAGGATTTGAGTCCCTCATGATATATTCGATGTATGCACCTTAACTACATTTAAATAACATCATTATAATGCTAAAATAGGATCCAAGTAGGTTGTCCTAGCTAAAAACCTCATTACATGTGCCAAAATCGGCGCAGAACCCCATGGGCACAAAAATAAAAATGCCCTTACATATTCATGACGTAAAATACATTAAAAATGAGTAAAATAACATTTAACATCCATATATGGCCACAATTTATCTCATCCAATCAAATTATTTCATTTAGTGGACCCAATGCTCTTTGTACTTCTCAAATAGTTGTTTCCTACACCCTTCAACACCCTCAAAACTTCATTTGGCCACCAAATCACTTCAACATGTGAAAACATGTCATGCAAAAACTTTATGGAAATGGAAGAACCTGGAGAAAACTTTCAAGCAAGTTATAAGCCTTGAATAAACCTCATACTCAAACCACATCTACTTTTTTATTCATCGATAATCCTTTCAACAACATTATATCCAAAGGTTAGCTCATTAAAAACATTTATACATACAATAAAGACCTAAAAATAATTTTTTTTAATGTCAAATTTATCCCTATTCACATTCTAGGTGATATTAAACATCACCCCATCCATCTCATATTTCAAACAACACCATTTCACCATAACACATCCCGTCTTCAATCACAAAAATATTCCTATCCAAAGAATGACATAGAAACCATACAAATAAGATAATAATGAGTAAAACCTCATATAAATGGAAATATTTTAAAATAATCTCTCCACCAAAACTTGAATCCCCTTCAAAATACACCTATAGCTCAAGTTATGCTCCTTTTATTGATCACTTCTATGAGACCCCAAAACTGCCCTTTGATGAGTCAACCTGTTTGGATCTCAAAAAACCATGTTCCTACATGAACTTGTCCTAAAACATCTATGTGAATCAAGAAAAACTCCCAATAATCAGGCAACATAAATTTTGCATGCTACTCCTTTGGACAATCTTGTCCTAAAACCTTCTTCTTGAAAAACTAGAATTTTTAGGTGGGGCCCAATAATCACCATGACCTCAAACATAAATTTATTAAAATATAAGAGAGTCATATACAACATACAATCATAAATTTTGATTAACCAATTAAAATTGGATCACTATACTCTGTAAAATTCTCCTACTTAGGGTTTAACTATGGTTTTAGACCACTTTACCTTCTTAACATTCGTTCATAAAATTCTAATGATAAAACAACCTCATTATTTTTTTGAAAAATTAAAAAATCACCATAAAAGCTTCTTTGAAAGACACAAGGTCCCATGCGAACCACACTATTCACAATGAGCATATGAGGTTAGACTTCGAGCTGGAAATTCAATTGATTTTGACCATGTCTCACATATACTATCATATCTTGAAAATTACACATCATGGGAACTTGAATTTTTGTTTAAATCACTATTGCACATACCTCTAACATATATAACCATCATAATTTCATTTCCATACTTTAATATCTCCATTCATTAAGACTTACCTATGTTCATATACTTGTTCCTCATTGTATAAGCTAGGTCAACTAAATAAATATAATAACTAATCATAAAACCTCCTAAACTGACCCAAAAATACATGATATGCCATGATACACCTGAATGAACGCTTCCATGAGCTCATATGGCTCCAAACCACAGTACCACACCTCCAAACAACCATACCTACTCCCAATGAGCACTGTAACATAGTGAACAAGCTATACCTATACCATGCCACTATTGTGAGTGCCCAAGAACCCTTAAAACATGATATCCATCATGTCAACATGCTTCCCAAACATCCAAGAAGCTCTTACTACCATGCCACATCACCTAGTCACATGTATAGGCTTGTAAGAGCAAACACACCTCACTTGAACCCCATTGTATCAGCGCAAACACATCTGAAACATCATGTTATCATGAATTATATCATCATAAAAGCATCATATATCATTCAATTTTTCATTAATGTGGTTTTTCATAAATGAAAACACCTATTAGGACCACATGCCAACAATCTCCCTCTTTGTCATTAAGGAAAACACCCGAACTTCTCCCCATTTTTTACATTAATTAAAAAGGCATAAATTTATCTCAAATTATTCACCTATCTCAGCTTAATACCATAATTATTTTTTTATAAACATCAACCAAAGGTCTCAAACAAGCTCCATCTCTTGATATTTGCACAAAATCTAATTCTTGCCTTCCTTTTAGGAATGCAAATACCATGCTCCCCTTGGGACAAGCATATAAATCATCTAAAAATCATTGAAAAACATCCATAAAAATCTTCATACCTTATTTGGAGAAAAAACATCATTCTCAACCTTCTAGGCATGCAAAACAAGCACTTTTTCTCCTTAGCTTTGTTTTGCTCTTTATGGAAACATTGTAGTTGAGTACAAACCGAGCCATTAATTCCTTAAACATTCCAACAATTCCATAACTAATCATGCCAAGTAATTATATAATATTTTATTTACCAAAATCTATCATCTGTAGTCATAAGATAAGCTCTAAATTACATATTCTTGCACTCCATATCACACTTGAGATATAGAGCCCTAAACTGAATTTTTAGTGCAATTTCAACCAACTTTGAAGCTCTCCTCATCTTCACCGAACTCATTCTTTAGTAAATTATCACCCCTAGATTAAATAACACTATCTCTAGTAGATATATTCAAGAACAATAAACTTATTCTTTATTCGTGGCTAGAACACACCTCAAACACTTTTTCTAGGTCCTAAACAAATGTCTTATTCCTTTAAGTCATAATTGAATGAGATATGAAAACTTATGGCCTTAACAAGCTCAAGCATGCAAGAAATATGCCTTATATGTCTTGATACCTTCACATCACCTTCAAGAAAGATACTCATATACTCCCCTTTCATTTAGAGCTAAAACATTCTTTGAGAAACATATGCATACCGTAGGAACACCATTTGAACACAAGTTAACTATTAATAAGTCCATCTTCCCTGCAAATTTTTCTTCATCTTTGAAAAATAAAAATTATCACCCATGAAACATATATTAAGAGAACATATGTAATCCAATTGGATTAGGTAAATGTAATGTCATTCTACCTCATTATTCTTTCACTTTCCGAACATGCTCTATCTCGTAAATCTAACTATGTATCCACTTGATGTCTTCAAGATATACATAAAGTTGAGAGGAACATCCCAAAATATTATTATAGTTATACATGCACCATGAAGCCTTAAGTACTCAAATTAGAATAAGATAAAGTTACAAATTTCAATCCATTTGTCCTAACATGGAGCCAAACATTTCATACCATCGAACTCATTGAGAGCCGACAAAAACCCCGCATACATTAAATTAAATCTTTTAAGACACAAATCCTTCACTTCAATGATACTTTTCTAGTCATCATCTCACCTTAAACCCTTATCATCATGAAATTAAGCCCCTTAAACCTCTTCACACACCTTTAAGACATTTTGATGCTCACATAGCTATATAAAGATACCATTAACACAATACATACCTTTGTAATATTCACTTGTCTAGTCATATTCATATGATCTTCAAGATACCTTTGTCATGAACACTCAAGGCACACCATCCTATGTCATAGGCCTGAAGTAAATTATGAGACAAAATTTTTTTTTACCTTGCATGCACTTGATAAGGTATGACTCAACATAAGTACCTTAATATGTCTTCTTAGAGACCACAATGGATAATCAGTATTGTATAAACATGTAACAATACTTATCACATATCCAAATATCTGAGCACATGATTTACCATATGTCAACATAGGAATTCAAATAATTAATCTTCATCTTTCACAAGTATTCATGGGACTCAACCATGCTTAGAATTAATTATACCATTCCTCATCATCTCATTATAAATTTTCAAACTCCTTTCGATGAATTTTTAGATTTTGAACATTTGTGTCGAGCGCAACCATAGTTTAGAGCGTTGTATGACAATGAAATGACCTTAAGAGAATTCAAAACACCTTTACTAACATGTTCACTGTAGTAACATTGATTCCACATATCTTATGTACTTTGAGATTATTTTAACAAGTTTGGAGAGCTTCATTACCATTTTCTCGCTTCTTTTGTCTCTTAAGACTACTTAAGAACATATGTAGACCATTAAGGAGCAAAAAAATCAAACATCATGGTTTCATGGTACAAACCCTCACTAATTTGATTCCTTTCCATTCATTAACAATTATATTAGCTTATCACGATGTTCACACAAAATTGCAAGACACGATCACCTGTAATATCTTCAAAGGATGATAGAGCTTTCAAGATACTATTGTTACCTTTCTCAAAGACAATTCATACTATGCATTATGCTTGCAATCACTAAGCCTTCTTAACCATCATTGCAACTTGAAATCACATCATTCGAATCATAGGATACCAATTAAGATAAAGATAACTTTAGATGTAGATCCACCCGAACAAGACATTTAGAACCTTTAAAACATAGTTAAATAAAATTTTAACATGTAGATTTTTCTTAGATATCTAACATGAAAAATCCTATGCAAATATGTAGGCTTCGATCCTTACCTCAACCTCGTGAACACAAACCTTTTCACTTAAGTCCTTCATCCTTACTTGTTGACATGACCATTCAAAAACCGTGTATCAACTTCACTTTATCATAATCACACTTCATGGTCTTGATAGGATTGTGACACTTCATAAAATATTTCAAAGTATTCTAGCAAGGTCACTTCATTGCAAAGTCTTCTGATTTCTTATAACATGACTTTCATCACATTAACATCCTTTGAGAATTTAACACACCGATGAACTCTTGATTAGACTCAAAATTTTCATCATGAAACTCCACAAACCACGTAGTCTTGACATATACACCATTTGCAATTCACTAACTCATGCTTCTTCGATAGTGATACCCTCAACATCATGATGCACACCTTGAAGATATTAGCTAAATATTAAAATCATATAACTTCATGACACATCAGCTACTTTCATTATTTGACATCGAATTTGATGACTTAGAGACCATTATACACTCATAATGACCTTTATAAGAAGAATCATCTTACAAGTCAAATGAATCAATATTAGAACATATGATGGACCTTTTGAAACATATTTAAGACACAAAAACACATTCATCATATTGTTACAATTTGAATTGAATTCAATTGACTGAGAGATAGGTTTAGGGTCATGAAAATACTACGTAGAATCTCAACACTTTGAAGAACAAGACACACTTTCTCATCGAGACATAGTGATAGCAAAATCCTTATAAAGCAATAGATCCTTGTAAAATAATTTAGAAATCCTATCTCAAACCTTTTAACAACTCCATGAGCTAGTACAAACCTTACACAAATATCAACAAATATTTCTATAGAGAATAAGACCACCTCTTGGAGTAAAATAACTAATGAACCTCTTGGAAACACTTCACATATTTTTGCAGCTTCCTTTGAAATAGGTGATATTATGAAAACTTCAATGAAAAGATCATTAATATCTAACCTCTTGCTAAGAGTATTCAAAATTCATGACAGAGACAACTATTATGACATGGAACACTTTAGACTAATGTGGAATGAACCTATACAAGTGCAAAACTCACTCAATCTTGTTTAACAAACCTTATAAACAACATTCTTGATGGATCAGGCTTAAATATACTCTTCTCTTGATAGAAAACATGCACATTACTTGATGCAATAAAATATTATGAAAAAACTCCACACAAGAATCATATTGAGTGACAATTTGTAGATACCTTCAAGACATAAACATTAATGAAAATATACTTTACACAAGTATGACTTCTTATGACAATAGCAAACTCAAACATGTCTAGAACAAGACACAACCCAAAACCTTTTATGACCATTTATGACTTTACTTGGATAAAAAAGACACACATAGACACCTACAAGCACACAAGGACTCAAATACATATGATAATATCATTTTACATACCTTATAGCTTTTGAATTGTCCCATACACTAAGTGACTTTAACTTCTTAGGAACTTGAGAGTGAGTAGAATTCAAACACAATTGATCTTCTTGAATTATAAGCCCTTCCATTAAGGAAAACATGCTTCCTTGAATTGGTTAAGACCCTTCCTTTTCGCCACAAGCACTTTCTTTGAAAAACTTCACTTTATTGGGCTGTAAATTTGACTGAGAATCTGATCCCTTACCATTAATTACTTGAACAACCACATTTTTGTCCTCAAGATTTGTCATGGCATCCTTAGACATATCCATGGGAGTTTTCTTCTTGAAGAACATTCCTTTTTGATATTGAAATTTGCTTGTGTACCTTGATGCTCCCATCTGATGAAAATATCTTACAATATGCCCTTTCTTGTGAAACTTATCATATACAACACCATTCTTTCTTCTTCTTGGTTCAAACACTCTTAGGTTCTATCCAAAATTCTTAGATCTATGACCATACTCACAACGTGAATGACATTGACAATTGAAGATCCCTACACCATTCCAAACTTGCCTCCCTTGGAATATATATCCCTATGACCAAAAAAATGACATATATAACAATAACCATTGAATGAAAAACCATACCCCATAGAATTATGTTGTCTAAATCAGTTAGAACTTCTTGGATATGCCTTTTTGGTCACCTTCTCAACTGATTTAGTACTTATACCAGCTTCATCATCATTCTTTCCTTCAAACCTAGTATTTTTTTCCTTCTAAACACTCATCAAGAGCCTTGGAGCTCTTCTCAAATTTCTCATACATCTTCAACTCACTGGTTTTATCCTTCAAATATGATTCAAGGAATTTTAACATGTCTTCATACATAAAGAAAGCATCTTATTTCTCCTTTAGGTATCTTGACATTTTATCCAATTGAGATTTTAAAACTTTGATGGCTTGATCATGCTTTATCTCTAAATCCTTGACCTGACTTTAGTAGGAATCAATACATGACTGGGCTATTTCATTCCTTCTTTTCAATATATACTTAATATCTAAAGATTTACCCATTGCTTATGCTTCCAAGGATCTCCACCACATGGTAAGGATTTCTTCTCAAGGACCTACTCGATACCAATTGTTGGAAGAACAAGGGACCGAGAGAGGGTCTGAATCAGTCCTATAATGATGTTTATTTAAGTTAACAAAAATACATTCATCCATTAGATTGTTTATACAACATCCATAATCATGTGTACTTATCAAGATATGCGAAACCAATGACAAGAGAAATAAAGTAAAGTAATATGCACAAGAACACCATATGTAAGTAGGAAACCCTCATGGGGAAGAAACCCCACCGAAACACTACTTATATTACACAAAAAGAGATTTAGGAAGCACCAACTTCACAAGGAGCACCAACTCGTAATTTAGTGAAGCACCCACACAAAAAGGAGGCTACAACCCCCTAGGATAACCAAGAACCAACTCGGTGACCTAAAGATGTTTGATATCTTATATTTCGCTACCACAACTAATGAAGATCACAAATTAAGCTCACAAACCTAAGTTTTCAACCTTTCTCTTTCTAAACTTGTCTAACCTCTAAAATATTTATCTCATGTTGTCATACATTCATAAATATGAAACACATATTATCTTCTCTCAAATCATGTCGTGATACTCGAAAATAAATCTCCTCTAGGTCACACTACTCTCCGATGCAAGACTAGCTCACCAAATGAGCTCAAAATTCACTTTTATATCATTTTCTTATGATAAACCAAAAGGAGGTTAGTGCCTCATGATAAATTTGATCCATAAAACTTAATAATATTCAAATAAAATCAATCATAGTAGCTGGTGATTGGGAAACACAAACCAAAAACAAATGATGAAAAGGTAGATCTGAAGGAACTTTTATGAAGTTTATCAGGAACCTAAAGATGATGTTGAGATGATGTAGAGATCCTAGATCTAAATGAAAAAATATATTTGAAATAAAATTGATAATAAGTGATTACTTCTGAATAGGTCGATGATGACTGGGGAAGATCGACATTGGCCGAGTTTGATGTAAATGAAAACGAAGGTGCGTAAAATGGAAATATTGAAGGATATGAGATTTTGTGGGATTAGGAAACAAATTTATTGGGAGAATGGATGAAAAAAAATAAAATAGATTTGGATCATGTCAACGGTGACAAGGCTTGGCCGATGGTGATTGGGGAGTGAATCCGGGTTTGGGAGATAAATATGGATGAAAATGACAGATTACAAAGAGTAATAGAGGATGACTGATGTAGGGGAAGATCTCTAAGATGGAAGATGAACGTACAAGGATGATACACAATAATAATGGGGTCTTTAAGTATGCAAGAGAATGATATAAAGTAAAGAGAGAGAATCAAATCCCCAAGGATGATGTACAAGATCTACAAATTATATATAAAGTGATGATAACACCTACAAAGAAGAATAATAAATGAATCCAGGATTGCAAGAAAGCTCAAATTCTGAAAAGTTTCATCCCCAAGAGAGGAGGGGTATGGTTGTATTTATAGGGTTGAAAATAACCTAGATGGGTCACCGAAAACTATGATGGTTCATTGATTTTGGCGGTGGAAATGTGACTAGCTTGAGACAATGAGCCCTTGTAAGGTGGGATTAGGGTTTGAGGTGGTAAATATGGTTTCTAGGGGAGGGTTAAAAACATAAATAAATGTCAAACTAAAGTAAATAATGATAAAACCACTCACCTCTAGTATAAGAAGAAATTTACCTCCACAATGGTCCCAACACAAGTTGAAATTTTGAATTTGGGTGAAAAATGGCTAATTTATGAGAAAAATCATCCTTTGACGCATGGGAGAAAATATAGATAAAGAATATAGTGAAAACGCGATTCACAATAGTTAAAAAAACTAATTATTGGCTTTAGATATGAAAATAATTCAATAGGCTTGATTTTGGGGAAAAGGTTGTGTAATGGGGGTTAGATGGCTTGTGAGAACTCAAACCCATTTTCTATGTTGGTTAGATATGATAGGACTACAGAGAACTTGAGGAATATAGTGGGGTGTGTTAGAAATAGAGATGCAATGAAAAATATGCATGAGGTAATGGTTCCCTCCATTCGAAATTTTTTTGCAAGATCCATAATGAAAGAAAGCTTAGACTTCAGAGAAGGATGGAATGAAAAGGTTCTTTCTATTTCACAAAGTCCCACAAAATATGTAATAAAGAGTTAGATAATGAATTATAGAGAATAGGGTTATGTAGGGAACACTAAGGGAAGAGAAACAAGTTCTTCGAGTTGTCCAAGTTATCGAATACTCCACAATGAAGAAGGCTTGTGAAATGCGAGATAAGTTAAAAAATCGGGTAATAAGAAAGACAAAGGAACATTCCTCTAGACCATGAAAAAGCATATCAACACTAGAAAATAGTGTATTACAAGTAAATCAGTAATGAGGGGAAGGAAGGATTGGAGGACCTCCTCCCCTATTCCTCCAAAGACTACAATAGATGCAAAGAGCTCAAAATGACTAAAAATTGACGACTATTATATAATTTTCAATTGATAATATCAATAAAGGTAGACACATTGAATTAAATAGGTCACTTAATCCAAAAACTTTAAAAAATTCAAAAAATTCAACATTTTAGGATAGGTGACAACAGAGGCATATTTTTGATTCCTACTATATGAAGGGAATCACCTTAATGTTTTCCCTTACATTTTTTCATACCATTATCATGGCCATCCTCACATTTTTTTGCACATAATTTTGATGTCTACCTTTCACCTACGGGTCCCATGTATTTCACATTGATATGAGTGGATTCCCAATGAAATTCCTTCATATTGTACCGATTATTCTTACTCATAAGTCCATAAGACATTTCCGTCATCTCTATTGAGGTCGTAGTTTTTCCTACCAAAGTGATCCCAACTATCGCCACCATATTCTATTTTTCATTTTTACCTTTCTCCACTTGGGGAATCTTCTTTCATCCTATCTCTTTCCCATCCTTTTCATTTTGTATCTCCTCATTTATCTCTTTCAAACTCATGATCGATTCCTCTGCATGTCATCGATCCCTAGTTTGAGGGGAACACCTCCATCATCATATTCTACCACTTATCATTTTTTTCTCATGGCTTTCCTAATGCAAACCACTCAACAAAAAGGGGAAAAATATAGACACTAATTTTTTTCCCCTTCCCCTCATCCCATGTTCGATCCTCCATAATTGTTATTCACATACATACCTCTCTTCCCATTTAAATCCCCTTTCCCTCCTAAATTCTATTTATCCCTTTAATTTTTATTTTCCACCTTAATCCTATCTTAATCACATCATTAATTTATCTTCCCTAAACATCCCTAATCATCCTTAATTATTCCTAAACTTATTTATTAACCTCTTTTATCCTCCCTAAGCACCCTATTTACCATCCCTAGGTTCTCATCCACCTTCATTTACTGCATTCTTATTCCTAACTACCCATTTGTATTCCATAAGAATCCCAAAATCTCAATTACTATAATCTACAACTCTTTGTTTGTTGTTCCAAAAATTAACACTCCACTTACTCTGTAATTCTGGCCTTCATCAAGCTAATACATCTATCCTTAGGGGCTTTTGTGTTCTCTTGCTGAAGACAAACATGGAATTACAGACTATGTGATTTGTTACATTTTGTAACAACACACATAGCTGTAAATTACATGTAATCATCGATTTCTACAACTGGAAACATGATGATATTGTAATGCATTCCCTAGTTAGGTTCACTTCATCAATACCATCCATCGTAATAAAGTTTTGAGTTGCCCATTTTTACACAAGTGCAAAATTGTCAACAAGACCTTTCGTTGTCTCAATCCCGAAATAAACTTTCAAAACCACCTAAATCTGAAAGTGTGAAATGTCCTCCGCATTGACCCCGAACTCAAGTTTGACCCCAAAAATGCTTTGAACCCTTTCAGAATTTGTAATTTCAAGCCTTCTTGAGCATTGGCTCATGCTTTTATATTTTTTTACAAAACCGCGAACCTCTCGAATCCCCGAATCTCCGAAGTCCGAAATTCAAACTTTTGAGTTTGACATCCCCAATCCATGGTGTCATTGACCCTGAAAGGAGAGTTGACTCAAAACCCTTGAGCCTTTTGGACATCGGGAAAATCTCCAAGTTGTATATCAAGGTAAGGATAAAGTCAAAATCTGTCAAACTAAAATTACTTCGAAGAGACTTTGAAAATATGTCAATCAAAGATTTGATTCCATGGAATCATTCTTTACTTTTGTAGTTGGTTTAGTCAATTAAATTAAATCCCATGGTGAAACTATTGAAGATAAAAGGATTATTGAAAATTTTCTTATAATTTTTCCTGTAAAATTTGATCCTTTGGTAGATTCTATTGAAGAAACTAAATATCTAAGTAAATTTTCAATTAATGAGTTATATGCATTACTAATAAATCATGAACGAGGTTGAATAGATCACATGCAATTGTAGATTGATATTTTTCATCTCAAGTATCAGCTATTCATGGAAGAGTAAGATGAAGCTTCATCCCTAGTGGCAGAGGAATAATTTCTTCTAGAGGACGCAAAAACAATGCATATAACTCAAGTGGAAGAGAAATTAGTCAAGAGCACAATCATAATCAGTTTTCTAGTCGGAAACAAGATAATTCACATGTGCAGTTTCACTATTGCAAGAGATATGGGCATTATACTTATGAATTAAATAAAAATCAATATGATCGGAAAAGGTAGAATCAAAATAAAGTTAGGAGATTTAATCTAAGCTCCATGTTTATTGTATGCACAAATATTTCCAAAGAAACAAATCTTATATAGCTTATTGAATACAATCTATCACAAGAGAGTCCTTGTGATTTATGTTATTTGGATTCTAGTTACAAGTAATCATATGTAAGGTAAATTAGATTAATGTTTAAATTTAGATGAGTTAATAAATAAAAATGTTACTCTTGGGAATAATAATATAGTTTCTCTAAAATGAAAAGGAATAATGAACATTTTAAATAAAAAGGGGGAGCAAAATATTATGCATGATGTAGTGCCTAATCCTCTTCGACATGTATATGATTATGATGTTTCTTAGTACATACTAGAGTTATAGAACTTTCTATCACAATTAAGATATTGAAAGATGGAACTTATTATTTTGATTATTAATGGATAGATAGTGTGGATGTTAGCCTTATGACATGATTTACAAGATGGATTATATGTGTGTTTCGATATATCAAATTGTTGATTTTGAGTATATCGGACTAATACATTTAATTCAATGATTACATGATGCTAATGATGTATTTGATGTTGTGATCTTATTGCTAGTTGAAAAATGAATGAAATTGAAATAATTGAAATTGTGAACAATGACAAAGTACTTGTTTTGAGATGGTTTAGTTCAGATAATTGATTATATGTATATGCATGTGATTTTTACTATTTTGATGTTGTTAATATGGCCACGAGGCTAGAGAGGTATTGTCTTGACTTTTACAGGTGTTTGTAACACAATAAACAAAGGGGATAGGAGACCAACAGTGAAAGAATATGGAGTATTGGCAATAGGTCACCATGGCAACACGTGTATTCATATGTTGTATGTTGTTGTTGTTTGTTTGGAGGTCCCCATTGGGGGTGACCTCAAATGTGACCTTGGGTAATGTTTGTGATTTGTCTTGTTGATTTTATTTAATTGTGAGTTATTGTATTTTTATTAGTATGTGGAGTCACTTTTATTAATTTGTTTAGAACCCCTCTTAAGTTAATTAAAATTATTTAACTAGTGCTAATTAGGATGTGACAAAAGGGGGAAATAAATGTGAGTTGGTAGCCTTAATGTGTGTTGGTTTGGAATGATTTCATTTTTTTTGGGGTAGTGTGTACTCAATCTTCCTTGTGAAATTCAGATTTTGACCTTCTAGGCTATTTTGGAGACTTGTGGGACAAGCTAAGCTTGTCCCACACCTCTTAAAGTCACCCACCCACTTAGCCTATGATGTGAGGGACTTATTTTAGGTCCTATTTTGTGTTTTAATGAAGGAAAAGAGAAATTAATTACACTTTTCTTACATGGGTATTTAATTTTGTCCTTAAGGGGTGTGGTTGGGTTGAGTGTGTAAGAGGGTGGTCATTTCCCCAACCACCAATTTATTATGCTTTGGGGTTTGGGTTTGACCTTGGTGATGTGGGATGGAGAAGAAATGATGTGGCATCCTACATGAGCCACATCATCTTCTCTCTCCTCTTTTCTATTTATTAGAATTTTTGTGAAGTTTTGGGGTTACTTGCTTGGTTTTTGCTCTTTGATTTTGGAATGCTTTTTTTTTGGAGTGCTTGTTGGAGTTGAAGATTGCTTGGAATTCTTGAGCTTGGATAATTTGGAACTTTCTTGTGGAGTGGATTCTTGCTATGGCAAGGTAGGGTCTTCACCCTTGGTTTCTTTTCTTTCTTGTGTGTTTATGTGTTGAATGAATGTGTTATTGCATGATGTTGTTGGGTAGTGAAATGTCCTTAGGATGTGTATGAGAAAGTGAAATGGGGATGAATTTTTTGGGAGGAATAAGAGTTTTCTCTTGGGTATTTAGGAGGGAGTGGGTTGGGTGCCCCACCTTGTTCTCATCTTGTTATTTTGTTCATTGTGGGAGACATAAGAGAGAGGGAGGCATAAGAGTGAGGGAGGCATAAGAGATATTTTATTTTTAGGGAGGAAAAGATATTTTGGGGTTTTGATGGAGTTTTGGAGGTTTTGAGGTGGGCATCCAAACCCTTGGGAGGCACAAGGGTATCCCCATATTCCTTTCTCTACTTGGCTTGTTTTAGAGCCAATGTTTTGGGAAGTTTATGTGTATAAAAATGAATGTGTTGTTATTTTCTTGTGTGAATGTTGTTTGAAAGTAAATGTGGAAGCCTTGTCTTTTGTTGCCAATGGTTGTCAAATATTCCATATTGTTTCATTGTTGGGGCTCGAGGGCCAATGAGGAAGCAATATTTTCTTCCTCATTGGAGTATTTGTTGGGTGGAGAGTGTTGCCTACTCCCCCATTTTTGGTTGTTGTGTTGATCTTGGTTGAAGGTGGAGCTCAAAGGAGGAATCATGTTTCTTGTTGCATTTGGAGGAAAGGACCAAGAATCCCTTGTAAACATTTTATCATGTTGTCTCCATTGTGTATGGAGGTCTTGTAAACTTGTATTCTTAAAGTGGATATTTTTTAGTTTCTTATTTATTAAAATTTTAGTATTAGTTCTCATTGGAAATGAAAGTAAAGGATTTAATATTACTTATTTGTTTGTTGGGAAGAGAAACAATTTTAGTGTAACAAGTTCTTGATATGATGAAATGTGATTGAAATGAGAATAACTTTACTTTCAAGCTAGTAGTTTCATTGCCTTCAAGAGGAGTGATATTCATTTTAAAATATGGGGAAATCTTGTTACAAATTATTGTTTTGAAATGATTGAACTTTCATTGTGTGATGAAAGGAAATAGCTACTTACATTTCACTACTTGAAGGGCATATGATAGCAAGTTAAACTATATTGTTTATTTTTTTATATTGTTGAAGAAAGTTTAAACTTTATATGTGTTGATGGAAAAGTCTTAAAATTTTCATTTGGTTATTTATCATGTCAACAAATGGATTGATTTTTTTTAATCAAATAGAATAAAGAAAACACATGGTTAAAAATTAGACCATAACTTTATTGGATTATATAAATTTATTATTAAGTTATTATAAATTTATATATAAATCGAATATTAAATAATGTAAAAATAGGTGGAAATAAAATTAATAATTAACATCTTATAATGTTATTATCAAATTATAAAAGAAATTTTAAGTAAAAGATTAAGATTAGTTAATATTATAAATAATATGAATATTATTACTTATTGATAATAGTAATAATATTAAAATATTAATAATAGTGATATTAATAATAATATTAATATATATTAAAATTAAAATAATCAAAAGAAATTTTTAAAAAAGGAAATTGTTTGAAAAACGTGAATCGTGGACTGTGTTTATTTAAGAGAGAATGGTGGGGGGGAGGTCCATCCCCCCCCACCCCATATATATGGGATGGGGGGGGGGTGGTGACCTCCCCCACAAAACATTAAACCCCAATATTTAAAACCAAACCCCATTTGGGGTAGCCGTTTTACCTTGCTTCTCGCCTACTTTTTTCTATGTGTGGCTTCAAATTTGTAGTGGTTTGAACTCTTTTAAACACACACACACACACACACACACACACACACACATACCATATTCATATTTTGGGTTAAAATAATAATGGGTTTTTGATATATAAATATATTATATATATATATTATATATATATATATATATATATACCCATATCATATATAAAATAATATGGGTTTTGAATAAAAATATATATATATATATATATATATATACCCATATAATATATGGGTAAATATACATATATTCCATATATATATATATATTATAATGTGTGTGTGTGGGTACATCATTCAACCATTTCCTTATAATGGAGAAAATACCCATATGCCCAATAGGGAAAATACAAAAAATAAGATAAAAAATAATAAATTTATGCAAACCCTAGATGAGGGTATAAATGGAATCCCCAATAAAAGAACATTTTTTTCCTCCATGAGCTTGAGCTTGTCTCCCATGGCTTCCACCTCCTTCTCCACAAACCTGTAAAATAAGAAAAGAAACAATAAGAAAAATGAATTGAAAAAGAGCCTTTCATAACCAAGTTTAGGGTTAGATGGATCCCTAAATCTAAGGGCTCCAAATGAATCCATCCAATGGATGAGATTCATCCCTACAAAAAGTAGGTGGGAAGTGGGTGAGAATTTTTTAAAATTTAAAATACATGGGTAGGATTTATTTGGGGCCACTTAAGTGGTGTAGGGGTGATTACTTTTACCTTTCTAACCCAAATGTTTTATTGTAAACTTTCTATTTAATGCAAGCCTTGACCCCTTTGTGGGTGTAGTAAAACTTTATTATTTAAATAACTAGACCACAATACCTTTGAAATTAATTTGAGCAAGTTTAATTAAGGTTGAATTTAATTGTTCTAAAACAAAAGGTAGGGAGTCTAAGCCTTGTTTTAGACTAATTAAATTATTAAATGGTATTGAAAATTTCTTATTTTATTTTAAAGGGAGCTAAGGGGATTGTGGACCCTCATTCGAAATTAATAATATTAATTTAATGTAATTTTAAAATGAGAAAGTGTTGACCGTAAATTTTAACCTAATGTTGTGAGTGGGTTTTAAAAAATTATTCCATAATTTTTCTAGTATGACCTATGTTTGTCTTGGGTTTCATGTGGGTAAATTTGTGGGCATTACACTTGGTATTAGAGCCATGGGTTCAAAGCTTGGACCCTTGGGCACACTTGAAAACATGAAACATGAACATTAAACCTAGTGCAACTCTAAACCTAGAAAACAACATTGTATGATATTTGTATAATATAGAAAACTTAGAAAATTGAAACAAAACCTATAATGATGAAACTAACTCTCACCTTGGTGTACTGGAGGCGCGAACCTAACGAGGGGTTTTTGCATGTAGACCTAGACTTGCCACCTCTAAATCAGGTCGTAGTGGCTATTTTACCTTAGATATTACATATGCTACATGATGTTAATGCCAATATACATGAAGGATCTTTAGGAGGACAACCTATGACAAAATGATAGAGAGCCATCAGTAGAGGCTTGTGCATCTCCACAACATAGCAATGATGAGCATAGGGTAGAGAACTCCCATGTGGAGTCAGCTAGAGTGGATTCACCTCAGAGGGGACATGGAGATAGGGTTTTAGGACACAGAGACAGATCTCGGATCCCTAGACCGAGGGAGGAGCATAGAGAGACCTAGGGTCGACATTCATCAGCTGCAGATCATATCAGGGAGATCTGAAGCTATGTCCATCTCATTATTCTGGAGATACATGTGGTTTTCAGGAAGAGGCTTGGTTAGTGAGCTTGAGTGGGTGCTTCAAGATTTTCCCATGTACTAGCAACATGAAGGATCATGTTGTGATTCATCTTCTGAGGGATGGAGCAGGTGTCTGGTGGAGGAATGAGGAGCAAAAGCTCCATGTAGACTCAAAGATAGTTACCTAGGATACTCTTTGAGGAGTGGTTTAGGAGAAGATACTTATCCAGGAGGTTTATTCAACAGAGGATAGATGAGTTCCATGACCTACATCAAGAATCATGATGATAGCAGTAGAGTGAGAGGTCATTTTATGAATTACTTCAAAGTATATCAACTACATACAGAAAATGAGATCGGGATTCAAAGGTTCATCAGGGTCCGAATTTGGACTTGGGAGGTGCGGTACGCATTCATTTCCCATAGACCTTAGCAGAGGCCATTAAGAAGGCCTACATTACAGAGGAGACTAGGGGAAGACTCAGGAGAGCTAGAGATAAAGTGGAGAGCTGAATCTAGCGAGATGTAGGATAATAGGTTGAGGGGGTTCAGCTCCTCCTCCACATGGTGGACATGGTTCCACAAATTCTTCATTCAAGACACCACAACAGCCACCTCAATAGAAATAGTAAAAGCATAACTCGACCACCGTTTAGACCTCCAAAAGATTCGACACTCGATGGGATAGAGTATGAGGCCTCCCCTAGGGGTCCCATTAGGACATAGGGGTGCACAAAGATCTTAGTGAGGAGGATCTTATAGAAGTGACCACAAAAGTCCATAGACTAGATCATCAAGATCCATGACATAGACCAATAGAGTACTGTAGGAGCCACATCTCATTGGAGAGGACTAGGTAGTTTTTATGGATGTGGTGTTCTTGGACATCATTAGAGAGAGTGCCCACAAAACCCTAGTAATAAGGGTAAGACACCGATTTCAAAGCCTATAGTTGGTGACATGGGATGTAGCCATCGGATGATGTAGCAATGAGAATTATCACACCGAGCACCATGACATTGTGATTGAGACTACATGTAGCATTGGTGGTATTCCTACCTCTATTCTATTTGATTCTGGTTCATTTGATTCTTTTATTGCACCATCATTAGTAGAGTGTTGTAGGCTGGTGGTAGTTAGATAGGGCCTTAGTTGGGACATTGAGATGGCTTCTAGAGCTAAAAATATTTAGACTCCTTAGTTAAGGAGTATGTGTAGTGGATTTGGACCCTTCACCACTACCTCAAATCTTCGTATCCTTTCGTTGGGTTCATATGGAGTCATCTTGGGCATGGATTGGTTATCTACATAGAGCCAGAGTTGATTATTACCATAAGATTATATCATGTATAGATGATTTGGGAATTAATTCAGTCAGTGATAGCTGGAGTTAGGAGACCCATTTCTATCGCATTATTTTGCTATGCGGCTTAAGCGATGTGTGCATGACGTTGGTGTCATTTATACGCTATTAATTTTAGTGATAGGTCAGAGAATGGGGCTAGTGGACCTTCACTTGATGATCACCCCATATTGCTACGAGATTTTTATAATGTTTTTCCTAGTGAGCTTCCAGGATGCCTCCCCACGTGAGATACACTTCCACATTGACTTGGTTCCTGGAGTAGATCCTATCTCACGAGCTCCTTATAGGATGACCACACCTAAGATTTGTGAGCTCAAGTTTATAGCTAGAGGGCCTTCTTGAGAAATTCCTAATCCATCCTAGTGTATCCCCTTGGGGTGCACCAGTGATTTTTATTAAGAAGAAGGATGAATCATTGTGGTTGTGTGTGGACTACAAAGAGCTGAACAAGGTAACGATCAAGAATGTTACCCCCTTCCTCGCATTGATGATTTTTTGATTAGATGAAGGGGGCCACTATATTTTATAAGATTGATCTTAAGTTTGGATACCATTAGCTGAGGAATTGCAGAGGTAGATATCTCAAAATTTCAGCTTTTCGCACAAGATATGGGCACTATGAGTTCACGGTTGTGCCTTTTGGTTTGACGAATGCCCCTGCAATGTTCATGAGCTTGATGAATGGGTGTTTAGGATTTTTTGATCGCTTCATGCTCATTTCTTGATGAAATTATGATATACTCACATACACATGAGGATCACAAGAAGCACCTTCATTAGGTTCTACAGAATGTCTTCATGAGCAACAACTTTATGGGAACCTAGAGAAGTGTGCATTATTTTAGTCAGAGGTGCAATATTTGGGTCACATCATTTTTGGGGAAGGTATCATAGTCGATCCTTCCAAGATTAGAGCCATTATGGATTGGCCAACACCCACTAGTGTGACCGAGGTGTGTAGTTTCATGGGTTTGGTAGGATACTATAGGAGATTTGTTTAGGACTTTTCTCGGGTTGCACACCCCATCACTTCCCTTCAAATGGAAAGGGAAGAAGTTCTTATGGTCAGATAGATGTGAACAAGCCTTCAAGACACTGAAGGAATTCCTCACGAATGCACCTATTATTATAGTGCCAAACCCTCAGGGCAAGTTCTTCATTTACACAGATGCTTCATTGGAAGGACTAGGAGGTGTGTTGATGCAGGAGGGCCGAGTGGTTGATTTTGAGTCTCACAAACTCAAGGATTATGAGCTCAATTATTTGACTCATGACCTTGAGCTTGCAAAAATTTGTTCATGCCTTGGTTTGGTGGAGACATTTCCTCCTTGGCCCAGATTTACACTGGGGTGATCACTTGAGTCTTTGCCACCTCTTCACGAAACCTAATCTCAACCCTCATCAATGGCATTGGATGGAGTTTTTTGTGAGTATGACATGGAGATAGATCATGTGAAGGGGAAGGAGAATGTGGTTCTAATGCCCTGAGTAGATGGAGACATTTGGTTATGGCTACTTCAGTGGGTATATATTTACGTAGTAGGATTTTTGTAGTAGCTTCCTCACAACAACTTCTACCTTATGGAGCCTAGATCAGAGATTGAGTCTCGAGAGGCCCCTTGAGGGAAATTTGATGTATTTTCATTAGAGGTAGATGGTCTTCTCAAACACAAGAGGTCGGATATATGTTCCTAGATATGGAGGCTTGAGACAGGATATTTTGGAAGAGGCTCATCATGCACCTTATTCATCCCATCCGGGGTGAAGAAGATGCACACCACTTTGAGACAACTTATACCATTGGAGGGGACTATGGAGAGATGTAGCTAAGTTTTGTGTCATAGTGTTTAGAGTTTCAGAAGGTGAAGGTCAAGCATCAACACCCAACTAACCTTCTCTTCCCTCATGCCATACTGGAGTGGAAATGGGACACCATTTCCATGGATTTCATAGTTGGGTTACCGATGTCGAGATACCACCACGATGCCATCATGGTCATGGTGGATAAATTGATGAAAGTGGCTCACTTTTCTCCGGTTAAGACCACCTACACAACTAGTGCAGTGACATGAGTATATCTTGATGAGATTGTTAGACTGCATGGGATTCCATGGAAGATCATTTGTGACCGTGATCCCTTGTACACTTCTCACTTCTTGGACTACCATGCAACATGCTCTCGGGATGAAGATCAACTTCAGTACAACTTATCACCCTAAGATAGATGGATAGACAAAGTGGGTGAATCAGATCTTGGAGGACATGCTTAGGATGTACATCATGGACCATCAATCGAGGTGGGAGGAGTACTTGTATTTGGTGGAGTTTTCCTACAATAATAGTTTTTAGAGTTTGATAGGCATGGCTCCTTTTCAAGAACTATATGGCAGGAGTGTAGGACACCACTGAGTTGGGACAAATTAGAGGATAGTGTTTCTCTGGGCTGACTTTATTGCAAGATTGGAGCAAACAGGTTGTCATGATCAGACATAGAATACGGGAGGCTCAGGATAGATAGAAAAAATATAGAGATCAATGGAGGAAAGATCATAGTTTTGAGGTGGACATGAAGGTGTTTCTTCGTGTTATGCCTCATAAGAGCCCTATCCATTACGGAAAAGGCTCTAAGCTTGATCCTAGATTTGTGGGTCCCTTTGAGATCTTGGAGCATATCGTCCTTTGGCCTATCATCTATCATTGTCACCCATATTTTATTGCATCCATGATGTATTTCATGTTTCTATGCTTAGGAGGTACATTACAGATCCTTCTCATGTATTATATTGGACCTCATTGCAGGTGTAGGATCAGGGGCAAGTGATGGTGGAGCCCGTCTGTATTTTAGAGTGCAGGACCTTGGGCCTTTGAGGTAGAGAGATTGATCAGGTTCACATTCAATGGGATCAATACGATGAGACAACAACTACGTGGGAGGATCACACCTTTGAGAGAACAGTTCCCACATTTGTTCCAGTGACTTCCAGGAGGAAGTCAAGTCTAAGGGGAGGGGATGTAGTGCCCACTCCTCTTCGAAATTTATATGATTATGATTCTTCTTATTATAGATTAGAGTTATGGAAATTTCTATCATAGTTTAGATATTGATAGATGGACATTGTTATTTTGATTAGTTAATTTGGATAGACAATATGGATGTTAGACTTATGACATGATTTACAGGATGGATTATGTGCATGTTTGGATATATCAAATTGTTGATTTTGATCTTATATTGGAATAATGCATTTAATTCGATAATTATATGATGTTAGATGATGTATTTGATGTCGTGATCTTATTGCTAGTTGATAAATTAATGAAATTGAAATAATTGAAATTGTGAACAATGGTAAATTACTTGTTTTGAGATGGTTTAGTTACGATAATTGATTATATGTATATACATGTATTTTTACTATTTCAATGTCATTAATATGGCCATGAGGCTAGAAAGGTATTGTCTTGACTTAGGTGTTTGCAACACAATAAACCAAAGGGGGATAGGAGACCAACAATGAAAGAATATGGAGTATTGGCAACAAGTCACCATGGAAACATGTGTATTCTTTGTTGTATGTTGTTGTTAGTTTGTTTGGAGGTCCCCATTGGGGGTGACCTCAAATGTGACCTTGGGTAAGTTTGTAATTTTGTCTTGTTGAATTTATTTAATTGTGAGTTATTGTATTTTATTAGTATGTGGAGTCACTTTTATTAATTTTGTTCAACACTCCTCTTAAGTTAATTAAATTGTTTAAACTAGTGCTAATTAGGATGTGACAAAAGGGGGGGAAATAAATGTGAGTTGGTAGCCTTAATGTGTGTTGGTTTGGAATGATTTCATTTTGTTTTGGGGTAGTGTGTACTCAATATTCCTTGTGAAATTCGGATTTTGACCTTCTAGGCTATTTTGAGACTCCCACCTCTTAAAGTCACCCACCAACTTATGCCTGATGTGAGGGACTTATTTTAGGTCCTATTTTGTGTTTTAATTAAGGAAAAGAGAAATTAATTACACTTTTCTTACATGGGTATTTAATTTTTACTTTGGGGGTGTGGATTTGGGTTGAGTGTGTAAGAGGGTGGTCATTTCCCCAACCACCAATTTATTATGCTTTGGGGTTTGGGTTTGACCTTGGTGATGTGGGATGGAGAAGAAATGATGTGGCATCCTACATGGAGCCACATCATCTTCCTCTCCCTCTTTTCTATTTATTAGAATTTTGTGAAGTTTTGGGGTTACTTGCTTGGTTTTTTCTCTTAATTTTGGAATGCTTGTTTTTGGAGTGCTTGTTGGAGTTGAAGATTGCTTGGAATTGCTTGAGCTTGGAGAATTTTGGAACTTTCTTGTGGAGTGGATTATTTCTATGGAAAGGTAGGTTTTCACCCTTGGTTTCTTCTCTCTTTCTTATGTGTTGAATGAATGTGTTATTGCATGATGTTTTGGGTAGTGAAATGTCCTTAGGATGTGTATGAGAAAGTGAAATGGGGATGAAATTTTTGGGAGGCATAAGATTTTTCTCTTGGGTATTTAGGAGGGAGTGGGTTGGGTGTCCCACCTTGTTCTCATCTTGTTATTTTGTTCATTGTGGGAGACATAAGAGAGAGGGAGGCATAAAGTGGGGAAGAATAAGAGATATTTTATTTGAGGAGGCATAAGATATTTTGGGGTTTTGATGGAGTTTTGGAGGTTTTGAGGTGGGCACCCAAACCCGGGAGGAAAAACTAGGGTATCCCCATATTCCTTTCTCTACTTGGCTTGTTTTAGAGCCAATGTTTTGGAAAGTTTATGTGTATAAAAATGAATGTGTTGTGGTCATTTTCTTGTGTGAATGTTTTTGCAAGTAAAATGGAAGCCTTGTCTTTTGTTGCCAATGGTTGTCAAATATTCCATATTGTTTCATTGTTGGGGCTTGGGGCCAATGAGGAAGTAGGCTTCACTTCCTCATTGGAGTATTGGTCATGTTTGGTCTGAAGGTGTGAGAGTGTTTCCTCAGGACCCCCCATTTTTTCTATTTTTGTTGTGTTGATCTTGGATGAAGGTGGATCTCAAAGGAGTAATCATGTTTCTTGTTGCATTTGGAGGAAAGGACCAAGAATCCCTTATAAACATTTTATCATGTTGTCTCCATTGTGTATGGAGGTCTTGTAAACTTGTATTCTTAAAGTGGAGATTTTTAGTTGTCTTATTTATTAAAATTGTAGTATTAGTTCTCATTGGAAATGAAAGTAAAAGATTTAATATTACTTCTTTGCTTGTTGGGAAGAGAAACAATTTTAGTGTAACAAGTTCTTGATATGATGGAAATGTGATTGAAATAATAACTTTACTTTCAAGCTAGTAGTTTCATTGCCTTCAAGAGGAGTGATATTCATTTTAAAATATGGGGAAATCTTGTTACAAATTATTTTTTGAAATGATTGAATTTGCATTGTGTGATGAAAGGAAATAGTTACTTACATTTCACTACTTGAAGGGCATATGATAGCAAGTTAAACTATATTGTTTATTTTTTTGTATTGTTGAAGAAAGTTTAAACTTTATATGTGTTGATGGAAAAGTCTTAAAAATTTCATTGGTTATTTATCTTGTCAACAAATGGATTGATTTTCTTTTAATCAAATAGAGTAAAGAAAATGCATGGTTACAAATTAGACCATAGCTTTATTGGATTATATAAATTTATTATTAAGTTATTATAAATTTATATATAAATCGAATATTAAATAATGTAAAAATAGGTGGAAATAAAATTAATAATTAACATCTTATAATGTTATTATCAAATTATAAAGAAATTTTAAGTAAAAGATTAATATTAGTTCATATTATCAATAATATGAATATTATTACTTATTTATAATAGTAATATTATTAAAATATTAATAATAGTTATATTAATAATATTATATATATATATATATATATATATATATATATATATATACATGTAAATGTTTATTAAAATAAACAATTTTAAATAAAAGGAAATTGTTTGAAAAATCGTAAGGCCATGGTGTCTTGTGTTTATTTAAGAGAGAATGGTGGGGGGAGGTCGCTGACCCCACCCCCACCCCATATACTATGGGATGGGGGTGGATGGGATGCGGGGTGGGGTCGGTGACCTCCCACACTAAACATTAAACCCCCAATATTTAAAACCAAACCCCATTTGGGGTAGCCGTTGTACCTTGCTCTCAGCTTGTGTTTTTCTATGTGGTCGTGGAATTCTATGTGGGCTGAACTCTTTGTTAAACACAAACACACAAATAGAGACATAAATACTATAATAATACATATTCATATTTTAGGTTAAAATAATAATGGGTTTTTGAATAAAAATATTTATATATACACTTATATACATAAACATATGTGTGTGTGTGTCCATGTATGTGTGCCTATATATATACCATTATAAATTGGGTATATATACATACCCATATACTCAATAGGAAAATACAAAAAAAAAGATAAACAAATAATAAATTTATGCAAACCCTAGATGAGGGTATAAATGGAATCCCCAATAAAAAAATATTTTTGTTCCTCCATGAGCTTGAGCTTGTCTCCCATGGCTTCCACCTCCTTCTCCACAAACATGCAAAATAAGAAAAGAAACAATAAGACAAATGAATTGAAAAATAGTCTTTCATAACCAAGTTTAGGGTTAGATGGATCCCTAAATCCAAGGGCTCCAAATGAATCCATCTAATGGATGAGATTCACCCCTACAAAAAGTAGGTGGGAAGTGGGTGAGATAAATTTCCAAATTTAAAATGCATGGGTAGGATTTAATTGAGGCCACTTAAGTGGTGTAGGGGTGACTTCTTTTACCTTTCTAACCCAAATGTTTTATTGTAAACTTTCTATTTAATGCAAGCCTTGACCCCTTTTAGTGTATAGTAAAACTTTATTATTTAAATAACTAGACCACAATACCTTGGAAATTAATTTGAGCAAGTTTAATTAAGGTTGAATTTAATTGTTCTAAAAACAAAAGGTAGGGGAGTATAAGCCTTGCTTTAGACTAATTAATTTATTAAATTTGTATTGAGAAATTTTCTTATCTTATTTTAAAGGGAGCTAAGGGGATTGTGGATCCTCATTCAAAAATAAATAATATTAAATTAATGTAATTTTAAAATGAGAAAGTGTTGACCGTAAATTTTAACCTAATGTTCGATATTAGACAAGACACATCGAGAGCACATACTAAAGATCAGTCTAGATCTAAAGAGTGAATTAGATTCTTAGCCAATTGAAAAAGATAAATCACGTCTATGGAATCTCAAGTTTGGTCATTAAAATTTAGGAGGTTTAAATGTTTTACACAAAACAAATATGGTAAAAGGTTTTCCTTTGATTCAAAAACTAAACCGAGTTTGTGACGGTTATATGTTGGGGAAACAACACGAGAATCCTTCCTAGTTGGAAAAAACAAGTAGTTCAAAGCACTTGAACTTGTTCAAAAAAATTTATGTGGACCTATGCAATGTTTATTGGAAGTTGTTAATATTTTATGACATTCATTGATGACTATACAAGGAATATATGGGTGTAATTTTTTAGACACAAATTATAAGATTTTGATATATTTCAATTGTTTAAGGCCTTAGGGAAAAAGCAAAGTGGGTACTACATCAAAGTGTGAAGGAGAAATAGAGGAGGTGCATATGTTTCATTGCTTTTGCTTTTCTGATTTTTTACAAATATTATGGTTTACACAAGTAATTGAATGCCAGATATACACCACAATAGAATGGTTTGGAAGAGAGGAAGAATAGAACCATCATGGAGATAACGAGAAGTATGATGAAGGAAAAGTATCTTTCAAAGGAGTATTGGGTAGAAGAAGTAACAAGTAATGTTTACATTTTAAATATGTTTCCAACAAAAATTGTTTGAAACATGGCTCCTCACCAAGCTTGGATTAAGAGGAAACACAATGTTTCTCATTTTTGAATATTTGGTTGTGTGGCATATGCACATGTTCCTAGGAGCTAATGAAGAAATTAGACAAAAAAGGAGAAAAGTGCACATTTTTGGATATTTAGAGAATACAAAATATTTCAATTTATTTAATCCATTACAAGAAAAGTCATAATCAGCAAAGATGTACAATTTGGAGAAATTGAAGAATGGGATGGAAGAATTGAGATATCGATCGCAGTAAAGAACTATTCCTCATGATGATATGTAAAATGAAAGTATATAGCAACAAGGTATTGTATCTTCTTTGAATATTGGACATGCACCAAAATTTATAACACAAGATATACCTCCATCTACATCTAGGAGGTTTCAAAGATTATAATCATATTCAACCATGCAAGAGATACCAAAAAGAACACCGTAAAGAACACCTTCAAGAAAAAAACATTCATCATTAGATAGCTCTTTACATCGGAAAATAAGGAGTCTTAGTGATATTTATAATGTTGATACAACTAACTCTTTTTCACTTTTTGCATTGTTTTCTAAAGTTACAGATCCAATATATTTTGAAGAGTATATAAACAATTATGTTTGGGCTCAAAGTATGGATGATGAGATAGATTCAATAGAGAAGAATTAACACTTTGAACCGGTAGATATTCTAGAAGGAAATGACATTATAGGAGTGAAGTGGGTCTATAAGACCAAATACACTAATGCTGGTAAAATACAAAAACATAAAGCAAGGTTAGTTGCAAGAGGTTTTTCACAGAAATAAGCATTTGATTACAATGAAATGTTTGCACTAGTTGTAGGTTTAGACATAGTAAGAATGATTGTAGCAATTGTACATAAAAACAAATGAATTATTTATCAGATGGATGTAAAATCAGAATTATTGAATGGTTTTCTTGAAGAATAAGTTTATGTGAATAATCCATAAGGTTATGAGATTGAAGGTCATGAACGAAATGCAAACATGTTTAGAAAAGCACTCTATGGTCTTAAGAAAGCACTTAGAACTTGGTACAATAGGATTGATTCTTATTTGATTCATAATGTTTTTAGCAGGGAGAAGAAGTGAGCTTGCCTTATACATCAAGATAAATGAGAAAAGTAAGATTATGATTGTATTTTAATATGCATATGATTTAATCATTACTCAAATGTATCCATGATTCATTCAAATTAGATATGAAGAAAGAATTTGAGATTATAGATCTAGGTCTCACGTCCTATTTTTGGGCATTGAAATTTAACAACTAGAAGATGGAGATTTATTTTCACAATAAAATTATGCTAATGATGTTTTGAAGATATTGAACACGTTGAATTGAAATCCAAAACCAACACCTATTGCAGTAGGTTTGAAATTAAGAAAAGAAGACATCGGATCATTTTGGATCCAACATTTTTTCATAAGGCTAGTTTGAAGTTGTTATCCAAAATTCACCCCTCAAGGTAATTTTGATAACATGCATCAAATTCTTTAGTTCCAAGCAATTATATTGATTCAAGGAAAAAAATCGTGTTTCTGGGGTCCCCTCGGCTTCTTTCTAACTCTCCTGTCCAAGAGGAAAACCCCAAGAAGTTTTAAAATGTGAAAAAGTTGTAGAAAACAAGCTTGGGCCAGGAAAAATCATGAAAAATGGCTAAGTCCTAGTCCTCGCAACAGTCGGGACATGAGGGACATCTGGGCGTGAATCGGTAGCCAAAAGGCCGCCAGGCAGAGCAAAGAGGTAGTTGGGACGTCGGGATGTGCGGGACGCGAAAAGGCGAACCGCCGAAAATGGAAAAAATCACCAAGTTTTGTTATCATGTGGTTTGGGACATCTGGGCCAAAGGTACGCGCGGGACGCGAACCGGCCGAAAATCTGAAGGACAGTCCATTTCACGTGGTTCGGAAATATTTGTCCCAGGCAGCCCGGGACAGTTGGGACAAAAGTGAGCGAAGGATTTTATAGAACCGGCCGAGATCGGCGAAACAGAGACTTTTTGAGACAGGTTTGGGACATCGGGCCAAAAGTACGCGTGGGATGCGAAAAGGTGAACCGGCTGAAAATGGAAAAAATCACCAAGTTTTTTTATCGCACAGTTTGGGACATCCGGGCCAAAAGTACGCATGGGACGTGAAAAGCCGAAAGAGCCAAGAGCGAATGGAATCTCGCCACGTGTCTTCACCGTAAAGAGGGGGGGAAGCCCGAATCGGCCGAAGCAAGAGTTTTCATCCAGGAAAAATGGGACAAAGGTACGCACGGGACGCGAGGGACGCGAAAAGCCGAAGTGGCCGACAACAAAGGAGAAAAATCAACATTTGACCCGTGAAACTTCAAACGCCATAACTTTTGACTCGAGCTCGATTTTCACAAAATTGGACTTTATGGAACGAAAGCACGACATCCTCTAAATTGGATTTCTTATTTTTAATGAGGGTAGATATATTTAAATAAAATAAACATATTCAGCTCCGATCGCTTAATGCTCATTCCCGTCAAATGACAGAAAACGCTCTGCCGATCCAAAATAGCTGCCCGCACTCAAAAGGCCATAACTTTTGCATTTCTCAACGAAATCACACAAAATTGGTACCGTTGGAATTGTGGCTCCAAGCCCAATGCATAGTAATCAAGAAATTCCAGATTTGGTGAGATATCGATGGATATTTTTTATAAAACGTGGCCGAGTTCATAACAGTGTTTCATTTGGTGGTTGGGAGTGCAATTAAGAGGCATGGTCATCATTCTTTCTCTCGCCGCAAAGCACAGGATAGTATGGGAAGCCTTTTAAAAGTAATATATAATCATTTTACTCCATTTAATGCCTCTTATAGGTGGTTGAAGGATAGATTTCGGGATTTCCATTTTCCCTTCTCTTTTCCTTCTCATTTTTCTATAAATTGGAGTGTTGGGCTCATTGTAAGGAGAGAGGTAGTTTTGTAGCAAAGCTCTGCCAAAATTTCTTTGTGAAGCCAATGTGTTGCAGGCCCTTGTTGTGGACTCCTTGCATGGTGATCCAGGCCCTTATCTTGTAATAGATTGAACTGTGCATACCAGGAAGCAATAAAATACAAGTTTGTGGATGTATCTTCCCCTGCTGTGTTTTCTTGCATTCTTCTTGCCCCTTTAACCTTATTTACAAGAATATTGTGTCTATTATTATGTTCTTGTAGGGATTCATTATCATTATGTATGCTTGGAATATTGTTGTGAATGCATTTTGCTAGATTATGGAGAACTGTCATCACCTCTTCTAGTGTGCACTTTGCCTCTGTATTTCACACATTTGGAGACTACTCTCACACCCTCCTTTTTTGGTGTATCACCACTTTAGTGTAGGCTTTCATTTTATGCATTCTCTCCCCTGGTCCCTTGAAAAGTTAGATTAGAGCAGTTAGCTTATCCCTGCATTAGAGTAGATTGTGTGGGTGTAGTTTAGGAGCAATAATAGCTTTCTCTCGGAGGTCTATCTCAAGAAAGCAAGTCCCACAACTTGGAGATACTACCCATGTTATCCAATCACACCGTGAGTTCAAGTCTATGCACTTGTATCAACACAGGGGTGTTGTGAATGTGATAACGAAGTCTCACGTATTTGACCGCCACAAGGCCTGATATTATGTAAGGTGTGAGTGTCATCTCAAGGTTCATGGAATCTCAAAAAAATTCACATTCGCAAGTTTGGAAAAGGATTTTGACGTATGTATGTGGAACTAAGAATCAAGTAATTTTGTATTCAACATCAAATGAGTTCAAACTCATAGGTTATAAAGACAAAGTGACAATGCCGGAATATAGATGACGGAAAAAGTACATCTAGGTACGTTTTCACTTAGGAACAATAGTGGTTTCATGGGAATCAAAGAAACATGTCATACTCACAATATCTTCAGCAGAAGTGGAGAATTGAGCTACAATAGGATCATCATGTCAATTTGTGAGGATGAGAAGAGTTTTGAAGTACTTGAGGTAGAATCGGGAGGATGCTACGTATATTTTTGTGATAATAACTCAACAATAACATTGTCTAAAAATTATTTTATTCACAACACGGGTGATCTTATTGACATGAGATATCACTTCATCATGAATTTGGTTTAAAACAATAATTAAATTTGTCTTAAATTTTGTAGATCTAAAGATCAGATTATTGATATTTTTACAAAGGATTTCGATATTGATTTTTGAGTATTTGATAAGTGTTTGGGATTTTGTGATTAGGAATATGTCGATCTAAAAATTAGACTCAGCTCTAGAATAATAAAATTTTGATGGTTAAAATTAAGGGGGAGTGTTAGAAATAGATAATATCTACCCAGATGTTTTTTTATTATTAAGAAGAATAAAAATAAACTTGATTTTCCATGTATAGGTTATTTTTAATTAGATTTCCATATTTTTAGGATAAAACCAAATTAAGAAAATTGCTTTGTTTCCATGAAGGAAAGGATGTGATATTCTTAGCAAATAGTTATATTATATTTCTCTATTTGTAGAGTTGTGTTTTGAAATAGATAAATTCTCCACAAATGCTTTTGCTATTATTAAGAAAAATAAATAATCAACTTCGCTTTCCATGTCTAGGTTAGTTTTAATTAGATGTCCATATTTTTAGGATAAAACTAATATTAAACAAATATCTTTGTTTGCATGAACAAAAGGGTGGACTATTCTTCGCTGATAGTTCTATTATATTTCTCTATTTTTAGAGTTGTGCTTTCTATTATTATATAAAATAACTCTATATATTAGAGGAAATTGCAATTGTGTTTATATACACAGATTGTATTGATTTGAAGCTATGAAAAAGAAGAAGATATATATGCATAGAAGTGCTGATTTAAGTTTGGAATACTTTTTTATTTGCAATATTCTTTATTTAGTTTTTGTTATTCATTGTTTTAATTTCCTAATTTCTACACAACCTTGATAGCTCCGTCACATCATCCTCATGCATCCACAAAGGCTTACACGTCAGTCACCCTAAATCATCCAAAGCGGCATATCTTACGATTTTTTTCTATTTTTTACACTCAACTCCATGTCATAGAAATACAATCCCAAATTTATTTGATCATGTATTAAAATATATATAATTTAAAATTTTGTTTTGTAACTAATAGTTTTGTACCAGTAATTTAAAATATGAGTACAATAATTGTGATCTTGCTTTAGAATAATTTAAAAATATAGTTCAAACTTCTAGTTATTATTGAAATGTCAACATCAACAAAGTAGATGATACAAATTGAAAAGCCAAGGAATAGAGAGAAAATGACTCTTTACGCATCCATAAAATCATTTGCATCTATTCATTGCATCATTCATCTCCCTATCCAAATTTGAATTTTTAGGTTTTTTTTTTCCTTGTTATGAATGTGCCTTCTTAGGTATTTCTCTACTATCAATGGCCGAAAACTTCCTGTACTTCAATGTTGTCTCGCAGCTCCTCTCCATCATGAATCACCTTGGCAATTGTTAATGTAGGAGATACTACTCCTCTTTCGCATACACCTTTTAGTGTAATGAACTTATTTACACAATCAATCACATATATATGTGATGTGAAGCTACCGTAACAATTTTTCATTTGCAAAATAGTATCAATTTATATTTTATGTAGAAATTTTTATTTAATACATTATTTTTAAGGATTCACAACCTATTTACAACTTTTGGGTGTTATTATTTATTTTTTATCGGGTTACAAAAATATAAAAAAATTATCTATAGCCAATAGATTTTAATTTTTATTCATCCTCAAACATTCTAATTTGTTATCCATAAGATTTATTAATATTTTTTATAAAGATAAAATATGGTGTATGACACATTCTATACAAGTTTTAACCCAACCTAACACATTAATAAAAATATTATATTGGAAAAATATTAAATTTATTAGATTTAATATAAATGTTAGGATCAAAAATAGATGAGAAATTTAAAAAAAAAAAAAAGAAATAAAAGAAGCATGAAATCGCAAAATAAACCCAAAATTTAACGTGGTTCACCCAATGTTGGCTACATCCACCATAAACAAGCAAGACATATTCTTTATTTAGTATTGAAGAATACAATACAATTCTCTCTTTTTCATGTTACAAAGAGTAAATCCATACACATATATATAACTTGTGCACC
Source organism: Taxus wallichiana var. yunnanensis (assembly GCA_018340775.1). Taxonomy (NCBI): domain Eukaryota; kingdom Viridiplantae; phylum Streptophyta; class Pinopsida; order Cupressales; family Taxaceae; genus Taxus; species Taxus wallichiana. The sequence goes on from CM031235.1 coordinate 223,140,050, forward strand.
TCTTTGTAAAATTTTTCTTCAACCACAAGCAACCTAAATATAACATGCTTATACATAAACATGTATATAAATAAGATAAACATGAAAATAACAACTCCGTGTATTAATAAGACAATGCTATTTTATCCATGGCCATGCATTCCTCCCATAATCAAGGAAAAATCAAACTTCCACTACAACTTGTAGTTAGGCTCCACATCTTTAACAATCTCCCACTTGGAGACTAACTGTTGCAACCCACTATTATAGCTCATCCTCTAAATATTCTGTAACTTGTTTCTCTTCTTCAAGATCAATCTTGAAGACCTACCAAAGATGAACAACCTTCCATCTTCTCTTTTGTCACCGCCTTTGTCAACATATCAGCAAGATTCTAACCTGTATGGATCTTCTCCAACTTCAGATGCCCATCCTCCAAAACTGATCTAATAAAGTGATACTTGAGTTGTATATGTTTGTTTCTAGAATGGAATGCTGAGTTATTAGAAATATGAATTGCACTCTAGCTATCAATGAATAACTTATAATCCTCCTCCTTCTTTCCCAACTCCTCCATGAACTACTACATCCATATCATCTCCTTGCTTGTTTCTGTAGAAGCAACATACTCTACCTTTGTAGTAGACAAGGCGATAATCATTTGAGTTTTATAAATCCATCTAACTATCATGCCACCAACAGTGAATACATAACCTATGGTGCTCCTCCTACCATCCAAATCTCAACCCATGTATGCATCAACATATATGTGTAAGGAAACCTCTAATTCTCCATAGCACAACTGCATGCTACTCTTTGGTCCCTCTCAAGTATCGAAGAATCCACTAGAATGAATTCTAGTGCTCCTTTTCTAAATTACTCATGTATCTATTGAACAATCCCATTGCATGGGAAATGTCTAGTCTTATGCATACCATATCATACATCAAAATTCCAACTGCTAAAGCATATGGAACTCTGGACATATATTCAATCTCTTTATGTGTTTTAGGGCATTGTTATTTACTTAGCTTGAACTTCCCTACTAATGGTGTACTTACTTGGTTTTACATCCCTGCATCCTAAACCTATCCAACATCTTGCTCACATACTCTTCTTGAAAAAATTCAGTATTTTACTCTTTTTGTCTCTATTTATTCTCTTCTAAGAATTTTCTTTGTTGCACCTAAATCCTCGTATGTAAAATGTATTTGCTAACTATCTCTTTAACTCATTTATATCATACAAGTTTGACCTACCACAAGCATGTCATACACATACAACAACAAGGTAATATAGGTGTCATTAACTAGTCTCTTAAAATAAACAAAGTGATCGAATGACATCTAGAGTAATCTTGTTCTATCATGAACCTATCAAATCTCAAATACTAATGTCTTGGAACTTTCTTAAGGCCATAAAGCTCTTCTTCAATCTTCACACCAATCTCTCCTTCCCCTAAATTCATATTCTTATAGGTCCTCCATATAAATTTCTTCCTCCAAATCAGCATGAAGAAAATTAGTTTTTGCATCTAATTGTTCAAGATGAAAATATTCCACAGCCTACCAAACATAAAACAATTCTAATGGAATTCATTTTAACAAAGGAGAGAAAATTTCATCAAATTCTATACCTTTTCCTATGTAAATCCCATCACAACAAGTCTTTTCTTGTACCTTTTTTCACCTTCTTCTTCCTTCAACATGTAAACCCACTTGTTCTGCAATGCTCTCTTTCCTACAAGAAAATGAACCAAATCCCAAGTTTGGTTATGATCCAAGGAGTCCATCTCCTCATCCATACCCTTCTCCCACTTTTTTTTTGTTTCTACCTACATTGCTTCTTCAAAACTTTCTGGTTCTCCACTATCCATCAATAAACAATAGTAAAGCTCATAAGAAGATAATCATGTAGGAGATTTACTTACCCTAGTAGAACATCTCACAAGATTTTTAGGATTTTGAGGCTTGTGTTGTTCTTGCTGATTTTTATCTATAGAATCAACACCGACTATGCCATGATTGATGCCAACTTGTTGATTTTCCAGCCCTTTGAGAACTTCTCTATCTTTTATCTCATCAAGTGCTACATACTCATACTTTTCAGCTTCTTATCCTGTAGTTGTTCCTTGTACATAATCCTCTTTCATTGAAAATAACACCCTACTCCTAATGATTTTATTTTCATCCAAACTCCCGCAATTGGAATCCAAAATCATCAGTGTCATACCCAATGAAATTACATTTATTTGAATTATCTTATATCTTGGTCCTATTCTCTTTATCAATGTGAACAAATGCTTCACAACCCAAAAATTTCAGAAAAGAATAGTTTACCTCCTTATCGGTCAAAGCCTCCTCTAGATCGCACCTTCCAAAGAACTTGAAGTTCCTATATTTATCAAGTAAAAAAAAATATCTACAACATTCACCTAAAGTTGTAGGGGTAATCCATCATGCAATCTCACGTTCCCGTATGCTCCATGATAGTCTTTTTCATTCTTTCGGATACACACAATTATGATGTGGTGTTCTAGGAACTATCTTCACCCTACGAATTCCATTATGTGAAAAATAGTTATTAAATTAATTACTGCAGTAATCTCCATCATTAATTGATCGAGACACTTCAAATTCAAGCTTGTTTCATTCTCAACCAAAGCTTTCCACTTCTTGAAAGTATTATATATATTATATTTATTCTTTATATAGTAAACCCAAACCTTCTTAGTAGCATCATTGATAAACTTAACACAATACCATGAACCCAAGAGAATATACCTAAGTTCGCCCCCACACATCCGTATGAACAAAATATAACTTTTTCTCCTTCTTGGTTGATCCAACCTTGAGAAATCTCACACGCTTTTGTTTTCCATACACACAATTCTCACAAAAGTATAGGTCTATGTTTTTCAAATCTGACAACTTTCCCTGTGAATATAAAATCTTCATCTACTTCTCACTCATATGGCCAAGTCTGTGATGCCATAGAGTTTGTCTATATATGTAGTAGCTAAAATAGAAGATGGATCAATACTAACATTGGATAAATACAAATTACCTACTTTCTTACCTCTTTCTATCACAAGAGAACCCTTGGTAACTTTCTAAGAATCCACCGTAAATATAACCATATAACCCTCATCTTCTAATTGGCTGCAGTAAATTGGATTCATCCGCAAGCTAGGAACATGCCTGACATTCTTCAACACCCAAGTGTTACCATTATGCAATTTAACATGAACACTTACTTTTACAACAATGTTACATGGCTTATCATCACCAAGATATACCTGCCCAAAATTCCCTTGAACATAATCATTAAAATACTATTTATGAGGAGTTACATGAAATGAATCACCAGAATCTAAAACCCAAGATTTTGATTTACTATCTAAAGAAGGAATAAGAGCATGTTGTAACACATCGCATGCTACATTTTCCTCTTTTCTCCCTTCTTGTTGATCTTTCCTCATTTTAAAGACCAATAATATTTCTTTGCATGTCCTACTTTTCCACAATTCCTAGCATACCATCTTGCTTCAAGATTTAGATATTCCCTTCTTAGATTTTCCACGGTGTATAAGACCTTTTTATTTTTCCTTCTATCTTCCTCTATTTTCTACACTCAAATAATTACTAGATGACTCACATGTGCTTCTTCTTCTCATCTCTTCACTAAGAATCACACCAATAACATCATCAAATTCTAAAGTGTTTGAGCCAGAAATAGAATTACTCAAAACCTTAACCAAAGTATTCCAACTTTCAAGTAATGAGCACAAAATCAGAAGATCCATAACTTCATCATCAAATATTACTCCTATAGATCTTAATTGATTAGTAACCATGTTGAATTCATTCAAATGATCATTTCTGATTCACCTTTTGACATATTTATATTAAACAAACTTTTCATGAAAAATACCTCATTGGAGGCTGAGGGTTTTAGATACAATTTACCCAATATTTCTATTATATCTACCATTTTCTTTTTGTATTAATATTGACAACTACCGTAGATTCAGTGCACAACCATATCATTCCCAATGCCTTCCAATCAAGGCCATCCCATTGTTCATCTTTCATAAATGATGGCTTCAACGCTTTCCCTTTCAATGGTAGATAAATATCTTTATGATATAATTATTCATCCACTTGCATCTTCCATAGTTGAAAGTTCTAGCCATTAAAAATCTCAACCCTAAAATTGTAATCTTCTGTCATTGCTCCCACTCAAACAAGAAACCCTCCTGTGAGCTTTTTACCAAAACAAAATCCTGCTCTGATACCAGTTGTTAGGATCGAAACACAAATGAGCAATAAAACGGAATTAAAATAGAAATAAAAGAAGCATGCAATCACAAAATAAACCCAAGATTTAACGTGGTTCACCCAATGTGGGCTACATCCACCGAAAAAAAACCAGCCTTCTTATTTATTCATTTGTGAGGAATACAATATAATTCTCTCTTTTTCATATCACAAAGAGTAAATCCATGCACATATATAACTTGTGCACCTCTTTGTAAAAAAATTCTTCAACCACAAACAACCTAAATATAGCATGCTTATAAATAAGACATACATATAAATAAGATAAACATAAAAATAAAAACTCCCATCTACTAATAATAAATTGCTATTGTTATCCATGGACATGCATTCCTCCCATAATCAAGGAAAAATAAAACTTCTACTTAAACTTGAAGTTAGGATCCACATCTTCAACAATAAACTCTCCCTTTTGAGATTTAATTTTTTTGTAAACTTATAGTTTGTATATTAAAATGTTGAGATTTAATAACTTGGTAGATCTTCAAAAGGTGGCATGGCATTTCTAAACTAGTCATCCTTATGATGATTTAATTACCATGCAATCTCACCTCCACACACACATTAAAATTAATGAGGGATATTTTGATGACTAATAATTACTTTCTCTTTTCTTCATCTCCTCAAATCATTGGTGTAGTTACTTAATGTACTTGACGCTTTTTTAATAAAACATTTGTACCCTAAAAATTGACATAATAATGATGATTAGTGTAATTCCCAAAAACAAAACACACACAGATACAACACCAAAAAAACTTAAATAATTTTCTTTGACATACATTGTAGTACACTTGACACTACAGAGCTGATGTGGGACATCCCACAACACTTTATATGTTTTCCCATAGTTAACCCTCATAGATAACACGAAAAATGTGATGCACAACAAGCCACTTTTGTTCCAAAATAATAAGTCATAACATAATGTTTCCATTACAATACAACTTATACATAGGGTCTTGCCACAACGTGCAATATTTGTAGAATTTCAATTTTATTAAAAATGTCTCAAAACTTATCTTAAGATCTAGAAGGGTTCAGTAATATGAGCAACATACAATCCTTTTCCTTTTTCCATATTCCCACTATATTGATTAACATTTGACTTATGGTGTAACTCATTGAATAACGATTACCAATTTTATTTCAATTACTTGTTTAATTTGCTCATTTGTTAAAAGGGATCTTTAATTACACACAAGACTATTAGGTATTATCTCTAAGATCCACTCCTAAGGGAAATAATCTATTATAACTCTACTATAGTAGGATCAAACAATTAGTTAAGTATTCGAGAGAACTTAACATGAAAACATACTACCCTATTTTGTTTCTAGCTAAGGTTTCATGAGTACCATTTTACATCCAACTTAAGATGGTTCTTCCTTAACTAGGTTCATATGCCTCTGGAAAATAATTAGAACACCTATTAGCAAAAAGGGCATTTTCATCACCATGAAACTACTAGTCCCTAACATAGGGGAATTAGAATATAAGGACATGACCACAAGTTCACATCATATGACCATTACATACAAGGACAAGTTGGAGAGTAAAGGGAGTAGTACATCATTTAAAGAGTTAAGGTTTGCATTAAAGTTTACACAAGGTCGATCCCCTTCTTTCTCACCACAATAGTTTAAACAAGATATTAAAACGACCTAAAAACAATTTCACCTTTCTCTAAGCACAACATCATGTGGTTACATTTTAACAATTAATCGTTCACTAAAATGTGGTTTAGTTTCACCATTAACTCATAGCACTGCACCAAAGACTCAAACATGGGCCTTTATATACTTAAATAGAAGATGCAATACAAAGTGAAAAGAATTTAAGATCATCCTAATATTTTAGTTCTTAATGCCAAAAGAATCACACATGAAGGGTACTTGTGCACAAATTTTAAACTAGGGTTGAGTGTTTGATTAGATTGACTTTCTATGTTATCAAGGACATTAACACAACACACAAGAGATTGAGTCATCAATCTTACCCTAAATGGAAACTGTAAGATGTTGATATCTAATACATTTAACTGTGTGTGTGTGTGTGTGTGTGTGTGTGTGTGTGTGTGTGTGTGTGTGTGTGTGTGATGCCTCCTAATTATAGCTATATATGCAACTAAGTTTTTTTAAAAATACCATGCCACAACTGACTCAATTTAACACAAAATGGTTATAAGAAATCCTCTTATTCATTTCTTTTAAACAAGGTAAAAATATTTGACTAAATCTTGTTTAAGTATGAAAATTTTACTTTTTGGAAATTACACATTTAACCAGGTGGACCGACCCTCATTAATGAAAACAATACAAATGTACTTCATTTATTGATGAATACTACAAGTAATACAATTCATATTTATTCAGTCAATAGAATAAATGCAACATCTTAAGAGTTTCATCTTCCTTTCATCCTTCAAGTAATCCATCTGCAAGAAGTGTTGGCAACTGTCAGTTCATACGAACTGGCATGGAAATACACTTCCCAGTCTAACTAATTCAATACAAGATAAATAAATATTAACTGATTTACTTAAAGAAAACAACTCATGTGCATGAATTCAAACCAGAATTACATGATTTTCTAGGAGTTCTTGTTATTTCCGGAAATATTTCAATCTTCCACGTAAAAAAAAACAACAAGCATTAAACAAGGGTATGAACTCTATCACCCCACCTACTTTAAAGGTAACCTTTCTCATTACTATCTCACATAAAATTGTATTAGGAATTGAGGGTAATTCATAACAACATTTCCCTACAAGTTTAAAAGAAAGCATAAGGGTATGTTTTGAGTCGAATAAGGCTAAAGCTATCAATCGAATTACGATATTATCAAACCTCTCGTAAGGACTTATTGAAGATAAAAAGGTGTTTATACCCCTTAAACAGGTGTAATCATCGATAATACATGACTTGAGATAAAATCATAGTCACATATCTTACATATATTATTAATATTTCCATATTTACTCGTAAATTCCGCTAACAAGGATACCAATAATCAAACTATACATACATACATACATACATACATACATACATACATACATACATACATATATATATATATATATATATATATATATGTATGTATGTATGTATGTATGTATGTATGTATGTATGTATGTGTGTGTGTGTGTGTGTATATATATATATATATATATATATACACACACACACACACACACATACCGAAAATGGTTCAAGTGTGAATTTTGAAACCTTAAAAATGTGGACCAAATAAGGTCAAGTATCATTCCTGCAATGATACCATGCACAATCAGCTAAGTTAACAAAGGTCCCATACTAAATGAAGGTTAAGATCTAAGCCTACGAAATCAAAATATTTCCATATATATGTGCCTTGGTTGGCACAAATCCACTATCTAAGATAATTTTGTTCTCTTACTAAATTCTACTATTTTTGACTCCTAGATGTCATAATTGAGAAATAACATAATACTTATACAATCCAAATCCAATCCGAGAAGATTCGATACGTAAAAATATTCATTTATATCAATAGATCAATGTAAAAGATTTTGGGTAAATTATGAAATATAACAACACAAAAATATAAGCATCATTCACAGAGCCAATAACACTCACCGAGTGAAATATAACACCAGTACCTAGTACCAAAATTAACTCTTCCAGATCCTCAAACACTTAGTGTAGACACATATAGTTTTATCAAGGAATTGTTATTACTAATATTGCACTAACTATTCCCCTCCTTGCAAATTGACGACATACCATCAGTTAGATCAATATAACTCCCCTCTTACGAAATTATTTTGGTCGTATTCCTCTTATAAGTTAATTAAAAAGGATAATATAGTCTCTTCTTGGTTGAATCCTTTTCTTATCCTCGTATATACCACTTCTATTAGCTTCCTGGAGTATCAATCCATTCCATTGGATTGATTGAGCCTATCACAACTCTTTCAAAACCCTAATTTCTCTTTAAAACAAGATTAACTAGCCTAACCTAGGTTAATTAGCCCTAACTATGGTCAACCTCTTCTAAACCTAGTCAAATATTACTTTGACTTGCTAAAAGTGCTTTTTGGGATTTTTCATTTGTCCCACATGCACCCAAATCTCCCACTTTCCCAAATGGAAAACTATAAATAGCCCACTACCCCCCTCTCATTTCTAAGAACACTTCTTCCCTCTAACATAAACTATAGTATTATTGCTAGGATTAGGAGTTTTATTTCATTTATTGAGCTATTTTCTTTATCATTGCAACACACACACACACACACACCATTGAGTAAATGGGAAGAACCATTGGCCTTGAAGCCATTAATGGTGAGCTCCCATTCTCTTAAGCACAAACTAATTGCTTAGATCCTTATTAGGTTCATTTACTTAAGCTTTCAAGAATAGAGGGTAATTATATTTGTTAGTTTTCTTGTTTACTTCAAGTTTTAATGCATGTAAAGTAGGAATCCTTGTTTATTTCTTATCTTATGGTCCATTGATTGGTTTTGCACAAAGCTTTGGGGTTTCTTAAGTGTTCTTACCCCATTTCCATAGCTTTTGCAACCTTTCTTTAAACACATTTGGCATGCCTGGTGGGACACTCACCATTGTCCTCTAAGGGCCATTTTCAAGCTTTTTTAGTCCACTTTCATGTATTTTAGGAAAAATAGCTTGTTATCTACTTAATTAAAAAAATTAAGTAAGTTAAATCATCCTTGTTTGTATACTTTTTATGGGTTTGAGGTGAAAATTGGATTCTCTAACTAACCTCTAACATGTTTTCTTGTCATTTTTTTTAATTCTGTGACTTTTGCAAGTTTTTTAGGAGATACGCATAGGTGTCCTAGAGGGGCACATCTCTGTTCATACCCTAGCACTGCGTCAAGTTATCTCTGCGTACCCATTTGGTCATACTACTTTTTGAAAACACATTTATAACAGGTCGCATCTCTACCAAACCATAGGCATCTTTGTCAACCATTGAGCATGTCTATGTATCTAGATGCACTAGTATTCGGTATCATAAAATGTTCTCTAAACGTTTTCTTCCATTGCATACCATTGAACTTAAAGTGTACATGTCGAAACCCTAACACACATGTCTAACAAGCCCACAAAGATGTTTTTTTCCACTTTCATAAAACCATGCCACATGTCCATGTTGATTGGGGCGCATATCCGTTGGCTGGGGCATGCATGTGTTGTTCTGGGAGCGTAGGCATCTCTGTCAGAATTTGAAATATTTTTTTCCAATCTGTAAGATCTTTTTTTCAAATTTTCTGAGGTTTTCAAGGGTTAACACAACAAGTGCAAGGTGTTCTTTAATTTTTAAACTAGCATAACTTAAGTGTTTTCATTTCTTAACTAGAATAAGGTTTGTAAAGTGCGTATTCTCTCTCCTCACACCTTCTAGGTGATCTTGGAGATCAAAAACACTTGTACAACCTTTTTTCACATTTAAAAACACTTGTTTTATGCTTCTAAAAGTAAATTACTTTCCATATAACTTGTTTTAGTGGAATTTTCACATTGTGTATGCTCTTCCTTGCGCCTTTGGTGATCTTAGGAATCAAAAGCAACATGTAAATTCCCTTTCTTGATATCAAAATTTGATGAAAAATTACTAACTCACCACATGCAAGACCTAACGCTTGTCAAAGAAAGACATCAAAACAAAAAAAACCTTCTAATACACATGTTTTAGACAAGTTTCCAAATTGTGTGCTACTTAAAACCACATTAAGTTTTAAGAAAGATAAAAATACACCACTTCAATTCACAATCTATTTGTGGTATTTTAGAAAAGGGTACGTCCCTATCTGCTCAACTGGAACATAACCTCTTTGGCATAACGCCTTAAGCTAGAACAATGGGGGTGGTTCCAGGAACCCTAAAGTAATCCATTGATGAGTAACCTTATGGATGAAACAGGAAGCGCTCCACTTACCCACTTGACTAGTTGTTCATTGTAAGTTAGAGTCAAAGTTGTATATATCGCGACCATAGTGAAGGTACAACTGAATGCACTAGTTCCTCATTATATTAGAATGGTGTAAAGTAAATCTGATATACTCCCATATTACTCGGTGTGACTCTTTGGGTAAATCAAGCTCCCTCCTAGAAAACTTGTGACACCTACTTGAGAGATCTTATTATGGAGCCATTTTTTCTTGGATACCACTTTGCTAGTCTATTGTCGCATCAAGCCATCAAGAAGTGATGACTTATTTGGATTCTAAACCTTTTTTCCAAACAAGGAAAAGAGTCCACTTAAGTTTAAACTACATGTCTTTCATCACAAAAATTAAATGACATATCACTTAACTTAGCTTCTTTCGCCTTGAGACGAGGCGAATCTCTACCCAAGTGGCGCTTAGTTTACTTTATTTTTCAAATCTATATCCTTACATTCTTGCTGCCCATTTTTTGGGTGAGAATGAGGCATACCTCACAAGTCTTATCAAAGATGGTATTCGTCACTTTTTGTCTATTTACCCCCATCCATGTTTTGCGGTTGGAATGTTAAACATCTAAAGTGTAAGGGTACATTTTCGTATCTTTGATATTCCTCCGATCTTGACTTCAAGATTGTATTCACTACTCTGCGAGTTGGGTTCATCATTTGTCTCTCTTGAGTTGATATTTTTTCTCACATTTTAGTCACAAAATCTTGGTACTTACATCATGTTTTCAATTTATTGAGAATGTGTCATAAGTCCCCTCATTATGCGATTACACTACTCACACAATTAGAAACTTCTTGATTTATTTATACTTAGTGTCACTACCGACGTCATCTAAGTTTTGTTTAAGAGTGTCGATATCACCTTGAGAATACCATAATAACATCATCTTGATACTAACACCCTGCTTGCTCGGTTAATGTATTAGGATAGTGTTGTGACTTCCATTCTTAAAAAAAACTTAGCTTTCACTGGCATTTGAACTAGTTTTAGTATACCTCGTCAAGGCCTTGTTATAATTCTAACTTGTCCTACGTATTGATAAGATATTGTCACTATCCATGTTTAGGGTATAAACTTGGCATAACGATAAATTTGAGTGATAATTTCATCTAAGTGTTCATATGAGTTTTCTTTGATAAAAATAACTACATAACATTGCATCTAGGACACATTGTGACATTTTAAACATCATCTCGAATGACTTGCACAAAATTTAAATTTAGGATTCACACTAGATTTGTATAAACATCATCTAGTAATGCTTAATCTCAAAGATTGCATCCAAATCAAATGAACATGACTTAGGAGAAAAACCTTTTGAGACCTTCCCATTTAGTGGAAACAACTTAGCGCCTCTCTTTTCACAAGTCAAGGATGCAAAGCCATTAATTGATCATAGTGGAGAAGAGTCAGACTCTTCTGGAGAGCAACAAAAATTAGACTTAGGCAGATTTGATGAGCTCTTATATTATAACAAAGACCAAGTACTCACAAGAGTCCTAGAATTAGGAGCTTAAATTCTATACGAGTATGAAGTAAAACTAAGATCATCAATCACAAAAAAAAAGGATGAGTGTCACTCTTGGATATGGATAACCCCTTTGATGCAGGGTATGCCTCTACTTCCGGGAAACATCATACCACTATGGAAGGAGACCCATCACAATGACCTTATTACAAAGCTTCATGTAAAGTGAAGATTGAGTGCAAAGCCTCACCACCTCCCAAGTTTGATGAATAAGAGGATCCTTTAGTTGAAGAAGAGATCCTTCAAAAATAGATCTTGAATGAGCCTAAAATTAGCGAACTTAGGTTCTTCAAGAAGAAACATATATAAAAACAATGAAATAACAAAATCTAATGAGTTCCACTTCGATCCATATATACGACATTACTTTTAAGGTGGCTAAAGTACAAAGGCCAACGTCACCTACCAAAGAAAAACTCATTCAGAAGGAGTTACAATTTATGAAATACATGCTCACTACGTTACAAGAGGGAAATGTAGGCCATAGTAGGAAATACTTATATGAAGAATTGTTCCCTTACCCATTCGACAAGAACATACTATAAAACCCTTACCAAAGCACTTTATCATTCCAAAATTTAACAAATATAAAATCAAAGGTGATCCTTGTGATCACAAAAAATACTTTTATATGGCTTGTCAAGAGGTCACATACAACAATAATTTCTTGATACGAATCTTCCCTCACAGTTTAGGGACACTACCATTGGAATGGTTCTTTAGCATACCCAAGGGGTCTATTACAATGTGGCCTATGTTAGTAGAGAAATTTGTACGACATTATTCCTTCAACATGGAAAATTATATCACAATTAATGACCTATGTAATGCAAATAATAAACCCCACAATACTTTTGAGGTGTTTTACAACGATGGCGAGGGTTAGGCAAGTCGTTTCCTTTGTGCATTACTTTGGAAAAATAGCTAGTGAGCATATTTGTTCCTAACTTAAACCCAGAGATAGCCTTCCATTTATAAATGCATTGTGGCTCAAACTTTGAATAATTCATAGAGAAAGGAGGTCAAATTGAGAAGGCCCTCATCGCAAAGGGTACACTTAAACCAGTCGTTAAAGAAAACATGAAAAAAATCCTTAGTTAATACAAATTTTTTCAATAAAAACAAACATTTCATTGGTTATGGCATTAGAGACTCCAAAATATTCCATGTCATGTAGACAGACCACTTTTAAAGCTCTCACAAGGACCTCATCCCAAGGCACCCACTAAACGTACATTTCACACCGTTAACAGAATCCCTATCTGCCATACTAAAATAGTTAGATAATGTAAACATGGTGGAATACCCAATAGTGACAAGTACCATACCCGTAAGATGCTCTAAAACCTGGTGGGTTTAAAGACCATGAGTATTGTAACTTCCACCGTGTCAAGGACACAAAACATATAAGTGCTTGATCTTGCGTCATTACATACAAGACCTCATTGAATAGGGTAAAATCACCAAAGATTCTCCCCGTGTTCAGGACAAGGTCCAAATGAGAAAATGGGTATCTATAAAGAGCCTTTCCCTAACCATGTGGATAAGAATAAGAGAAAGCCTAATCAAAGACAAGCTTCTAAAAACTATAGGATTGTCATTTACATTTAAACTACTAATGATAGTCCCTTTGATTTCCTCATAGGATGTATCCATTCATTTGATGAACAGATCAATACTATTAGGATCTTAAAAAATATTTTACTACAGTAGGAATGAGGAATGTTTGTTTAATCATACTTGATCCCCTACCTATTCCTCAAGAAGGTCATTATAATCTAATAGACTAGTTAGAGAAAACAACAACTATGAATATTAATTTTAGATCTCCTCAAAATCTTTACTACCCATAAGAACATACTTTCTAAACCATTACAAAGTTTAGGAGTCTCACAGATGCACATCCCATGCACATCCAAGCCATGATTGCACACCTTGACTCCAATGATCATATTACTTTTGATCGCGTTGTAATCCTATGTAAGAACCCGAGCATAATTTACCCTTATACCTAGAATTGGTGGTTACCCACCGCAAGATCAAGAGAGTACTTGTGGATGGTGGATCTGGCCTAAAAATTTGCACTTTAAAGATGGTTAAGTAGCTAGGTCATTCGAGAGACAGATCTAGGGGAAAATACTATTACAATCACATCCTATGATAATGAGGAGCGTGAATCAGTGGGTACTATAGTGGTTCCAATGGTAGCAGGGATAACTTGTCATGATATGACATTCCATGTCCTTGACTTGGAACTTCCATACAATATACTCCCTGGGCGCCTATGTATCCATGCTATGTAAGCCATTCCTTGAATTTTCATCGAGTATATCAAGGTATGTTATGAAGGCTAAGTAGTTACCATTCAAGGTGACCCGGAACCATTCACACATTATAGATCATTGCACAATTTTTCTCGTGCAACTTATGAATGTCCTTTATGGATGTTGTTATCCCCATACAAAAGGAAGCTATTAATAAATGGGTAAATTCGAGTCACTCATTCCTTGTAATGAATATTTTCCTTTGTTGGTCAATCCTTTCTCTTCACGGGAGGCAACGCGTCGAGAAAAATATGGCCCGGGTGAGCCATTTACTCTTGAACTAGATTTTTAATATAATATTTATCAAGATCTCCTAGAACAAAAGGTAAACTATATGTTAAGTTCAAGAGTACTCGGGAGGAGTGCTCGAAACCTTTGGAAAAGTTCATCCCTAGTGGTCTCCTATTAGAAGAAAATATGTTAGAGGATCCCACTAGTAGAGTGTTAGAGGGTACCATGGATTCATGCCATCAATCCCCCAAGATACAAAAGGCCACCGCATGATGTTATTCATGGGTCACATAGTGGGTTTGGATGTAAAATCAATGTATAAGATTGGATAGAGTCCATTCCCATTCCCCATTTCAATTATAATAAGCATGGTCTCAGATAAGAATTCATGATGATCCAACCTTTGAGATTAATGCCAACTCTTTTGAACATGAGGACGATTCATCTCATTCTGATAGCGAAGCATTTTCCTAATGTAGCCTCTATGAGGATCTTTCCTTCACTAACCTATTCACTAATTCATCTACCCCGACCTTATCTGGAGCCATTCCTTAAACCAATTATCAAGTAACTCTTGTTTATCTCAAGCTTATCGATTGGGATCAACAATTTCACGTGCCAATTGAATTCTTTGAGAAAGATGAGGCATTTTTGGAATTCATGGGACTCAAGGATTTTATTCTAGTTGGGGATCACAAGAAAGGCTTCACAATTCAACTAGAAACCTCTGCATACTTTGGAGAAGAAAAGATATGTGTGAATGTTTGAATAATAAGGTGGTGAAAAAGAGTAAAAACACTTAAGAGAATCCTTATAGAAAAGATAAGCACGAGTCTCATAGTGACAAACTCTTTGAAGCACTCGTAGATAAGCAGAACGAATAACCTGTGGATGAAATTCTTTATCCATTTAAAGATGATGATGAGATACCTAAGGAATTTGATCTTACTCTTCCCCATTATCCTTCACGGATGGAGGATGCTTTTAAGATGCTTGTTGAGGAAACTTTTAGTGTCAATATTGGCTCAAAGAAACAAATTAGAATGATAAAGTTGGGAGCTTCACTCTCAACTCAAGAAAATAAGGTTTTTAGAGCTATTACATGAATATGTGGATATATTCACGTGGACATAAGCAGATATGCCTAATTTGGACCCAAACTTAGTCATGCACCCAGTACATGCAAAACCCATCAAGAAGAAGTTGAGAAAGATGCTCCCTAAAGTTGCACTCCTTATCAAAGAAGAACTAGAAAATCTATTAGCTGCTGATTTCATTAAGCCCATCAACTATTCATATTAGATATCTAACATAGTCCCTTTGTAGAAGAAGCTTGTGGGAATAAGTATTTGCATGGATTTCATGACATCAATAAAGCATGTCCTAAGGATGACTTCCCCTTGCATTACATTGACATGATATTTGATTCCACCACTTTGGATATGAAATGTTGTCCTTAATGGATGGCTTTTCAGGATATAACCAAATACATATAGCAGTAAGAGAATTAACATAAAATATCCTTCATCACCCCTTGGGAACATTTTTCTAAGAGGTCATGCCTTTCAGAATCAAGAATGTTGGGGCCACCTATTAACGAGAAATGGTTGTCATCTTTAATGACATGATGAACACCATCATGGAAGATTATGTTGCTGACATCCTAGCTAAATCCAAGAGTAGAGGAGAGAACCTAAAAGTACTAAGGTGTCTTTTTCAACATCTCCGGGATCATAAGGTGCGCTTAAATCCCAAAAAGTGTGTCTTCAGTGTTTTATTTGGAAATCTCATGGGTTTCATTGTGTCACAAAGAGGAATAGAATTGGACCCTACTAAGCTAACGCATATTTCATAAATGCCTCCACCTATAACTCTTAAGCAATTGAGAATTTTATAAGGAAATATTTAGGGCATCCACCATTTCATTTCACAACTTGAGATAAGTGTCACCAATTTACCTATCTAATAAAGAAGGATATTGCATTCAACTAAGGAAATGACTGTTAAAAGCATTTTCCCGCTTGAGAAGTGCCTTGTCAACCCACTGTACTCATGCCTCCTACCCAGTGAATATCTCTCCTCTTGTACATTTTCTACTACCTAGTTCGTTTTTGGTTTATTACTTGCCCAATACGATGTAGACCATAAAGAAAGGGAATTTTATTATCTTAGCCACACCTTGATTGCTTATGAGTTAAATTAACCACATATTGAGAAAGCTTTCATGGCAGTTGTCTTTACCTTCCAAAAACTACGCCATTATCTCCTTAACAATAAAACAAAAATCATATCCAAATTTGACCCTCTAAAGTACCTTTTATCCAAACCCACCCTCACATGAAGAATGGATAATTGGATCACTCTCTAAGCAAATTTGATATTGAGTTTGTAAATTAGAATTCCTTGAAAGGAAAAGTATTGGCTAATAGTGGAGGCATAATCTCCCCTATCAGGAATGGAACCTTTGTGTCTGGATCTTCCAGATGCATCTATGATGTATATTGAAGAATCCATAGAAAGGTAGGTCCATTTTCATGGATCGCTCACCTTCCATGGATCGGGAGTAAGAGTGGTGCTCATCACTCCTATAGGTGATGTCATTACAAGAGCATTTCGGTTGGGTTTACCATGCACTAATAACATTGTTGAGTATGATGCACTCATTGTTAGCCTCAAGATAGCTATCACTTGGAATATAGATAGGTTGTAAGTCATTGGAGACTCCCACCTTATCATTAAACAAGTTAATGATGAGTATAAGGTTAGAGATGAGTAATTGATTCCTATAAGAAATGAGTTGAAACCTTGAAGGAATATGTTACATATATCATATTTTAACAAAATCCAAGGTCACACAATAGATGAATAGATGTTATGGGTATAATTGGGTCTCTGTTATGCATTCCACCTCAGGAGAGTAAAAGCCTTTCTTTGTAGAACATTTACAAATTCCTGCATATGATATGCTAGAGTCATGTTTGGCATGTGAAATTGTTGGTCCATTATCCCTTGGTATGACCTTATTTCGATACCTACAAATGGAATTTTGCCATCAAACATTACCCATTTTGAAAAGAAATCCCTTATTCATCGCATAGCCTGTTATACCCTCATAGGAGGCAAGCTTTATAGTTGTGGTTATGATGGGAATATGCTTCGTTGTTTGGATGTTACTGACTCATTCCACGCTATTAAGGAAGTACATGATGGTATTTGTGGAGCGCACACTAGTGGCATGGTCTTGGCCAAGAATCTATTGAGAGTAGGCTATTATTGGCCTACCATGGAATCAAACTATTGTAATTTTGTAAAAAAGTGTAAGTTATGCCAGAAGTATGGAAACTTGATACATGCACTAGCATGGGCTTTACATCCCTATCGCAACATCTTGGTCATTTTCTAAATAGGGCTTGGATATCATAAGGAAGTCTTGAGATGACCATAACCACATTATCACCGCCAATGAGTATTTTACTAAATGGGTAGAGGCTATCACTCTTACTTATGTCATTTCTACACAAATTTCCAAATTCATCATGAATCTATCTCATTTTCACTATGGTATCCCTCCACCATCAGAATCGATAATGGTAAATCCTTGAACATAAAATGGTTAAGACCTTGTGTCAACATTTCCATATTCAACTCAAGTGGTCTACCCCCTATTACCCCCAAGGTAATGGACAAGCCGAGGCTACCAATAAAACCCTTAAACAAATCATGAAGAAAATGGTAAGTAAGACTAGCCGTAATTGGCACTTACATATACATCCTACCCTTGGGCCTATCAAATCTATCTCAAACCCCTATTGGTGTGACCCCTGTATTATCTCATCTATGGCATTGAAGCTATCATAACCTTTTGGAAGTGGAAGCTTCCTTCCTTAGAATATATCTCTATGATTATTTTGATAGAGATGAGGACTACGTAGAGTTTCTTCATGGCAAAGCTAGAACTATTAGATGAAAAGTGTATCATAGTGCTTAATCATTAAAGGTGTATAAAAGTATCCAATGGATATAATAAATGATCATTCATCACGAATTTGATGTAGGTGATATAGTTCTAAAGGAAAATCAAAGAAACACCATAAAATAAGAGAAAAGAAATGTAAGTTTTGAAGCCAACCAAGTGGCAGAGCCCTTATGTGGTGGTTGTTAAGTATGGATCAGAGATTATAAACTCACATACTCGGATGGTGAAGAAATCCCAAACCTATGAATGCCATGCATCTCAAGTGGTTCTAAGCTTAGCATGAAAAGAATATCATATAAGAACTAAAAGTAGAAAAAAAAAAGAAAAAAAGAAAAACATGAAATTTTAGAAAATTTGATAAAATAGTAAAAAAAAATAGGTCATCCACATGTGAAAAGCACACAATTTTGGTGGAGTGGACATGTCTTTGGGTGAAAATGGTTTTTGACACTCAATGAATATCCTTCGTCTCACAAGTTCCTTTGGCATTAGGATGCGTAATTCTCACCACTTTCAAGGCTTATTTTTTCTTGCTAGGTCTAGGGACCCTAAAAATCTATCTTGTAAAGTCGTGATCTAGCTTATTTGTACTTATATCTACATGCAAGGTTTTTGCCTTTGAATATTCCCATCTAATGTTGGGGAACCTTCACATTCCACTATCTCATACATACACACATGGTATTCTTCCTTTGTATATTCCCACATCACACTGGGGGCATCCACGCTTCTTTGTCCTTATACATTGTTTTCGAAACATGACCTTAGAAAATACAAAAACATTTGGAAAAAGGATACAAAAAAAACAAAAAAAAACCTCCCTTCAGGGACAAAGCTACATCAAGTACTCAATGTTTTCTCAAGGAAATCTCAAAAGAACATAAACAATAGCGTTAAAAAATTATCCTACATGATAACCCAAAAACATTAGAAAATATATACAATGTTGTCCCATAAAACAAAGTAGTATTTAGATTTGCTTTTAGTTGTTGGTTTGTATAGTATTGATGTGTTGATCTTCTCGTATCATATATTTTTAAGAAGATAGTTCGTTTTCTTACCATAGATTGAATCTTGTTCATTTAATTGTGTATTGCATTGAATTCATTTTCTTGTACAATATTGGTATGTTTACATCATCTGTTGTATGCATCTATTAGGATTCATTTTACTTACTTAGATTGAATGTCAATTTAATCTATTAATTAGAAGAATATGAATTCATTTTTTGCATTTGGTTGTGTTGTTTTTGTATATACATGTGTTTAGCTTTATTAACTTTTTCTTGTGTTTTTTTTAATGCACATTTGTTTTTATCACATTTATCATCTACCATTCATCACATATAACATCATCTGATACATCATATATACAAAAATGCTAAGTTTTACATCATGCATGTATACTAAGCTAATCATCACATATCGTATCATCAATGGGGAAAGAGGGGTTACACATAATCACAAATCTATCCCCCCCACACCAATATCATCTAGTATCATCCCAAGTGCTAGAATAGAAATCAGAAACATCCCATAAATCCAAAACATATGATACTATCTGCATATATCATCAATGCAAAAACATGAAACATAAACATCTCTAAAGATAAAGTATGTCACATACATAAAGGAAAGGAGAACATACATCATGATACAATCATTTACAGAACATAAATCATCATCATAAATGACATATCAAAGAAATATACAACAATAAACCATTGAATGTCCATATAATACATGTATAAATGTTTGTCTTAAAATCATGTATACATCATCGATACAATATGCCATCTAAAAGGGGCATGCATCAAAACCGGGCCTTCATCAAGAGGTGTCATCAAAATAATGGTACATGAATCTATACATTGATCAAAATCAGCCTTCATAAGAGGCATGTATATATACAATACATTTGTACGCAAATTAAAAGAGAGAAGTAAACCACAACTTTCACCCTCTACAGGGCTCCTATGTCCATGTCCGGGGATGGAAAAGTGGTGGCTGTGATGGGCCTACTCCAGGGGTACCACCTTGCTATTCGGCTAGCTATTGTCTAGCTGAATATTGTGTATCGAAGCTTTCGCACTAATCTAACTGATCGACCTAACCTTCATGATCTAGAGCCTATCCTACTCACATTTAATTGATCAAAAGGTGTCACTCACTGCCCTATGGGGACTTCTCTGAAGTAAGTGGTCCTATAATATAAGGCCTCACCACTAGCTCTCATCACATCCTGAATCATCTCTACATCTCCAAAAGTAGTGGCTTACCTATAAGGAGGCATCTCACTCACTGTCAATCCATCCCTCAAAGATGGGCTTATCTCATGGAATGACCTCTCGCATCTATATGTAGTGATAATCTACACCTAGGCTCCCCTTCTTGATCTCTCTAAATAATATAGCTTTGTGCCTAGGCCCGACCTTCGATCTCGTTGGATAGAAAGTAATAAGCTCAATGTGCTCCCCTAACAATTGTGTTGCCGAGTCCCTTGCACTAATCCAATGCCATGAGGCACCATCCCCACCCGAGTGGCCTATGTTCTCTCTTGATATCTCTCCATTATCAATGTCTACACTTGTGCCCTAGCCTCATCTCTCTCACCATTGGCCACCTATCACCTCATAGTTATCGCCACCTGTAATTTGTTAAAAGTGCAGCCAACTATCCATCATCACCACCACCCATGGAGTATGAGGTGACGGGCCTGCTATGGAAGTAACTACGGTGATGGGGCATATATCCCCGGAATGCCTACTAGAGGAAAATCTATATCTAGAGCCCTAGGGGCTGTCTTTATCTAAGTTTGGGTCCATGTCCGTATAGTTATTCTAATGGGGGACCCTATCCCCTACCCCCAACATGACATTGAAATTAAGACCATCATCGTCATCATCATAATCATGATCATCATTGTTGCCACCAAAATCCACCCTCATCACCACTAGGAGGTCCCACTGGGGCACTCTCGCCCTCACTCGTTATAAATAATGCTTTGGGGATGGTCAAATGGTATGGGATCACACCATGATACCATGGCGTATACTCAGGGGTGCATCCCAGATCTCTGACCTGCCTCTGGGGTACCCACATGGCTAGTACTACCTATAGAAAAACTTGTTAATTCTATCTTGTAATATGTGGACCCATATCAAAGTACTCCTAGTCCCTAAGCGTACCACATATTTGGCCCACATACATCCTAGGTAATAAAAACAATCTCTAACACCTATCTACTTTGTAAATATCTCCGCATATAGTTGTGGCTACCCAACATGAAGTGCTCAATAGTCTCGAGTTTGAGCTCAGGCCACCAATGGCCACCTAAAAGTGTTTGTAGGGCCTCCATACCATGTAGCATCCTTCTCAAGGTCATCTAACTTGTGGCGGTAATGATAGGCATCACCCATGTGTGGCTACACATCATCCCAATAGAAACTCATCCCATAGAAGAAGGCACCTCTCGAGCTTGAGCTCTCAAAATACCTATGGGGTGACTAATGGCTATGTGGTCCCACACCCAAATGTATAGTAATCTGGATGGTCCTACCATCTTCTGACAATAGTAGGTGATCAAATGAAGGTCCCAATATAAATGTGCTAAAATGCACTAACCCCAACAGTATGTCTCCCCATCAATCAATCCTCATATCACTCCAAGGAGACCAAGTGGAAATGAAGCACCGATCTTGTTAGGGAGTAAAATCCACTGACAAAGGCCATCATGTAGACTACCACATGATCAAGCTCTGGATCCTCGATGTATCATGAAAATCTAATAGTCATCCCCGCGACACACGATATCATCGGGACACCAAAAATCTCTGTGATACACTAATCTATATCAGGCCAATGACTCGTGTACTGAATGAGTTGACCCTAGATAGGGGACCCACATAATACGCCATATGTCCTCTAGTGTAATCATGATCTTTCCAGTTGAGAGAGCCAAAACATTGACTCTCATTTTCCCACCTCTCAACCACAACTATCGAAGGTCATGATCAAGGTAATTTGTGGCATATCAGCCACATAAGCCAATCATGTGACATATAGAAGGATATCAATATCCTCCTATCATCCTCATCAAATTGCACCTCTATCGCTGCTAGTCGACCATACCTCTCGCGGGTACGGGATGGGTAGTATCCGCTGCAAATAAAAATGCACATGTTACGATCCCATTTCTATCTACTTTTATCTAATTTTCTATTAAAATTCTTTCATTAATCTAACATACTAATTTTCACCTTCTTCTACAAACCATCTAATCTATTTTTCATCTATACTTAACTACTTGGTTTGTAGGGATAGATTGTCCCTTTTCCTTGGCATGTTGTCCCCTCCTTCGATGCCTACAAACTTGTTTCGCATGTGCATGCCTAGTGCGCATATGCATCTACTTTGACACATACATGCCCTACCCGACATGTACACTTCTTCCCTTTTTTCATCTATCTCTCCCTTCTACCAAGACACATGTGCCAAAATCTCAACATACGCTTACCTAGACACGTGCGTGCATGTGTCCACATTTTTTCCCAATGTGAATGAACACCCTCCCTCTAATGGATGCATGTGTGTGCCTATTTTTTGACATGTACATGTATGTGTACCTATAATTTTTATGCATGCACGTGCACGTACTTGTCTACCCAATGCATGGTCTTACGTGCATACATCAAAACCCACCTAACTCACTAAAAGAGACCTAAACATGGCATTAAATACATATTTGATAAACATGGATAGGTCACTCACGTAGATTCCATCCGCTCAGTTCCGAAGGTACTCTCGGATATGATCTTTCCGTCTCCTTGTAAGCGGTAGCCTCGTCATCTCACTCCAAGGCCTTCGCTATCGCTCATGATAAATTTTTTTGTAAGAGATCTGCTACTGGATGAACTGTCGTCATGATTGTTTTACCCCCCCAAGTGGGTATCTTAAGCCATTGTGATGCTCTAAAGACATATTTTATCCTTCGTGATCACTCTGATACTTCTTCTACTCACCAAAATGATTATTTTTTCATTTAAATAATTATTTTTACTAATTTTTGCATGTTGGAGCACTTAGTGCTACCCTGCGATCACTTCTTCACCCTGGAATGATTTATGAATAATTCAAGTGTTATTTTTCATCATTTTTCTTCTATTCTTCTTCCATTTTTCATCATAATGATTATTTTTATTAAATAATTATTTTGACTCCTTGTTCTTCTCCCCGAGGAATTTTATTGTTGTTAAACGCCATTGTCTTCACCTTAAGACTTTTTTGCATGCTTTTGAGAGATTTCCTATCTCTTAAAATTCTTCTAACTGATCAAAAATTTAAAAATTATAAAATCATGAAAAAACCAAAAACATGGGTGAACTTTTGAAAATGGACTAAAATTGGTAATCAACTCATTTATAGCTGAAATTTTCTCTCGCATGGCACTCATCTTGTATCTTGTTGAAATTTTCACATGTTTTGAAACAACGACTCACGGATCATTTAAATCTCCAAACCATTTACAAAAGCTACACTTCTTACTTCATCTATACTCTGGGGAACTATCAGTTGCCTGGTACTATTTTCATCGTGCACATTGCTTTTCCATTGGACCCAAGTGTCCTCCATCCTTTCCCTTGCATATACAAATTTCTTGGGGCATCAATTTCCAACCCTTTTCATTTATCAAAACATTTGGGATTGCAACTCGATAACAAAATATTTGTTCAACCATCTTAAACGTTATTGGTTTGAGTGTGTGTGATTGTACTTATTTCCCTATTAGGTGAGTTTGTTTACTTCTCGTATTGCATTCAATGTTCACATATCGCATGGATTTTTATTTTAGCAATGGAAATTTGTTTGTATCTTGTATTTTCATGTCATTTTATGCTTCTTTCGTATGCTTACATTTTAATAAGGACCGATGATGAGGATTCTAAGAAAAATTATGATTACAAATTATTTGCATTGGTTTTGGATAGCTCAATATCCCCTTTTCTTGTTGTTGTCTCATCTTCTCTTCTATTTTCTTTTCGATCATCGATCGAGTTCTTCTATCACCCCATCGACACTCGAGGGGGCATCCTACCTTTATCCTACTAATTTTTCTTCTACCCCTTAAAAAAAATTCTACTTTTTATATTTGTCTACTTTCTTTGAAGTGATGTAGATTATGTCACCCCAAAGAGGGGAAAATGGACACCGTAGTTTGATCAAAGCACTATTATTCCTAATACTGCACTAACTATTCTCCTCATCACAAATTGACGACATGCCGTCAGTTAGACCTAACTCCCCTTTTACGACACTCTTTTGGTTGTATTCCTCTTATAAGTCAATTAAATAGGCTAATATAACCTCTTCTTGGCTAAATCCTCTTCTTATCCTCTTCTAGACCACTTCTATTAGCTTCTTGGACTATCAATCCATTCCATTGGATTGATTTGAGCCTCTCACAACTCTTTCAAAACCCTAATTTCTCTCTAAAACAAGATTAACTAGCCTAACCTAGGTTAACTAGTCCTAACCATGGTCAACCTCTTCTAAACCTAGTCAAATCTTACTTTGACTTGCTAAAAGTGATTTTTGGGATTTTTCATTTGTCCCACATGCACCAAAATCTCCCACTTTCCCAAATGGAAAACTATAAATAGCCCACTACCCCCTCTCATTTCTAAGAACACTTCTTCCCTCTAACATAAACTATAGTATTATTGCTAGGATTAAGAGTTTTATTTCATTTATTGAGCTATTTACTTTATCATTATACACACACACACACACACACACACCATTGAGTAAATGGGAAGAATCATTGGCCTTGAAGGCATTAATGGTGAGCTCCCATTCTCTTAAGCACAAACTAATTTCTTAGATCCTTATTATTTTTATTTACTTAAGTTCTTAAGAATAGAGGTAATTACAATTGTTAGTTTTCTTATTTACTTCAAGTTTTAATGCATGCAAAGTAAGAATCCTTGTTTATTTCTTATTTGATGATCCATTGATTGGTTTTGCACAATTTTTGGGGTTTCTTAAGTGTTCTTGACCCATTTCCATAGATTTTCAACCTTTCTTTGAACACACTTAAAACCCAAAAGGAGAAAATGAAAGAAATTACAGAACACCCTTGATTTAATCTAGTTATTTGATTAAACCGTGTATAAATACATATATCATTTCAGAAATTATAAGCAGTAAACAACAGCCATGAAAACAAAGAATGTTTTTCTGGGATTTTTGCTGAATACAACTATATATCGATTTACAATGATAATACCTCGAAAATCGATCATTCAAAGAAAGGTTTCAATAAATATAATAGAAGCAAGTCTAGCCGAGTACATCCTATAAAAATGAGTTTTTATTGTATTCAAAAAGAATATACAGAGAGTCACCTATGGAAAAATACATCTGAAGAGAATTTTATTTCGAGAAGAAAAGAATAAAATTTAAGTACCTGAATCCTTATTCCATCTGCATTCTAAGATAGGTGATTATGAACTCACTTTAATTTTATATCTAACCCCTAAAACCCAAGTTTGAGTGGATAAAACCAGTTCCATGTAAACAAATCGAGTATCCAAAGATGATGATCACACAACCAAGAACATTCACAGTTGGCTAAATATTTTAAAGCAAGATAATCAATTGGATTTTATCCTAAGTAAATATCCACTTTCGAATCATCCATATTCAAGTTATTACACAGAGAAAAAGGCAAAAAAACTATCATGATATAAAGTAATACCCAACACTCCACCTGAGTACGCTTTTCGTTAGGATCTTATCAACCAACCAGATTTATTGATCATCAAGATAGGAATAAAAGCATAATAATATATGACATGCACATGACACAACTTCATGCCAAAACAGAACCACATCTACCCAAATAACCACGCAATTAATGTTTATTTATTTTGTATTGAAAGAGTTTAAAGATGAATTATTAAACCATGCCTAAAATAACCTGCAAGATTCATAACTAATCCTTTCCACGTAATACAGAGCACCACATAAGCAATAAGAGATCTTTGGTTGCTTTTCAACCGTCTTTAGAATTTGAACCTCCTCATCCTTCTCCTGTAATAAAAAACTACCAGCCTAGAACAATGGTGTCTACGTTTCCTACATAAGAAAATATTACGCAAAATGGAGAGCTACAGGTCATTTAGGGTAAAATACTCAGCTTCTGCATGCATCGATTCCTCAAGGTGAACATCCAGACGTAGTAAGAGATCAAAGTTAAGAGAAATCAACATAAAGTCCCAAACCTAAAAATTCGTTGGATTCTTTGGAAATTTTTATTTTCCCCAAGTTTCTACATGTATTAAATGCAATTTCATCAACTCAATGCCATGTTAATGGATTATTAAATCTAAGCATTATCTACCTCAAGGATGGCAATTTGAGTTATTTATAGATGTGAACAAATTTAGAAGAGGCATGTGTAAATTGCTCATCACCGTCAATGACGTCTTCAACAAATAAAATCACCTCCTTAATTTTCCACTTAACCACCCCACCGTATTCACTAAATGTTCACTTTTGATAAATTTATTATTATTTTATCTTGTTTTATTTTTATTGTTCTTTTAATTATCTTATTTATTGATCATTGTTAATTTCCATTCATTTAGTTTACTCAATTTATTTTTAACATATCTTATTATGTTAAGTCGTTATTATTATTATTATTGTTATTACAATAAGTTACTCCATACAATTTACGTATGATAAAAAAGTATAAGAAATAAAATATGATTACTATTCCACCTAATATGGTTAAAGGATATAGATTACCCTACTCCAAGGATGACATTCAACACCCAAAGAGGTATTATAGACCCTAAACAAGTTACGCTAACAACCGAGAACTAACTTGTGCCCCGACATGATCTTGAATCACCTCTTATTGCTTACGAAAAAAAAATGATGGGAACAAATACCTCGCAACTTGCTTGAGGCAAAGATGAACTACACTCTCAAATATACTAACATCAAGGTGTGGAGGTGGTACCCACATCTAAAAAATAGTGAGAAATAGAGAGGGGCATTAGATTCCCTCCCCTTAAGAAAACATCATCCTCGATGTGACACGAATTGAGGCTACTAGTGAGCTTACACTAATAAAAATGAAAAATATTTTCTAGTGGAAGTGAACTATGATGGTAAGACATGACCAAAAGGTAAAAGGAAAGTTTTAACAACTACTTAATGTTTTGTGAAGATTGGAAACTTTAAGTTGACATTATTACCTAATTACGCTTTTCCTTCAAGAATATTTATTAATCTCAAGCTCTTAATATTTCATTGTTTTAAGATTTTAGTTTATTTATTTTTGTGGGTGCCCAATAAAACTGATATCACAATATTAAACTAGGCCCGAAGACAACACCAAAAGTTCACAATACACCATGATATGTAATTTCACGACTATATCATATCACAAGGACTCAACCAACCATGAAGGAACATACATATCTCTGAAAACATAGTACTGATTATACATGCCCCCAACAAAATAGTACTCATAACATAAGCATACTATAATGATATGGAATTCTCAGCAATGCACATACAAATGTTTCACACAACTACAAACAATAACTATAGATACATAGTGTCAAAAGTGAATCAAAACTATATCCTCAATGAGGAGCATCAATCCTCAACATAAAAAAACATAGCCAGACTCACATGAATACACATACATCATAACTCTAACTCCAAACGCCTCCCAAAACATCACAAAACAACTCCATATACCTTCCAAAGCATGAATCACACACACACACACACACACACACACACACACACACACACAAAAAAAAAAAAAAATCTCTTAGGCCTCCTCAAATATCTTATGGCTCCCTCAATTCTCCTATGTTTTCCTCAAATATGTTATGCATGCACGTACCTCAAATATCTTATGCCTCCCTCAAGTAGTAATAAATAGATCAAATTTTCCTTTTCGCTCCCTAAAGAGGTTGGTCACCCTATGGCCCTAGGCACATAGAGTCCAGACACCCCTAACCCAAGTGACATAATAACTCATGGTTTGACAACCTGCTAGTTATCTGTAACTCCTTGGGGTGTACCCCCATACAACAAAGTGGGTCCATAGGTCCAACCATTCCATGGTGCATCCCATGACCCTATTCCACACATTATGACAATAGAACCAACATAATAATTTGATTCAAATGCCAAGTGGTAAAATACAATCCTTGGGATAGGTTGTAAGATTTTAAATTTAAAAGAAGATCTAAATCCAAGAAAAAAAAATGTCCAAATAGCCATAGTTAGTGCAAAAATATGCATGTTAGTACCACAAACCAAGGAAATGCCCAAAATATAAAACATATCAATCAAGAAAATTGTTGGTCCTTGCAAAAATAAAAGAAAAAGTTCAATGTACAAATAAAATACATATATATAAGTAGAACATTACAATGAATATGTGGCCTCATGTGGCCACCAAAGGGGTACTCAATGAGTCATTGGCACTCAGAACATAAAGCATTATCTCGTAAAATAACATATCAATAATACAACAGTCATCATCACTATTTGAATCATTCCCTCAAAACTTCAACAAGGTTAAACATAGTCATAGCCACACTTAGGTTGCATCCATATGAAAACCACATAGGGAGAGAGGAAAGCAGAACATGTCATCATCTACTGAACTTAAGGTCAGCTCAAGTTGTTAGCCCAAGGTACATAATTCCTCACTACAAACATGCATTTTTACCGATTTCCCTTAGGATTAGTTAATGTAAGGTTCACAACATAACACATGCACACTACTAACACAATGGTGGTTCATGCACATTAACCATAATGCCTTACACATGGTACTGATACAAAGTATATTACATCCATTACATTCACAGGTTACATTACATCACATTACCACGAACAATACCCAAAGTGCAAGATCTGTACAATAGGGATCATATGCTCACCACATGTCCCTAAATTGCAACATGAACCATCACATATTAATTTAATTACACTTATGATGAGAATAATTAAAACATACAGTCAATTGTAATAAAACATGGTTATATATACGTTTCTTCAAAACATGGTGATGACAACGCTAACCAATCCAGTTCACTATACACCAACCTTGACATACACCAAATCATCACAACTACACATCACAATGCCAACAGAATCCAACACTATGTATTAAGAAATAACATTCATTTCACACACATAATAATACGGTGCATCACACTTGAGTTCATGAAAAAGAGAGAATACTCTTATCTACAACACACCGACATGCCAACGATACGCATTAAGTGACATACACAACATGTGCGCTAACAATATCACAATTACAACATAGCTCACATCACATTTAAATGACATTTCTCTTCTAATCACCACCACCAACACCATGCAACATCATCACCACTCCAATCAATCCTAGAGGTTTGAGAGAATGAACCTCTGCTCGATACTAAGTGTAACGCCAAAAAAACACGCACATAGATACAACAAAAAAATACTAAAATAAATTTTTTTGACTTACATTTTAGTGCACTTGACACTATAGGAGACAACATGTGACATCCCACAACACTTGATATGTTAACACAAATAGATATTATGAAATAACATGATGCAAAACAAGCCACTTTTGTTCCCATATAATAACTCATATCATAATGTTTCCACTACAATACAACTTATAGATAGGGTCTTCCCATAATACAATATTTTTAGGATTTCACCTTTATTAAAACATGTCTCAAAACTTATCTTAAGATCTAGAAGGTTTCATAATATGAGAAGCATAAAATAATTTTCCTTTTCCATATTCCCACTATATTGATTGCATTTGGCTTAAGTTGTATCTCATTTAATAACTATTACAAACTTTATTTCAATTATTTTTTAAATTTTCTCGTTTGTTAAATGGGATCTTTATTTACACAAAATACTAATAGGTATTATCTCTAAGATCGACTCCTAAGGGAAAGAATCTATTATAATTTTACTATAGTAGGCTCCAATAATTAGTTAAGGATTTGAGAGCACTTAACATGACAACATAATACCCTATTTTGTTTCTAGCTAAGGTTTCTTGAGTGTCGTTTTACATCCTGTAGTGCCCTTTCCTTTGACACCTTGTGATATTGATCTTGATACTACTAACTATATTATGGACATTGTTATAGTTTAATTTAGTATGATGTTAGATGTTAGAGAATGGTTTATTGTGGAATTTGATTCATATATGGTGCATGATAATTATTAGAGACATATTAGATATTGATGTTGATATATTATTTGACATGGTTACATTATAGATGTTGTTTGGACTTGTGATATTTGAATATTTTTAGTATACCTAGAAGATGAGAATTGAATTAAAATAGGTGATGATATAGTTGTGGATGAAAGCGTAAGTGATACTGCTGATTGTCTTGATGTTTGTTGTGATTCACATATATGTCGACGATCTTGAAATTATATTTATATTCATTTGGATGTTCTAATATGGCCACAAGGCCGAAGGAGGTATTTGTATTCTACATGTTTAAAATATCACAACAAACATCGAGGGATTGGAGACCAATCACTTTGGAATTTTAGATGAATTCAACAAGGTTACCATGACAATTGTATTGTTTGAGTGTGTTTGATTGTGCTAGGGATTCCCATGGGGGATAACATTTAAATGTGACCAAGGGGTTGTATGTATTTTATTTTATTTTGTCTCTTTGTTAATTTTTGCATGTGTTTATTTTATGGTGCCTTGACTCCTTTCATTATTTAGTATATGGTGTGTAATATTGTGAGTAATCTTGTTGTTAAGGTAATTAATTAAAGTATGTCAATAAAAGTAATTAATAGAGTTGTTGGCCTTGAATTAAAGTGTTGTAAGAAATGTGTAAGTAATGTGTAAGGGGTATGTAAGTTGATTTTGGAGTAAGAAACACTCCATCTTTCTTGGAAATTCGAATTTGTCCTTGGAGGCTGATTTTGGAGGCTTGTGGGACAAGTTAAACTTGTCCCATACCTCTTAAATTTGTTTACCAACCATACCTATGGTTAGAGAGTTGAATTTAGACTTTCATTATGAATTTTGTTAGTCAAGATGAATGTTTTAATTGTACTTCTTTCTTGAAATTAATTTCACTCCTTTGGGGTATGGGATTGATTTGAGTGTGTAAGTAAAACTATCATATTATTCACCTACTTCTTTATTATGTCTTGGAGATTGTCGTTGGCTTGTGAGTTGTAGTTGAGGATGTGTGATGTGGCATCCTACATAGATCCACCTCATCCTTCTCTCTTCCCCCTTCTATATATTTGAATTCATTTTATTGTTTTGGGGTTACACTCTTTTGGTTGCTTCACTTTTGCATACTTCTTTTAGGATAAATTATTTTGCTGTTTTGAGCTCTTGCTTTTGGAGAAAGTTTGTAGATTTTTACAGGCCTATGTTTCATTGATCTTGGGATGTTTTGCATTGGAAAGCTTGCTATTTGGAACTTGGAACAAACTCCATTATGGAGAGGTAAGAGCTTGGCTCTTGAAATGATCTTATTTTATTTGTGCAAATGTTATTGTTGTGAATGTTTTGGCATGTGTGTGGGTTGTTTGGGTAGATGGCCTAGGGATGGTGTAGAAGAAGACTATGGAGTATTTGTATGGGAGGAATAAGTATTTTGGGGAGGTATAAGTGTGGAGGGAGTTGGGATTTGGGTTCCACCTTAAAAATAAATAGCTTGCATTTCTTTATTCGTTATGGGGTTCCATAAGAGGCTGAGGATGCACAAGAAAAGGTGAGGAATAAGGGGTAATTAGGGAAAGCATAAGTGCATGTATGGGGATTTGAAATGATATATATATATATATATATATATATATATATATATATATATATATATATATATGTATATATGTATATATATATGTGTATATATATATATGTGTATATATATATATGTGTGTATATATATATATGTATATATATATATATATATATGTGTATATATATATATATATATATATATATATTGGTGGTTTTTTCGCAAGTGGTGATACCCATTTCCCCTTTGGGAAGCATAAGGAACATCCCCGTAGTTTCTCTCTCATTTGGCTTGCATGGTGAATCCCAAGTATTGTTTCTTATGTTTTAATGTGGTTGTAAACTACATTCTGTTTTGGAGTATTTTGAATGAGAAATTTGTCTTGTGTTGTGGAAGCCTGTTGTTGCCATGTGTTGAAAAACATTTCTAATTGTAATATGGTAGGGGCTCGGGGCCAACGAAGAAGGATGGCTTATCCTTCTCATTGGATGTCTTGGTTGGGGGAGAGTTTTTCCTTTCCCCTATTCTATTGTGATAAAATTGGAGAATGATGGAAATTCATACTGTTGTTTTGGAGCTATGAAAGAAGACAGAGTTTGGCTGTCCTTTGTGAAACTTCTTTTTGTAAACCCTTTTTCCCACTTCAAGTGGATGAATTGTAATATTATTGGTATTTGATAGTATTCTATTTTGGAAATAAAATTTTATTTGAATGTGAAAGGACATATCGAGTAATGTTATTCTGAGAAAGGAAAAGAAGATTTGTATTTTGTCTTTTGAAATGGAATGGAAAAAGACAAGTTTACTGTCCTTGGTGAGATGATTATTATTGTAACCCTTTCCCACTTGAAGTGTATAACCTTTTAAATTATTGGTGATGGAAATATGTTTAGTATTGGTGATGAAAGTTGCAATTCAAATTGTGAAAGATATATACTCTGTTTTCTAGGTTTTGAATAAATGTGGAAGAAATTGTATTCTGTGTACATTGAAATTGAGGAGGAAGACAAAGTTCGACAATCCTTGTGAAAATTATTTTGTAACCTTTCCCACTTGAAGGGGATGATCTTGTATATTATTGTGTTGGAAAGACTACTCTCTTTTAGCTATGTAAGTTATAATTGATTATGGAAGAATATATCTAGTGTTTCGTCTGTGAAGCAGAAAAGAAAGCTATGCATTTGGTATGTTGTATTTTGAAAATAAATGAGAAAAAAGTTGTAAGAGATTCCTTTGAATTAATAGAAGTGTTTTTCCTTGTTCATATGATATTATTTCCATTTAAAATATGTGTTTGGTATACAGTAGGAAGTCTGTTGTAAAAGTTAAAAGGAAGCACATATGAAAAAATATTGCACTGCTCTGTCTCATTTGAAATGTTTTATTTTTATTTTTGCATTCTTGTCTCTATCATTTGATTGAAGGAAAGAAAACTATTTAAAACTAGCTTGGAATAAATTCAATGTTTTTATTGCATGACAAAAGAGATAGTTTAATCTCTATTCAAACCTCATTTCTACTTCGTTATATACTTCACAAATTCTTTTTTTCAAATGCCCAAAACAAACCTACAAATTTATAAGAGATAAATGAAATATTCACTTGAAGCATAAAAGTTTATCCAAATTTTCTTAAGGTTTTGTGCAAAAAGAACTTGGATATTATGAAAGTGTTTTCTATAAGGATCATCAATCACAAAAGGACCGAGGAATGAAAATGCATGAGAACGAGAAAGAAAGGCACCATTCAAAAGAATTATAGATGATGTGAGAGTAATTCCTTATGATGCGATGCATGCACGTGAGGGTACAACGAATTGGAATAAGATCATTTGTATCACATTAATAAGATGAAATTTGAAAAGACACAAAGTTCTGTAAATAACATCTGCAAGAATACAAAGCTTCTCAGCATAATACAGACAAATGATCTAACAAGATTAAATGAATAGCTTAGGAATAAAGGAAACCAGATAGACAAAGAATGAAAAATCCTTCTGTATTGATTTCTTTAAGATTTATTTACACTTTCAGAAATAAGCCAAGTTCTTCCTCCTTTCAAAATGGTGAGGAGAGGCCATTATATAGTTTACAAATTAGTTACTCCGGTAACTACTTCTTTTAACTAATGATTAGTTAAAGGGTTGCAAATCGCAATACCCCAACTAATTACAACAAATCCGAGAGAAAGAAGAAGAGAAGAGAAGAATTAGGAGAAGAAGACAAGTGTTCAAGATTGGGAGGGACCCACTGATTTAAGATCCATTGTCTGAATCTCTTCAACGCCTCGGCTATGTCTCTGCCACGTGGGACTGATGTGTTGGTGGTAGACTGAGTCCAAAATCCGAGGCACTTCTCCATTTCCTTATCGAACTCGACATGAGTATGATAATCTTTATTGGCTTCTTCTATGGCAGATTGAAGAGAATAGATCTCCTTCATTTTTTCTTTGGAAATGGAGCTTTCCTTGAATAGATCCCCTTTGACAAAAGCTCTGAATTGAGCTTTGATTTCTTGTAAAGTGAGAGGCACACCAGAAGTCTCATCATGAAGATGGCAATGTATATCTTTAAAGGCAGATATAACTAGTGTTTTGAAGGCCTCACCCTTCTGCCAGCTATTCCTTAATTCTCCCAAAGCCTCCTCCAGGACCTTGATCTTCCATTCCATGCTGTAGACCTAAGACTTTGACAAATTATCCTTTGTATCTTCAAAGACCTTGCTTGCCAATAAAATGTTTTCATCTGTTTGTCCCATGAGGCGGAGGTCTACTATGCAACTGCTCCAAAGTTTAAGTTCTTTATCAATGCTCCCAATAGTGGAGGAGAGCTTCTGTTGAAAATTACTCACCTTCCCATGGAGTTTGAAGGCTTCATCAATGAAGTTTAATCCTGCAACCAGCATATCATCCACCATGGCCTCCATAGCTCTTCCATATATGGAATACTTGTGCATATCTTTGATACTTTGTACTTCATCTTGGCTCAAAATTACAGGTGGTGGAAGAGTAGTCAATGGGGTAGGGTCCAAAACTTTGTCCTTGGACAAAAGAGATTTGATGAAACTTGTAAGAATCTGGGCTTGTTCTTCCAACTGTTCTATGGTTTGTTGCCCTTTCTCTACCCTCCCAATGACTCTGGTGACTGTTTCCTGAAGATTGTGGATCTCACCTTCAGGGGTAGATTCTCCCATGGGAATTCTTGAGAGCTCAAGATCAGACGCTTGCAAATCTTGCTCTGGCTTGTCTACCTTAGGCTTGGCTATCTCTAGGAATTGCTGGCCCTGAGCATCAGACACTATCCTGGAGGTAGTTCTAGGATTTTTTGGCGCGAGAAGGAGGAGTAGTGCCTAACAAGGCCGCCACAACATCAAAATTTGGTCCTGAGATCCGGAGGAAGACTTTCTCTTCCTACTATCGACAAGAGGTTGCACCCATGCGAAAAGAGGAGGAGGAAGAAGCAGGTGGGGCAAGAGGACCAAGAGACAGAGAACTCATGGTGCCCAAGGTTTTACACTGCTATTGCCTCGAGTTGAGATATGAGTGGAGCGCTTGGGGCTCCTGGTGCAGAGGAATCAACAGTGCTTGGAAGTTCAGTGCTCTGGACTTCTTTATCCTTATCCATTGGGGCTTCAGGGGCACTTGCAGGAGTTGGCACTTCACTTTCTTCACTTTCACTGAGAACAATAATGTTCTCTGGTCCTGAAGGCAATTCTGCATGCTTCCTCAGGGGGTCTTTTTCCACAGGCTCCTTCTTAACTTCTTTGAATTTCTTCTGATACACCTGGGTGGATGAGGAAGGAGTAGAGACTGCAGGTCCTTGAGTTGATGAGGTAGGAGGGGTTTGCACAGGTGCTTCTGATCTGGGTGTCGATGCTTCCCTCCTTGGTGTTGAAGCATCCTTGGAGGAGGATTCCCCTGAGTGCCTCCTAAGCTCACGGACTTTTCTATCAAACCAGATCTTGGTCCTGACTAAGACTGGAGCTAGGATTTCAGCCAAATCATCCTTCTCCTTTTTGAACCAATCCAAGTCCTCCAAGGGAGTGTGTTTGACCACATTGTCATACTCATATGAGTACAGGTCAGAATTATCATCTTGGAGCCCTTCAGGAACTTGGTACAAGTTAAGTTCTTGAATTAATTGGAGGGAAAACCTACCATAATGCCTCCTTCATCGGCTTCAAAATCATCAATACATCAGCCCAATAGTCTCTCGTGTTGCCCTATGATGATAGGTGATCTTGATGTTCTGCTCAATAAATTTTTCAAGTCAAAACAAGTTCTTGGCTTGAAGAAATGGACAGTAATGGGAGCTAGGGCTCTTTCTATATTTTGTGCATCCAGGGCTGTTTTGCAGGTGTAATTTCCCAAAGAGATGGGGAAGTGCAAACCAGTAATTTTCTTATCCCTGTAGGTTCTATGCAATTTGTCCAATTTCCTACACACTTCTATCAAGGCCATTTTGTCATTGCAGAACATAGGAAGCTTGAGAGGAGTGCTCTCATAGCCAGCAAGCCTGATATAGGAAAATTTTCTGAATTGGATAAAATAAGCACCGTAGTGCGATATCAGACTCATGGCTTCATCAGAAAATCTTCTCGTTGTGTCACTCTCAAGAAGCCGACAATGTACATGGTGAAAGCATCATTCACCCTTCGGAAATTACGATTGCTGGTTTCTAGGGTGAACTCGGGTAGTAGGCATACACGGGGTCATCCTTGTGAGCATCGATGTATGAAAAACCAAACCATTGCCTCGATGCTGCTAGAGTATACATCAGGTATGAAGTCATATAAAATTTATTTAGTTTGTTGCACATTTGATTTGCTTCTCGCTAGATTCATACTAATGATCTCTCCCATTTGATATTCGAGTTCCTCGCACACCATATTGATAAGTGGGCACATCCAGAAATGGAACTCATTTGTAGAGGGTAAACCCATGACCCGAGCCAGTAGGATTATAAAATCTGACAATTCTTCATTGAAATCCACATGGAAAAGAGTCTTGGACAGACGAGATGCCCCCTTCTTAGGGTTTTTCAGCCAAGACTTCGCCACCCGCGCCTTATAGTTATCACTGTCTTGATCGAAAAGGGCCTGTGCTTGATTTTGAGAGATAACTATAGCATTGTCCATTTCTGGAATCCTTAGGGCAGTGCTAATGGTGGTGGCATCTAACTTGGCAATGAGTTCTCCATGCACGTTTGTTAGTTCACTGAGTCGGGTTGAAATGAGCCCCGCATGAGAGCACCGTGTCTTCGCGCATTCACACCGAGATGGGAACCACAAGTGAAAGCCAAGCCACTGTCATGAATCATCTGTGCCATAGCTGAAGGGTTTGCATCTGTCATCCTTGCCCAAAAATCCCCAAAATCAAGGTGGCGAACTTCACTGTCCCCGATATCGGGAATGGTAGACTCGAGTGGTGAAACTTGTTCCTGCCCCTGGAATTTGATCTTCATGTTGATAGTAACTCGGAGAGCAAAGCTGCAAGCTAGACTTGGGATGGAATCGCAAGGGAAATGGATACACGCAGAAATTTTGGTTGCAAGGGTTCGAGCAATAGATAGCATGAAAGCAGTGTGCAAAAACGCATAGGGGGCAATTTCATTATATAGCCATTTAGGAGAGAGAAAGGTAATAAATGCGCATTAAATACATATCTACCAAATTGAAAAGCAAGATATTTGGGTAGAGTGGGAAAAATTAGCATGAATGGCACTTGGTTCATTTGGGACACGAGGGACGCGAAAGCGCGAAGTACGCGGTTCGGCCGATTCGGGCGATGCGGGAAAAGACACACAAATGCTTTTGGGACATGTGGGACGAAAGTACGTGGAATATGAAATCGGCCGAATCAGGTGAAAAGGGAACAACGGGTCTCGGCGAACTTGGGACATGTGGGACAAAAAGTTCGATGGCCCAAAAAGAAAGGACCTCGGGTAAACCGGCCGATCGGGAATAGAGAGCCCAAATGAACCTGGGACACGTGGGACAAAAATGTCCGACAGGCCCGAAAAACACACAAAATGACCCAAAAACGTAGATTTTCCCAATTTCTTGACTTTTCACATTATCAGACAACAGAAAAGACACTTAACCTCAAAATTTTAATTTTCAACTTCTTAAAAGTAGGGGAATTTTGAGTGGACAAACTGCTCCTTCTGGGGATGACTTGGCATAAATTCAAAGAATGAGACAAGGCAAGAATTTAGACAAACTTGGGGAAGTAGACCAGTACCTTATCCATTGGGCCATGGAGTCAAAATCAAACCAATACAGAAGACAACACAAACAAACACACACAAAAACAAGGGAAGGAAAGGAAAACACACACTATACAGAAATATACAAAGGACTTCCTAATCACCTATGACTTAAACAATTTCAGGTACTGCCCACTATAAGGAAGTGGGAGAGAAGAACCATCCATATAATCAAGGTAAAAAGAATTCTTACCAGTGAAGTGCCTGATCTTGAAAGGTCCGAGCCAAAGGGAATCAAACTTGCCATGGCTGCCACGAGGTTCATGCCTTTTATCCCACAACAAAACAGTGTCTCCAACTTTGAAATCCCTGAACCTGGCTTTCTTATCAAATAAGACCTTTACTTTGTTGGTGAGTAGATATCCTATCAGCAACTTCCAATCTGTCCTCATTCAATTTGTGAAGATACATGATTCTCTTATCCAAAGAATCATTGAAACTGGTATCTTCAATGGCCTTCATTAAATGCAGAGTTGGAAGCTCCATTGTAATCGGCAATTGAGCTTCTACTCCATATACTACCTGAAAAGGAGACATCCCAATGGCTCTCTTAGGTGTGATCCTATCTGCCCAAAGAGCATCATAGAGTTTCTTGTGCCAGTTCCGTTGGGATTCATTGACTAATTTCCTTATTATGGCCACCAGATTTTTATTTGTTGATTCTGCTTGTCCATTTCCCTGAGGATAGTAATCTGAGGAGTGAGCTAGGAGATGCCATATCCATAGCAAAAATCCATCATCTCAGTTGAAGAAAAGTTTGAAGCATTATCTGTCACAATCTTGTTTGGCACACCATACCTTATCAAGATGTTTTCTTTGATAAAACTACATACTACTTCTGAAGTAGTACTCTTTACTGGAATGGCTTCTACCCATTTGGTGAAATAATCTATGGCAGTTAATACGTGGGTATGACCAGCACTAGAAGAGGGATTAAGTGTTCCAATGAAATCTAAACCCCATTGCTGAAAAGGTTCTTCGATCACAACTGGTTTAAGGGGCAAGGAGGCCAATTTGGGTCTACCCACGAAAGTCTGACAAGCCTCACATTTATCAACCCATTTTGATGCATCCTTGAACAAGGTAGGCCAGTAATATCCTCCATGAAGTATTTTATGAGCAGTGACAGTTGATGAGTAATGCCCTCCACATGCCTGATCATGAAAATTTGAGAGTAGCTTCTTCTGTTGTTCCTTGTCCACACATTTCAAAAACCTTCCATCTAACCCACGTTTAAACAAGGTGTTTTCCCACAACACATATTGGGTTGACCTTAGTTTAACGGCTCTCTTCTCTTTGGTAGTCAAATGAGAGGAGCATTCTCCATAGGTGAGAAAGTGAGTGATATCAGCATACCATTCATCAACTGAGCTAAGAAACAGAATGGTAGGAAGACCAACTTTATCCTCCAGTAACTCATGTCTAGCTCCTTCAGTGATGAGTTCACATAGGCCTTTTCCACGGATGAGCTTGGTTGGTTTGATGTCAATATCATATTCTTGAACCTTGGCCACCCAGTTCCCTCTCTTGGATCCAAATTCCTGCTGTGTGAGAATTGACTTGATAGTTGTATCCGGTACCAACACCATGGAGTGAGAGTTAAGAATGTAAAAACGAAACTGCTTGACAACTTTAACCACTGCAAAAGCATGTTTTTCCATTATGGTGTATTTTAACTCATGATTTTTAGAATATAGCTCATAAATGCAATTGGGAGTTCATGCTCATTAGAATCTTCCTGAGTCAAAACAGCAGCCAAGGTGTTATCCGTGGCGTAGCAATAGATAATGAAATCTTTGCTGAAATCTGGACATGCTAAAACAGGAGTTTTAGCAATGGCCCTTTTAATACCTTCAAAGGCTTCTTTCCCTTCAGGAGACCAACCAAATGTTTGTTTTCCTTTCATCATTTGGGAGATATTCAAAGTTAGCTCTGCAAAATCAGGGATGAACCTTCTCAAAAAGTTGATCTTACCAAAGAAAGAGTGCACTCCCTTTTTGCTGGTTGGAAGAGGAATTTGCTGAATAGCTTGAACTCGCTCAGGATCGATTTTTATACCATCTTTGGAGACAACGTGCCCCAATAATTTCCCCTCCGTGACACAAAAAATAGATTTCTTAGGATTCAAAGAGATCCCATGTTCTCTACATCTTAGCAGAACTGTCTCTAGATGCTGGAAATGATCCGCCCTTGTTTTAGAAAATACAGTCAAGTCATCAAGGTATATGATGATACACTTTCCTTTCAAACTTCCAAAGGCCAAATCCATAGCCCTCTGAAAAGTGGCACCGGCATTAATGAGCCCAAAAGGCATCCTTTTGTAAGCAAAGGTACCCCAAGGGGTAGTGAAAGTCGTTTTGTGTTGGTCTGTGGTATTAACTTCTACCTGGTTATATCCTGAGAATCCATCAAGCATAGACAACATTTCGGATCCCGTTACTGCTTGCAAGACCTGATCCATCATAGGTAAGGGATAATTATCTTTCAAGGAAGCTTGATTTAGATTCCTGAAGTCAACACAGATACGAATCTCACCATTTTTCTTTCTAACGGGCACAATATTGGCAATCCATGTTGAATGATGGATAGGAAAAATGATTTTAGCCTTCAATAACTTTTGTATTTCTTGAAAAATGGTGTCAGCTATTTTAGGATTATATTGCCTCTGCTTCTGTTTAAAAGGCTTAATCCCAAGTTTGAGAGGGATAAAATGTTGCATCTCCTTTGGTTGGAAAGCTTTTAAATCTTCATAGGAATAAGCAAGAACATCCTTATACTTTTTCAAAAGACTAATTACCTTCTTCTTTTCTTCTGAGGTGCAACATTTTCCAATGTTCACGAGTTTAGGATCAGTAGAACTCCCAATATTGATTTTTTCATATTCGGCTGATTGTTGGGGTCCAGTAGAAGCTCTAAACTTTACATACCTGTCGTGTTTGTCAAACAGTTTTTCTAAACTCACCAATCCTTTTGGAATCTTGTTTCCTTTGAGTTTGATACATCCATCCTGATCCGCTTCTTCTTCTTGGGTGGCTTCTTCGTCAAAGGGCACACTTTCACGAGGCAAATTATCACTTCCTTCAAAGTACAACTGTTCAA
Source organism: Taxus wallichiana var. yunnanensis (assembly GCA_018340775.1). Lineage (NCBI taxonomy): Eukaryota > Viridiplantae > Streptophyta > Pinopsida > Cupressales > Taxaceae > Taxus > Taxus wallichiana. The sequence continues at coordinate 223,181,606 of CM031235.1, forward strand.
AATTATCCTTGAGTTCTAAGAAAGAAAGCAAGTGTTGATCATCATTGAAAACTTCCAGTTACTTGTATTATCAGGTACACTGGGTCTATGGATCATCTCAATGGTGAACTTATCTTGAGAAAAGTCAGGATGAGGAATAAGCAATGACCCTGAGACTGCTAGAGAATCAGCCCTGGTATTCTTCCCTAGGCATTGCTTCGATGGAGAAAGCATCAAGAAATTCAATGGAGTCCCAAACCTGATTCCTGTAATGTTTCAACCTTCCATTCTTTACCTGGAAGAGGTTCTAACTTGCTTGACAATCAATTCCACATCCCCACGAGCTAGAAGATTCTTCACACCTTGTTCTTTTGCCACCTGGAGTCCAAGAATGAGAGCTTCATACTCTGCTGTATTATTGGTATTTTCAAATTGCAACTTGAATGAGAAAGGATGAATGCTTCCTTCAGGCGACACCAATATGACACCAGCTCCTCCAGAACCACCAAGAACAACTTCCATCAAACTCTAATATCCAAACATCATTAGGATCTTTAGGTGAGACTTTGGGGAGTTGGATTTCTTCTGGAGACATAATCATGTAGTTGCCATGCCCCATATCCTCATAGAGTATTTGTGCTTTGGGATCATCAGTTTTTTGTACAATATACTCAGACTGCTTCTCAGGAAGTAGCTTCTTCATTTGCCCATTAACATGTATGAGGGCATGTGACCAATCCATTTGAATTTCTCCACCCACATCCTTACAGTTTTTGCTTAGCAACATCCCATATGAAGGAGGAATGTCTGCTACTAGAGATAGTAGCCAAAACTTTCTTCTCAGGAAAAGTGGCAAAAGCCACTTGTGCATCCTTAATTCTTCCGACCAAGGGCACTTCCTTACTCTCCATGGAATAACAAGATCCGTAAGTGCGTGTGAGAGTCAAGCCTAAGGCATGAGCTACTTTGGCAGGCATTACATTGTCTGATGCTCCTGAGTCTATGACGTAATTACTGAGCCTATGGCCAGCTATAAGGAGTGTTACATAGAATGGTTTGATTTTGTCATTGGGTGAGGTGACAATGGCTACCAGATTAGGCTGTGGTGTAGAAGAAGGAGTGGGTAAAAGGCCTTTAGAGGTAGTTTTAGAATGGGAATTGACAAAGTGAATCATTTTAGCAAAAGCCTTGGGATGGGTTTGATAATATTCAGCCTCTGAGATTTGAACCTTAGTCTTTTTTAAGTGATCAATAATATCAAAAGACCCAGAAGTGGACGGGTTATCATCACTTGAGATCCTAGGTTTATCAATTTTAGGGGAAAAAGAAGTAACTTTAGTAGCAGAATTGACAGGACTCACCTTTGGTGTAGATGAAATGGGGATAGGAGATCCTCTTTTTGCAATTACAGGGATAGTTGTCGGCTGCTCCTTAGATTTTTGGTGGGCTGCATCACTTTCTCCCTCTGATTTGTCTGCTCTCGAGTCATGACAGCGTATGATTCACTATTCATGTCTACTACTACTTCATCATAATCATCCCCTTCATCAATGCCTTCAGTGGTGAAGAAATTAACTCGAGATCCCTCAAGTTCATCTGTTTCATCATCAACCTCTTCAACAAATTCCTCACAATCTTCATTAACCTCCTCATCCTCTGGTTCCTCAACTTCACAGGTTACATTGACAGGAACTTTAATAGGAGGTCCTTCAAGCGCTAGCCTTGTTTGAGAAGCAGGCAAATGATTTCTGGGCTGAAAATTCCTCCTTGGAACATCTACATAGGGAGTATGCTGAGCCAATTGTTTCTTAATGGCGATGAGATCATTTGCAAGTTTTTGTACCAATGGATCAGTATTAGGTCCAGGAGTGGAAGAGGAGGAAGAAGCAGACTTAGATTTAGAAGGGTCTCTCCTCAACTTCCCTGACATGATTAAATCATCTTCAACACTAACAGCAAGAGTTTGATCCTCGGCCAATGTTGCGAGATTAGCCCTTCTCAGTGCATAACTAACTTCAGGCAATTGGGCGTTTAGGAAGAAGCATTTTTGAATTTGATCTACAGGTTGAGTATTTGGTGGAATTTTGTTAATCAACCTGTTGAATCGAGCCACAAATTCTCTCATGGGCTCTTGTGATTCCTTCTTTATTTGAGAAATTTGGGCTAGCAAAGCATGCACGTCTTCCGCCGGTTTGAAATGGTTTTCAAACCTAGTTCTCATTGTGTTCCAGCTAGTGATAGCTCCGGCCGGAAGGTGATAGAACCAATCAGCAGCATTATCTTGTAAAGTCTCAACAAAAAGCCTTACGGAGACGTCTTCATGTTCAACTCCCAGAACTCCGCATGCAACTATGAAGGCTGCGATGTGTTCATCAGGATGTACTTTACCATCGCCTTGAATTTAGGAAAGTTCTTCCGGTTACCTCTGGGTAACTCATGCAAAGGCTGAGGAAGGGCAAGAGGCCCAACACGATGGCCCCAAGGCAATGGTACCGCCATTCTTGGAAAAATGGCTTGAAGAGGAACTGAAACACTAGCAAGAATCAAAGCTCAAAGATTAGGACTGATTTGCTCTGAAGGAATACCACCCGTAGGGATTCTATCTTGGATAGGTGGAGTGCTTGTTGAACGAGCCTTTCTATTTCTTCTTGTTGAAGGGAGAGGAAAACCCTGCTGTTCCAAAAGCTGAAACTGAGAATCTTCAATACCAAGGGCCCTTCTCCCTCGAGTAAAACGTGGAGTCGCCAGATCAAAAGATGATCAATAAATGATTATAGAACTGGAATATGATTCCCCAGCGGAGTCGCCAAAAACTGTTGGTCATCAAAAGGACTTCAAGAAGAGCAACAGTCAGGGGACAAGAAGTCCCTCCTCTTTAATGGGAGAGGTTCCCTTATTCAGAAATGAACCTATTTACACATATACAAAGCATGATTTTCTTGTGGAACTTGGATATTATGAAAGTGTTTTCTATAAGGATCATCAATCACAAAAGGACTGAGGAATGAAAATGTGAGAACGAGTAGAAAGGCACCATTCAGAATTATAGATGACAGAGTAATTCCTTATGCATGCGAGGGTACAACGAATTGGAATAAGATCATTTGTATCACATTAATAAGATGAAATTTGAAAAGACACAAAGTTCTGTAAATAACATCTGCAAGAATACAAAGCTTCTCAGCATAATACAGAAAAATGATCTAACAAGATTAAATGAATAGCTTAGGAATAAAGGAAACCAGATAGACAAAGAATGAAAAATCCTTCTGTATTGATTTCTTTAAGATTTATTTACACTTTCAGAAATAAGCCAAGTTCTTCCTCCTTCAAAATGGTGAGGAGAGGCCATTATATAGTTTACAAATTAGTTACTCTCGGTAACTACTTCTTTTAACTAATGATTAGTTAAAGGGCTGCAAATCGCAATACCCCAACTAATTACAATAAATTCAGAGAAAGAAGGAAAGAAGAGAAGAAAGAGAAGAAGATAGTGCTTCAAGATTGGGAGGGACCCACCGACTTTAAGATCCGCTGTCTGAATCTCTTCAACGCCTTGGCTATGTCTCTACCACGTGGGACTGATGTGTTGGTGGTAGACTGAGTCCAAAATCCGAGGCACTTCTCCATTTCCTTATCGAACTCGACATGAGTATGATAATCTTTATTGGCTTCTTCTATGGCAGATTGAAGAGAACAGATCTCCTTCATTTTTTCCTTAGAAATGGAGCTTTCCTTGAATAGATCCCCTTTGACAAAAGCTCTGAATTGAGCTTTGATTTCTTGTAAAGTGAGAGGCACACCAGAAGTCTCATCATGAAGATGGCAATGTATATCTTTAAAGGAAGATATAACTAGTGTTTTGAAGGCCTCACCTCTCGCCAGCTATTCCTTAATTCTCCCAAAGCCTCCTCCAGGACCTTGATCTTCCATTCCATGCTATAGACCCAGGACTTTGACAAATTATCCTTTATATCTTCAAAGACCTTGCTTGCCAATAAAATGTTTTCATCTGTTTGTCCCATGAGGCGGAGGTCTACTATGCAACTGCTCCAAAGTTTAAGTTCTTTATCAATGCTCCCAATAGTGGAGGAGAGCTTCTGTTGCAAATTACTCACCTTCCCGTGGAGTTTGAAGGCTTCATCAATGAAGTTTAATCCTACAACCAGCATATCATCCACCATGGCCTCCATAGCTCTTCCATATATAGAATACTTGTGCATATCTTTGATACTCTGTACTTCATCTTGGCTCAAAATTATAGGTGGTGGAAGAGTAGTCAATGGGGTAGGGTCCAAAACTTTTTCCTTGGACAAAAGAGATTTGATGAAACTGTAAGAATCGGGATTGTTCTTCCAACTCGTTCTATGGTTTCTTTGCCCTTTCTCTACCCTCCCAATGACTCTAGTGACTATTTCCTAAAGATTATGGATCTCACCTTCAGGGGTAGATTCTCCCATGGGAATCCTTGAGAGCTCAAGATCAGACGCTTGCAAATCTTGCTCTAGCTTATCTGCCTTAGGCTTGGCTATCTCCAGGAATTGTTGGCCCGAGCGCGACACTATCCCGGGAGGTAATTCTTTCTTTTTGGCGCGAGAAGGAGGAGTAGTGCCTAACAAGGCCACCACAACATCAAAATTTGGTCCTGAGATCTGGGAGGAAGACTTTCTCTTCCTACTGTCAACAAGAGGCTGCACCCATGCGAAAGAGGAGGAGGAAGAAGCTAGGTGGGGCAAGAGGACCAAGAGACAGAGAACTCATGGTGCCCAAGGTTTGTGTTGTCGCTAAATCTTTGCACCCCCGAATGGCCAGGATGTGAATAGGACATTCGGTGTGATTGGGACACATGGGATCACCTCTCAAGTTGTGGGACTTGGGCTCGAGGTGAACCTCCGGAGAAGGCCGGCTTCCTCTTCCTAAACTAAGTGTTGTACTACTCCTAGTGTAACAAAAATGATTATCTAATCCTATGCTAACATTTTCATGGGGTTTTAGGGAAAGAGATTTACAGAAATGAAACTATACTAGGGATGGTGATGCACCGAATAAAGGGTGTCTTCAGATTCAGGAAGGGTTAATTTGAAGAGGGTGTGTGCACCACAGGTCAACTTCACCTACTGCAACTTAGAGAGGGTACAAGATACCACAGACTAAGAGACACGCATTCCCTTTGTTAAAATTTATCAGACCGAGAAATATACCAGTTTCCCAGTGAAGAAGGATGAACTCAAGAAGGGTGAACAGACACCACAACTCAACTGCATGCAATACTCCACCACTTGATAAGCACAGAACTCCAAGAACCTGCAATAGAAACTTAAACTTGCACAGTGTACTGCAAGTATGAGAAAGGCACAAAGAAGCACGAGAAGGATGAAAGGGTGAGATTAGTCACAAACACACACTTTTATTTCTTCAATAACATGCACAATGCATCATACATTCAGAAGAGGAAATAGTTGCCATTACAGTCTTGAAGAGGAGGCTTGAAAGTTCTCTCAACACACAAGAACAACTTGCAGAAGAGAGAGGATTCTTGAAAAGTATACACTCTTGCCTGAGATATCTAACTGTCCAACTTGTCTGAACTGTTGGAACCCTTTGAAATGAGCTTCCAACTTACATTTATAGAAAAATATGTGAGAAAGAAGAGGAAATGGTCATAATTACATTCCTAAAATGAAGGCCCATGATGTATTTATTGCAGTTAGTTGAACTACCTGAGAAGGTTCCATCATGGGTCATTAATTGCCTGATGACCAAGTCTTCTCAATTAATTAAAAGAATATTTAAATAAAATATTTAAATAATAATAATAAATATTATTATTAAAATATTTAAATAAAAATATTAATTTAATTAACATAATGTTGGGACCCCCCCGTTGACCCGTTTGACTTGAAGAGGAGGGGGGTCCATGTGGATAGAGTCTGCACAAATCTCAACTCGGTGAGCTTCGAATCCTCTAACTCGGTGTTGCAATCAATTTTGAACCCCACACTAACTCTTTCCTCATCTTGGCAATCGAGCTCTTTTGCATTGAGTCCTTCAAATGGTGAGCTATCAAACTTGATTCTTATCGTTTTGCTAAAATGCATGTAGATCCTGTGAACCTGGCTTGACGCAAATTAAGACTCGCCTCACGAATGCCACTGCTACGGTCTTGCTTAAAACTCCAAATCAAGCCATTATGAGTTACCAAGCCACCTATATGCATTGTGAACATGAAGCTTTAAGCCCGAAATTGAAAGCCTCTACAAATACATTAAACTTCAACACCCGCGAGCTTATTCTTTATCTCGACTTGGTACCAATGTTTCCACAATATGAAAAGTTTGACTCTAAATCATACTTAGTGGATTTGATCCATAATACATTGGTTGTACCCACAGAGGTTAAACAATTCAATGAATTTAAATTATTTCACTCCTGCATGTTGCGCCATTTAGAAATGATTTTCGAGCTATGAAAATTGTTAGGGATCACATTACGTGGCCCTGTCAACACTGAATCGATTGATTTCTCTGTGATAGCTCTAGTCTTGACAGATAGAGTTATTTCTTCTTGTTTTGGACCACATATTCACATGCATTCCACGTTCAAACTCCATGAAACAACACCACGAGCTCTTCAACTGATTCGACCTGGCTTTGTTTTGCATATCAACCCGAGCACCCGGTTGGCTCAAACTCACTTGAATGTCGTGCTTAACCCAACATTTCTAAAAAGAATGGTTTTACCACAATGTTCACGGTTCTTCCTTATCATATAACACTTGCAGTAAGAATGTTTTAGCTTGGCCATAATAAGCACAATTGTACCTTCCAAACGATGAGAAAATGCCATTATCAACAAAGACCTAATGTTGCCATGATGATGACCCAGGCTTATGCCCATAACATGTCGATAGACACCCTTAAGACTGATTCTTGGACAAAGAGACCTTCGGTATTTTGGTAGTGCACTCTGCAATCTAGGCTCCAACCAACAATTATGCCACTATTGGGATCTTAGTATGGAATGGGTAGCTGCGAGCTACACAATATACTCATTTTTTCAGAAACTAAAAAGATCCTTCATGTTACAATCTGCAACACGTAAAATAAGCCCTTCAAAAAATACATTGAACAACTGGGGCAGCCAAGAGGACCTTGGAAAAAATGTACAGTAACAACCATATGAATTCTTCCTTAGTCGTGGATCAAAGCTAATAGAAATAAAGCTAGATAAAATTAGCTTGAAACTGCAGTATAATCGTCCATTTGTTAAAACAAGTTTCTCTGAACCTGGTAAAAGAATATTTTTATTGTCTGATTGGACGTACATAATGGAAGGGTATAAATATTGCTTCTACCCTCAGAGTTTCTCAAAGAGACCATTTACGAGTAACAAGGATGTAACAAAACGGCCGACCAGGTATTTCAGAGTTGACCTTCACATTCAATTCGTTTCTAGGAGAAGGAATGCTGAGCAATATGAATCGTTTCATTCTGCACCATTTTAAACCTTCATCTCCTGGTTCGGGAAAATTTTATGAAGCCTTGAACAGCGTGACTCCAATCCATCATACACGGCAGTGAATGTTTGTTTCCTGCAGTTGTTTGAAGCGCTAAAAATGGCTTCTACTGTACTGCAACATGCCGCTTCCTGTGGTTGATCTGTCTCGCGACCAGAATGTTATGCGTGGTAAGCAGAATGTGTAGAGCCTCCTTCACCCATCTCTGTGTCATACTCGACTTTGGCCAGGCTAGACAACCACGTTCAATCCTATTAAACACCTCCACTGCCTCATTCCCACGTTCTCCGACTCACCTTCCGTGTGACTCGCACAAAGACTCGGACCACTCCAAGCTGCGCGGGGTTTTGTTTACATGGCCCATGCGGAAGTCTCATGTTGGATTGCCATCGTCAAATCTCCACGCTTGGCAGTTCAACCGGATTTCTCCCCTACGCGGAGTGAACAACATGGTTTTCCATCTTAAAATTTCCACTTGGCGGTGCTGCTCCAAATCTCCCCCGCGTGGAATTTCGGTCATGGTTTGCCAAACCAATATCTCCACGCCTGGCATAATAGCTCCAAATCTCCCGTAACGGCTTGGCAAAATTAATCCATGGGCCCCGGCCTCAGCTTTGCCGCGCAAACTTGGCAATTTGACCCGATTTCTCCACTTCACGGAAACTTTTCAATGGCTTGACATCACGTCATTTCCCTTGGCAATGCTCGCCTTATTTCCCACGTCCAGGATTGGAGTGCGGGGTTTCGTTATCATTTGGCCATATTTCATTTTGGACAGATGGCCACCGATCTCCACTTTTCCACCAGCGCGCGGGATCTTCATGAATCTTCTCCTGCCGAGTTTTCCTTCAACAGATTTGAGGATAACATTAAACTCTCAGTGCAAACATTTCAGCTGTAGCTTGTAAGGTGTGATAATTTCAACAGAATCCTTTATGCTCACCAATCTAGTGACTCGTTGAAGATGCTCATATAATTGCAAAGCAAATTGTGCCTCATGAATATTCTGATATGAAACAGTCCCACCTCTATGAGATTCGCTTCCATGAGTTACATCGTAAAACAAGTAAGATCTCGATAGAGAGTCTTTGTAATAAATTTCCTCAGGTCTGCTGGTAACACTCTTACTGTCACTTAATCGATTTTCATAAAAATATCTTGAAGGAAAATCCCGAATTTGAGGATGCATTCGATGCTGAACAGATAAAAACATCGTTGGACGACTTGCTTGCTGGAAGTGCTCAAAAAGGCTTCTACTATACTGCAACATGTCAACTACCTGTGCACCAAATGCTCGGCCGAGGAAGGTCTGAACACCATTATAATTTGCAGCTCTTTTTAAAATGTCGGTTTGACTCAATTTTACATGGGTATTCCATGGTGCTTATACTATCTTCCTGGGTCGATAGAAGTCCTTCTATTATGTAATTACAAACCCGAGATTCAATGATGTTGAACCTCCCATATCTGCATAATTTCATATCATCTCGGTCAAACAAGATAATTCTCCCAAGTGGTTGGTCAAGCATTGTCTTAATGGATTAAACCTGGCATCATGTTGACTTTGACTCTCCCTGACTTGGCCTTCAGATCTTTTTGCATCGATCTCCACCGAGATCCTTGTACAGTTCCTTTCATTTGTCAATTTTCAACGAGCTATATTTTGCATTAACAAGACCATCGTCGAGCTCTTACAACTGAGAGTCTCTACTGAGATGATTTCCGAGATGACTATCAATTTGACACCGGGTTCTTTAACAACTCGACCCTGAACTCTTCACTGAGTCGAGATCAACTGGGTGCCTTTCGATGCTAGGTGATCTCTTCATATGCAATTTAGGAATTATTTTTTTAATTATTGCATCTCGATAATAACCGAAGGTGGGTTCCTGGGACTATTATTTCATTTTGAACGTGACAGGACCCCCTTGTCCAATCTTGCCAGGTGTGTAAAATTGGATAACAGTTTACAAATTTGTTTCCTCGAGGTGAGATATGAGTGGAGCGCTTGGGGCTCTTGGTGTAGAGGAATCAACAGTGCTTGGAAATTCAGTGCTCTAGACTTCTTTATCCTTATCCATTGGGGCTTCAGGGGCGCTTGCAGGAGTTGGCACTTCACTTTCTTCACTTTCACTGAGAACAATAATGTTCTCTGGTCCTGAAGGCAATTTTGCATGCTTAGGGGGTATTTTTCCACAGGCTCCTTCTTAACTTCTTTGAATTTCTTCTGATACACCTAGTGGATGAGGAAGGAGTAGAGACTACGAGGTCCTTGAGTTGATGAGGCAAGACGGGTTTTCACAGGTGCTTCTAATCTGGGTGTCGATACTTCCCTCCTTGGTGTTGAAGCATCCTTTGAGGAGGATTCCCCTGAGTGCCTCCTAAGCTCACGAACTTCCCTATCAAACCAAATCTTGGTCTTGACTAAGATTAGAGCCAGGATTTCAGCCAAATCATCCTTCTCCTTTTTGAACCAATCCAAGTCCTCCAAGGGAGTGTGTTTGACCACATTGTCATACTCATATGAGTACAGGTCAGAATTGTCATCCTGTAGCCCTTCAGGAACTTGGTACAGGTTAAGCTCTTGGATTAATTGGAGGGAAAACCTGCCATAATACCTCCTTCTGGCTTCAAAATCATCAGCACAGTCAGCCCAATAGTCTTCTGTGTCTGCCCTATGATGATAGGTGATCTTGATGTTCTGCTCAATAAAATTTTTCAAGTCAAAGCAAGTTCTGGGCCTGAAGAAATGGACAGTAATGGGAGCTAGGGCCCTTTCTATATTTTGTGCATCCAGGGCTGTTTTGCAGGTGTAATTTCCCAAAGAGATGGGGAAGTGCAAACCAGTAATTTTCTTGTCTCTACAGGTTCTATGCAATTTGTCCAATTGCCTGCACACTTCTATCAAGGCCATTTTGTCATTGCAGAACATAGGGAGCTTGAGAGGAGTGCTCTCATAGCCAGCAAGCCTGATATAGGAAAATTTTCTGAATTGGATAAAATAAGCACCGTAGTGCGATATCAGACTCATGGCTTCATCAGAAAATCTTCTCGTTGTGTCACTCTCAAGAAGCCTGGACAATGTACATGGTGAAAGCGTCATTCACCCTTCGGAAATTGTGATTGCTGGTTTCTGGGGTGAACTGCGGGCAGTAGGCATACACGGGGTCATCCTTGTGAGCATCGATGTATGAAAAACCAAACCATTACCTCAATGTTGCTAGAGTATATATCAGGTATGAAGTCATATAGAATTTCTTTGTTTCTTTGCACATTTGTGATTGCTCTGCTAGATTGATATTAATGATCTTTGCCCATTTGATATTTTGATCTCCCTCGCACACCATATTGATAAGTGGGCACATCCAAAAATGGAACTCATTTGTAGAGGGTAAACCCATGACCCGAGCCAGTAGGATTATAAAATCTGACAATTCTTCATTGAAATCCACATGGAAAAGAGTCTTGGATAGACGAGATGCCCCCTTCTTAGGGTTTTTTAGCCAGGACTTCGCCACCCGCGCCTTATAGTTATCACTGTCTTGATCGAAAAGGGCCTGGGCTTGATTTTGGGAGATAACTATAGCATTGTCCATCTCAGGAATCCTTATGGCAGTGCTAATGGCGGTGGCATATAATTTGACGATGAGCTCCCCATGCACGTTTGTCAACTCACTCGAATCAGGGTTGAAATGAGCCCCGCATGAGAGCACTGTGTCTGCGCATTGCACCGAGATAGGGAAACCACCAGCGAAAGCCAGACCACTATCATGAATCATCTGTGCCATAGGTGAAGGGTTCGCGTCTATCATCCTTGCCCAAAAATACCCAAAATCAAGGTGGAAAACTTCACTGTCCCACGATATTGGGAAGCAGATTCAAGTGGTGAAACTTGTTCACCTTTGGAATTTAATCTTTATGTTGATAGTAACTCGGAGAGCAAAGGCTGCAAGCTAGACTTGGGATGGAATCGCAAGGAAATGGATACGTGTGCAGAATTTTTTTTTTTTGCAAGGGTTCGAGCAATAGATAGCATGAAAGCAGTGTGCAAAAATGCATAGGCGATTTCATTATATATTTGTTTAGGAGAGAGAAAGGCAATAAATGTGCATTAAATACATATCTACCAAATTGAAAAGCAAGATATTTAGGTAGAGTGTGAAAAATTAGCACGAATGGCACTTGGTTCATTTGGGACACGAGGGATGCGAAAGCGCGAAGTACGTGGTTCGGCTGATTCGGGCGATGCGGGGAAAAGATGCACAAATGCTTTTGGGACATGCGGGACGAAAGTACGTGGAATACGCAAATCTAACGAATCGAATCGGGCGAAAAGGGAACAATGGGTCGGGTGAACTTGGGACATGTGGGACAAAAAGTTCCGACGGGCCCGAAAAGAACGGACTTCGGGTAAACCGGCCGATCGGGGAACAGAGAGCCCAAGTGAACCTGGGACACACGGGACAAAAATGTCCGACAGGCCCGAAAAACACACAAAATGACCCAAAAAAGTAGTTTTTCCAAATTTCTTGACTTTTCACATTATCAGAACAACAGAAACGACACTTAACCTCAAAATTTTAATTTTCAACTCCTTAAAAGCAGGGGAATTTTGAGTGGACAACAAGTCCAAAAGTTAATTTGGAAATTTTTCCTCCACGGCCTCTCCATCCCGCAATGACCCAATCATTGTTCGACAGATGGCTTCATTTGGTGTGAGCGGAGGCTCAGATCAATTTTTAACCTTAAGAGTTTTCAAAATTAAATTTGTAAAAAAGTTTTGCAAGTTTCCTCCACAGCCCTGCCGGCCCGTAGCCAATTAGGTGTTGCCACGTGGCTTCACGAGGCGTCGGCAGAGGGGCGGATCTTTTTAAGCCTTAATGCATAAAAAAATTTGGGCAAATTTTTCAACATATCCCCGTCTGCACCTGCAAACCCCCGCAAATGGTTGGGTGACGGATGTCATCTTCTCACATCGGCAGAGGTACAGGTGAATTTTACCCTGTTCATCCTTCTGGGTGATAAAATTCTTTTACCCCCGCCACCCCGCTTCCTTTGCTTTGGCTTAGGAAGTGCCACATGTCCCTTGCAGACTTGTGGACTTGCAAGCGCGCATGTAGTACAAGGGTGGATTTTTGACTCAAGTGGGAAAATTTCTAAAACTTCTCCCGGGGCCCATAGACCCACCGTTGGGGAAAATTTTCTATCCTAGTCCTGCTGACCCAACTACTCCTCCAGGAAAAATTCCCCCATCGGGCACCAACCTGCAACCAATAAGGAAGCGCCACGTGGCCTCCTTGTTATTAGCGTAGGTGCGGGTGTGAACTTAAATTTTTCTCGAAGGGTGGAAAGTGCTAAAGGATTCCCCAAGCCCATAAGGCCCATTTGGGAAAAAATTCTCCCTTGGGCCCATAGGCCCGCCCTTGGGAAAAATTTTCTCCCAAGGCCTGCCGGGCCATAACTTGAGAATTACAGGGAGTTAGGAGGACTTCTTTATATCATTGGAAAGATGAAAATATTTCCTATCTAATGGAAATACTTTCAGGAGCTTTCAAGAGTGTTAATTTTGAGAAAAAGTAGGTTAAATCTCTTAAGCTGTCAGAGGGTGGGAGAGTGAGAAATTTCCCTCTTAATCTTAATGATCATTCTAACCCTAAGTTTTGACCTTGTAGATTTAATATTTGTTGTAATGGAAAAAATATGAGCTAATATTATTTTTTTTTTTGGCCTCTAAACCTTGCTTGTGGAAACTGTTGTTTTATAACCTAGTAGCAGACACTTTTAAACAAAAAAATTATTCCATAATTTTCTAACTAAACCTAGGTTGTTCTTTGGTCTCAAGTGGTTATTTTTAGCAAGTTACACTTGGTATCAAAGTGTGGGTTCAAAATCTTGGACCCTTGGGCACACTAGAAAACTTGAGACATGAACATTTAAACCTAGTACAATATTAACCTAGCACACTTTTTGAATATAGAGAGCAACTTGTCATAAATTACATATTTAGCGGACATGGAAAACTAAATAAAACCTAGAATAGTGAACTAACTCTCACCTTCGTCTGCAGTGGAGGAGGCACGGACAAGATGAGGGGTCATTTCACATAGACCTAGACTTACCACCACTAGATCATGTTGTAGCAGCTATCCTACCACAAATTTTATAGAAACTTCAGGATGTTAATGCCACTCTACGCAGAGGGACTGTAGGAGCACATTCAGTCAAACATGATAGGGTGACATCCATTGAGGCTCATGCATCTCCTTGGCATAGTAAGCAGCATAAAGGAGAGAACTCCCATGAGGAGTCAGTCAGAGAAGAGTCACCATAGAGGGGACAGGGAGACCAAGTTTTAGAACACAAAGATAGGTCTCAAAGCCCTAAGGCCAAAGGGGCCGCCATACTACAATGCCAGAAGATCACATCAGGTAGATCCTGAAGCTACGGCCAACTCATTATTATGGTGACATAGGTGGATTTTAGGAAGAGGCCTGTTTGGTGAGCTCGAGCGGATGCTTCAAGCTCTTCCCTTGTTCTAGCAATGTGAAATATCATGTTGCAATCCATCTGCTGAAGGATGGAGTAGGTTTCTGGTGGAGGACAGAGGATCAAAAGCTCCATGTTGATTCTGAGACAATTACCTAGGATCTCTTTGGGGAGTGGTTTAGGATCAGATATTTATCTCGAGAGGTTCATACAACATAGGATTGATGAGTTTCATGACCTATGACAGGCATCTCTTACGTGGTGAGTATGAGAGTAGATTTCTTGATCTAGTCCAGTATCTTGATTACATGCAGAATGAGCACATGTAGATCCACATGTTGATTCGGGGTCTAAATCTAGACATTAGAGGTGTAGTGTGGATCCATTGTCCATAGACATTAGCTGAGGCCACTGAGAAGGCCTATATAGTATAAGATACTTGGGAAAAGACCTAGTAGGTTAGAGCCGAGTTCGGAACCGCATACAACATATGCAAGATAATAGATCGAGGGGGTTAGTACCTCCTTCTCATGGTGGAAAAAGTTCAACACAGTCATCTTTCGAGACCACACAACAATAACAATGCAGTCTCACCCACCATATAGACCTCCACGGAGATTTGATGCACAGAGGGGTTGGAGTATGGGGCCTCCTCCTAAGGGTCCCATTAGGACACAAGGAGCACCTAGAGCTCAGTCAGTAGGATCTTTCCAAGAGAGACCTTATAAATCCATAGTCGAGGTCATCAAGATCCACAACACACCCCTCTAGGGCACCAAATGGAGCTGTTACTCATGGGAGAGGATCGGGCGGTTGTTTTGGATGTGGTATCACTAGACACTTTTGGAGAGACTACCCACATAACCCTAATAACAAGGGTAAGACATAGATCTCATAGCCTACTATTGGTGACATGGGGCACAGTCATAGGATGTATGCAGTGGTCAAGAACCTCTAGGTAGAGCATCAGAGTACAGTTATTGAGACTACAGGTAGCATTAGTGGTATTCCTACCTCCATTTTGTTTGATTCTAGTTCTTTTGATTCCTTTATTGCACCATGTTTAGTAGAGCAATGCAAGTTGGTGGGAGTTAGGTAGGGTCATAGTTGGGATGTTGAGATGGCTTATGGAGCCAAGATATCTGTAGAATCCTTAGATAAGGAGTGTGTAGTGGAATTGGGACCTTTTACCACCACCTTAGATATTTGTATCCTTTTGTTGGGATCTTATGGAGTCATCTTGGGCATGGACTAGTTATCTACACATAGAGCCAGAGTGGATTATTACCACAAGATCATATCTTGTACATATGATCTAGGAGTTGAGGCAGTGATAGTGGGGGTCAGGAGACCCATTTCTATTCGCACCATCTCCACTATGTAGCTTAAGCGGTGTGTACAACGGGGTTGTCAGATGTTTTCTGTCACAGTTAGTGACCGATCAGAGGATGGGTCTAGTGGACCATCACTAGATGAACATCCCATTTTGAGAGAATTTTTGATTTCTTTCAAGGGGAGCTACTGGGGTTGCCACCCCCACGCAAGATAGATTTTCATATAGATATGGTTCCAGGAGTAGAGCCTATCTCATGAGAACCTTATTGGATGAGTACCCCCCCGAACTCTATGAGCTCAAGTTACAGCTTGAGGGCCTTCCGAGAAAGGCCTAATTCATCCTTGGGTATCCCCTTGGGGTGTACCGGTGATATTTGTAAAAATAAGGATGGATCCTTTTGGTTGTGTATTGATTACCACCAGGTGAACAAAGTAACGATCAATAACCGTTATCCACTTCTATGCATTGATGATTTATTTGATCGGATGAAGGGAGCCAAAATTTTCTATAAGATAGAACTTAAGTCAGCCGCCATCATTTGAGGATGTCGGAGGCAAATTTTCATAAGACCGCCTTTCGTACGAGATATTGCCACTATGAGTTCATAGTGGTACCTTTTGTCTTGACCAACACCACTACAGTGTTTATGATTTTGATGAATGGGGTATTTAGGACCTTCTTAGATTGCTTCGTTCTAATTTTCTTTGATGATATTTTGATTTACTCATGTACACGTGAGGAGCATGAGGGGTACCTTATCTAGGTTCTTCAGTGTCTTCGTGAGCATCATCTTTACGGGAACTTTTAGAAGTGTGCATTCATTTAGATAGAGGTGTAGTATTTGGGTCATGTCATTTCTGGGGGAGTATCGCAGTCAATCCTTCCAAGATTAGAGCTATTATGGATTGGCCATCACCCACTACTACGACTGAGGTGCGTAGCTTCATGGGCTTAGCAGGTTATTACAGGATATTTGTTCAGGACTTCTCTTGGATTTTGCACCCCATCACTTCCCTTCATTAGAAAGGGAAGAAGTTTTTTTGGCAAATAGGTATGAGCAAGCCTTGAGGACATTGAAGGAATATCTCACTACAACACCTATTCTTGTAGTGTTGGATCCACAAGGTGAGTTTTTTGTATGCATGGATGCTTCTTCGGCAGGACTTGGAGGTGTATTGATGTAGGAGGGAAGAGTGGTGACTATTAAGTCTCGCAAACTCAAAGATTATGAGCTTAGTTATCCGAATCATGATCTTGAGCTTGCAGCAGTTGTGCACGCCTTGGTTTGATGGAGACACTTTCTTCTTGGCAACATGATTCAAACTCGAGAATTGATCATTTGAGTCTTTGCCACCTTTTCACGTATTCCAATATCAACGCTCATCAGTGGTGTTGGATGGATTCTATTTATGAGTATGATATGGAGATAGAGCATGTTAAAGGGAAGGAGAATTTGGTTGTATACACTCTTAATAGATGGAGGCATGTGGCTATGGCCACCTCGGTGAGCATAGATTTATGGAGCAAGATTCACAAAATTTTCCTCATGACATCTTCTACATTGCAGCCAAAGCAGAGATCGAGTCTTAGAGACCCCTTAAGGGGAAGTTTGATGGGTTTTCTTTAGATGTATATAGTCTTCTCAGGCACAGAGGTCAGATTTATATTCCCAGAGATGGAGGCTTGAGGCAGGACATCTTGGCAGAGGCACATCGTGCACCCTATTTAGCCCATCCCGGGGTGAAGAAGATGCACACCACCTTGAGACAAATTTTTATCTGAGGGGACTTCATATAGACATGGCTTAATTTTTGTCACATTGTTTAGAGTGCCGAAAGTGAAGGACAAGCATCAACATCTATTGGCATTCTCTATGCTCATACTATACCAGAGTGGAAGTGGGACACCATTTCCATGGACTTCATTATTACGCTACCAATATCGAGATACCACAGGACGACACTCATGGTAATGGCGGATAAATTGATAAAAGTGGCTCATTTTCTCTAGTAAAGACCACTTATATACAGCTAGTACAAAGTGTACGAGTATATCTTGATGAGATTCTTAGGTTACACAGATTCTGCGGAAGATCATTTGTGACCGTGATCCTTTCTATACTTCCCATTTTTGGACCACCATGTAGTATACCCTTGGGATGAGGATCAACTTCAGCACAACATATCACCCTAAGACAGATGGCAAAACTGAGCAGGTGAATTCGATTTTAGAGGACATGCTTAGGATGTATGTGATGGATCATCAGGTGAGATGGGAGGAGTACTTGTCCTTGGTGGAGTTTACCTACAATAATAGTTTTTAGAGTTCTATAGGCATGGCTCCTTTTCAAGCCTTGTATGGGAAATGGTGTAGGACACCTCTTAGTTGGGACAAGTTAGAGGACAGAATTTCTCTTGGACCAGCTTTGTCGTAGGACATGGAGTAGCAGGTGGTTATGATCAGGAAAAGAGTGTAGGAGGCATAGGATAGGAAGAAGAATTATGCCAACCAGCATAAGACTGATCATAGTTTTGATGTGGGCATGAAGGTGTTCCTTTATGTCAAGCCTCACAAGAGACCTATCTGTTATGGAAAAGGTTCTAAGTTAGCTCCAATATTCGTGGGTCCTTTTGAGATTTTAGAGTGTATCGTCCCTTTGGCCTACCATCTAGCATTTCCACCTAGCTTGTCTCACATACATGATGTGTTTCATGTTTTAGTTCTTGGGAGATATGTTGCAGATCCTTCTCATGTGTTAGATTGGACATCATTGAAGGTGCCGGATCAGGGGCGGGTTATGGTGGAGCCCGTTCGCATTATAGATCGTAGGACATTGGGCCTTCGAGGAAGAGAGATTGATCAGGTTTGGGTGCAGTGGGACAGATATTATGAGACTGCATCTACATGGGAGGATGCTACTTTGTTATGAGTTCAGTTCCCACATCTGTTCTAGTGACTTCCAGGAGGAATTCGAGCCTAAGGGGAGGGGGATGTAGTTCCGCTTTCCTTCGACACCTTGTGATATTGATCCTGATACTATTAACTATATTATAGACATTGTTATAGTTTAATTTAGTATGATGTTAGACGTTAGAGCATGGTTAATTATGGAATTTGATTCATATATGGTGCATGATGATTATTAGAGACATTTTAGATATTGATGTTGATATATTGTTTGACATGGTTACATTATAGATATTATTCGGACTTATGATATTTGGATATTTTGAGTGGACCTAGAAAATGAGAATTGAATTAAAATTGGTGATGATATAGTTGTGGATGAAATTGTAAGTGATACTACTGATTGTCTTGATGTTTGTTGTGATTCACATATATGTCAACAATCTTGAAATTATATTTATATTCATTCAGATGTTCTAATATGGTCATGAGGCCAAAGGAGGTATTTGTATTTTTAGGTTTAAAATATCACACCAAACATCGCGGGATGGAGACTAACCACTTTGGAATCTTATATGAATTCAACAAGGTCACCATGACAATTGTATTATTTGTGTGTGTTTGATTGTGCTAGGGATTCCCATGGGGGAATCACCTTTAAATGTGACCAAGGGGTTATATGTATTTTATTTTATTTGGTCCCTTTGTTAATGTTTGCATGTGTTTATTTTGTGGTTATTTGACCCTTTCATTATTTAGTATATGGTGTGTAATATTGTCAATAATCTTGTTGTTAAGTTAATTAACTAAAATATGTCATAAGAAAGTAATTAATAGAGTTGTTGGCCTTGAATTAAAGTGTTGTAAGAAATGTGTAAGGGGTATGTAAGTTGATTTTGGAGTAAGAAACACTCCATATTTCTTGGAAATTCAAATTTTTCCTTGGAGGCTGATTTTGGAGGCTTGTGGGACAAGTTAAACTTGTCCCATACCTCTTAAATTTGTTTACCAACCATACCTATGGTTGGAGAGTTGAATTTAGACTTTCATTATGCATTTTGTTAGTCAAGTTGAATGTTTTAATTACACTACTTTCTTGAAATTAATTTCACTCCTTTGGGGTATGGGATTGATTTGAGTGTGTAAGTAAAACTATCATATTATTCACCTACTTCTTTATTGTGTCTTGGAGATTGACATTGGCTTGTGAGCTACTGAGTTCAGGATGTGTGATGTGGCATCCTACATAGATCCACCTCATCCTCCTCTCTTCCCCCTTCTATATATTCAAATTCATTTTATTGTTTTGGGGTTACACTCTTTTGGTTGCTTCACTTTTGCATACTTCTTTTAGGGAAAATTATTTTTCTGTTTTGAGCTCTTGCTTTTGGAGAAAGTTTGCAGAATTTTTATAGGCCTATGTTTCATTGATCTTGGGTTGTTTTGCATTGGAAATCTTGCCATTTGGAACTTGGAACAAACTCCATTATGGAGAGGTAAGAGCTTGGCTCTTGAAATGCTCTTCTTTTATTTGTGCAAATGTTATTGTTGTGAATGTTTTGGCATGTGTGTGGGTTGTTTGGGTAGATGGCCTAGGGATGGTGTAGGAGAAGACTATGGGGTATTTCTATGGGAGGCATAAGTATTTTGGGGAGGTATAAGTGTGGAGGGAGTTGGGATTTGGGTTCCACCTTAAAAATAAATAGCTTGCATTTCTTTACTCGTTATGGGGTGCCATAAGAGATTGGGGAGGCACAATTAAAGGTGAGGAATAAGGGTTCTTGTTGTCGCCAAATCACTGCACCCTCCGAATGGCCAGGATGTGAATAGGACATTCGGTGTGATTGGGACACATGGGATCACCTCTCAAGCTGTGGGACTTGGGCTCGAGGTGAACCTCCGGAGAAGGCCGACTTCCTCTTCCTAAACTAAGTGTTGTACTACTCCTAGTGTAACAAAAATGATTATCTAGTCCTATGCTAACATTTTCATGGGGTTTTAGGGAAAGAGATTTACAAAAATGAAACTATACTAGGGATGGTGATGCACCAAATAAAGGGTGTCTTCAGACTCAAGAAGGGTTAATTTGAAGAGGGTGTGTGCACCACAGGTCAACTTCACCTACTACAACTTAGAGAGGGTACATGATACCACAAACTAAGAGACATGTGTTCCCTTTGTTAAACTTTATCAGACCAAGAAATATACCAGTTTCCCAATGAAGAAGGATGAAATCAAGAAGGGTGAACAGACACCACAACTCAACTACATGCAATACTTCACCACTCGATAAGCACAGAACTCCAAGAACCTGCAATAGAACTTAAACTTGCACAGTGTACCTGCAAGTATGAGAAAGGCACAAAGAAGCACAGAAGGATGAAAGGACCGAGATTAGTCACAAAACACACACTTTTATTGCTTCAATAACATGCACAATGCATCATACATTCAGAAGAGGCAATAGTTGCCATTACAGTCTTGAAGAGGAGGCTTGAAAGTTCTCTCAACACACAAGAACAACTTGTAGAAGAGAGAGGATTCTTGAAAAGTATACACTTGCCTGAGATATCTAACTGTCCAACTTGTCTGAACTATTGGAACCCTTTGAAATGAGCTTCCAACTTACATTTATAGAAGAATATGTGAGAAAGAAGAGGAAAGGTCATAATTACATTCCTAAATTGAAGGCCCATGATGTATTTATTGCAGTTAGTTGAACCACCTGAGAAGGTTCCATCATGGGTCATTAATTGCCTGATGACCTAGTCTTCTCAATTAATTAAAAGAATATTTAAATAAAATATTTAAATAATAATAATAAATATTATTATTAAAATATTTAAATAAAAATATTAATTTAATTAACATAATGTTGGGACCCCCCCGTTGACCCGTTTGACTTGAAGAGGAGGGGGGTCCATGTGGATAGAGTCTGCACAAATCTCAACTCGGTGAGTTTGAATCCTCTAACTCGGTGTTGCAATCGATTTTGAACCCCACACTATCTCTTTCCTTGCTTTGGTAATCGCGCTCTTTTGCATTGAGTCCTTCGAATAGTGAGCTATCAAACTCGATTCTTATCATTTTCCTCTGTTAACTCGAGGCCATTTATGCATTCCTCATTCAAACTTCATGAAACATCACCACGAGCTCACTGTGAAGTCACCGAGCTCTTCATCCAGCAAACGATCTTACCTTTTCTGGGCTCAAACTCACTTGAATACCGAGCTTAACCCA
This sequence comes from Taxus wallichiana var. yunnanensis, assembly GCA_018340775.1. Taxonomy (NCBI): domain Eukaryota; kingdom Viridiplantae; phylum Streptophyta; class Pinopsida; order Cupressales; family Taxaceae; genus Taxus; species Taxus wallichiana. The sequence continues at coordinate 223,203,070 of CM031235.1, forward strand.
ATATTTCTAAAAAGAATGGTTTTACCACAATGCTCAGGATTCTTCCTCATCATATAACACTTGTAGTAAGAATGTTTTGGCTTTGACATAATAAGCACAATTTGTACCTTCCAAACGATGATAAAATGCCATTATCAATAAAGACCTAATACTGCCATGATGATGACCCAGGCTCATGCCCATAACATGTTGATAGACACCCTTAAGACTGATTTTTGGTCAAAGAACCCTTCGGTATTTTGGTAGTGCACTCGGCAATCTCAGCTCCAATCAACAATTATGCCACTATTGGGATCTTAGTATGGCATAGGTAGCTGTGAGCTACACAATATACTCATTTTTTCAGAAACTAAAAAGATCTTTATGTTACAATCTGCAACACATAAAAGAAGCCCTTCAAAAAATACATTGAACAACTGGGGCAACCAAGAGGACCTTGGAAAAATGTATAGGTAACAACCATATGAATTCTTCCTTAGTCATGGATCAAAGCTAATAGAAATAAAGCTAGATAAAATTAGCTTGAAACTACAGTATAATCATCCATTTGTTAAAAACAAGTTTCTCTGAACCTGGTAAAGGAATACTTTTTATTATCTGATTGGATGCACATAATGGAAGGGTATAAATATTGCCTATTTCCCTCAGAGTTTCTCAAAGAGACCATTTATAAGTAAAAAGGATGTAGCATGCAAAACGGCCAACCAGGTATTTCAGAGTTGACCTTCACATTCACTTCGTTTCTAGGAGAAGAAGTGCTGAGCAATATGAATCGTTTCATTCTGCACCGTAATAAACCTTCATCTCTTGATTCATGCAAATTTTATGAAGCCTTGAATGGCGTGACTCCAATCCATCATACACGATAGTGAATATTTGTTTCCTGCAGCTGTTATTCGATCTGAGTTCAGAATAAGGATAAGCATGCATTCGATACTGAACAGATAACAACACAGTTGGACAACCTGCTTGCTGGAAGCATTCAAAAGGCTTCTACTATACTGCAACATGCCTACTGCCTATGCGTGGGAGCTTGTCTCACGACCACATCAAGTTCAGAATTGTACAGAGGACGAGGAGAAGGTCGTGGAGTTTTCAGCATTGCTTTCCCGTCAAACTCTTCGCATATGAGCCCCGACTGAGCCATTAACGCATCGCCTTCGTTGGGTGAGATATGAAGCCACTTTCTTTCCTCATAGTGGTGAACTAAGTGATTCTTCAGGATAAATTCTGAAATGTTCTCCTTTTCCCATGCATTCGAACTGTAAGCGCTGACCCCCACTCGCCATGTTACTTGGTATCATTTGACAAATATCTGCATAATGAGACAAGCGACTGTAGCCTCCACTGAAATTGGTATCACGTTGCGTTGTTTTCTCCATGACCCACTCCAATTCACAACTGTCTTATTAATCCTCCCGGTGACTCGCACAAAGACTCGGACCACTCCAAGCTGCGTGGAATTCTGTTTACATGGCCCGTGTGGAAGTATCATGTTGGATAGCCATCGTAATATTTCGCACTTGGCAGTTTGATCCGATTTCTCCCATTCACGGAAGTTTGATCATGGTTTACCAATCCAATATTTCCACTTGGCGGTGCTTGCCTAAATCTCCCCACATGGAATTTATTCTTTGGCTTGCCATCGATGAAAACCCACTTGACTTTGCTCACCTGAATCTCCCCCGCATGGAATTTCTTCTTTGGCTTGCCATCCACGAAAACCCACTTGGCATTCCAGCTTCGAATCCCCGCATAACGGCTCGGCCAAATCAATCCATGGGCCCCGGCCTCGCCTTCGCCATGTAACCTTGGAAAGATAGTAAAATATTTTCCATGCGCGGGATTACCTACTCGGTCTGCCATGATCGTGCTCGATTTTTTCTCCGCCGAGTTTTCCTTCATCAGATTTGAGGATAACATTAAACTCTCAGTGCAAACATTTCAGTTGTAGCTTGTAAGGTGTGATAATTTCAACAGAAACCTTTATGCTTGCCAACCTAGTGACTCGTTGAAGATGCTCATATAATTGCAAAGCAAATTGTGCCTCATGAATATTCTGATATGAAACAGTTCCACCTCTATGAGATTCGCTTCCATGAGTTGCATCGTAAAACAAGTAAGGTCTCGATAGAGAATCTTTGTAATAAATTTCATCAAGTCTCCCGGTAACACTCTTACTGTCACTTAATCAATTTTCATAAAAATATCTTGAAGGAAAATCCGAATTTGAGGATGCATTCGATGCTGAACAGATAAAAACATCGTTGGACGACCTGCTTGCTGGAAGTGCTCAAAAGAACTTTTGCTATACTGCAACATGTCAACTGCCTGTTCACCAAATGCTCACTGAGGAAGGTCTGAACAACGTCAGTGAAAATATATATACTGTATTCACTAATACCCTGGCCCGGCATTCTTGCTTTGCCTCTCGTAAGCTTACCATTATAAAATTATTTCGAGTAAGCCTTCCAGCTTTGCATTAATCAATGAGCCCTGGAATTGTATCCTAGAAACCATCTTTAATGCATCCACATGAAACGAGTTGCCTTGAATTATCCATCATGCTCGATGAGTCCCATTGATAGGGCTCCATCACGTATCTCTATTTACGCAACGATCTCCATTCATTTTATGGCACTCTTGATGCCTTGGCTTGTGTTTGAATCACCCTAGCTCTGCAGAATGTGTCCTAAAAGAAGCTCACCACATGATCTCCAAAATGAACGAGTCACGAAGATGAGTCGAACTCCTTATCTCTGCCTTCGCTTCCGCCTGTCTTTGAACCTTTCCAATTCATTGAGACTTTATTGATAGCTCGAACTTTGACTCTCCCTGACTTGGCTTTAACTTCCGCCGCATTGATCTCTACCGAGATCCTTATAGAGTTCCCTTCATTCGTCAATTTTCAACGAGCTATATTTTGCATTAACAAGACCTCATCGGGCTCTTACAACTGAGAGTCTCTACCGAGATGATTTCCGAGATGACTATCAATTTGACACCGGATTCTTTTTCAACTTGACCCTCGAACTCTCTTCACTGAGTTGAGATCAACTCGGTGCCTTTCGATGCTAGGTGATCTCTTCATATGCAATTTAGGAATTATTTTTAATTATTGCATCTCGTTAATAACCGAAGGTGGGTTCTTGGGACTATTATTTCATTTTGAACGTGATAGGAACCCGTTGTCCAATCTTGCCATGTGTGCAAAATTGGATAACATTTTGGTGACCTCTTGGGGATGATTGCCTGCTAAGCATGATTCTAGTAGCCTTAATTCATCCATTGGGCATGGAGTCAATGTTGGAATCGAAAGTAGTATGATTTTCTTTGACACATCCCGAAATCTACTTAAGCATTGCCGATATCCGGGCCTCCCTAGAATGCTAAGCATGAAGTATACTTGAATCATTGAATGCTTGATATCCATGGAACATTGTAAAAATTTGAATGAAGAAAATTTTGAAATCTTATGGAAACCTTGAACCTTTCCTCTCCTTGACACCTTCCAATGATGAAACAAAGTGCAGAACAACACAAAACACAACAACAAGGAAAGCAAAACAACAACACGCAACAATGTGCATAAGCACTTGGAGGAAAACACCTAATTTAATCTGCAAGGGTGGAACGCTTCTCAAAAACAAGCTTTGAGATGTATCCCATTCACATGAATGGGCAGTTCTTCTCCATTGAGCCTAGATAGACGGAATGAATTTGCCTCTTTACAACTTGTGATGATGTATGGCCCACTCCAGAGAGCATCAAACTTGGCATGCCTACCTGGTTTGGCCCTGTCTTCATCCCATTTGAGAACTAAATCTCCCTCTTGAAAACACCCTGGATGCCTTCTTATCAAAATATTTCTTAACTTGAGCCTGATGTTGCTCCAAAGTTTTCATAGCCTTGTCTCATACTTCCTCTAACTCCATGAGTTCAAGCAACCTTACCGCCGAGGATCACTCTATAACTTCAAGTTGATGAGCTAACTCCAAAGAAGGTAACTCCAATGAGAGTGGGAGTTTTGCCTCTCTTCCATACAAGAATGAAAGGAGAATTTCCGATGGCCCTTTTAGGTGTGATCTGATCTGCCCATAAGGTGGTCTTAAGCTGTGTATGCCAAGTCCTCTTGTTAGTCTCCTTTCTCATTAGTGGCTCAGTTTTGGGATTAATTGGTCTCTGTTTCTGACGAACTGGCTTAGCATTAGGATCTAGTTCGATGGTATGTTGTGCTATACCTGGATCAAAACCATGCAGATCTTTATAGCTCCATGCAAAGATGTCATGATACTCTTGACAAAGTTTGATGAAAGCTTCTTTCTCTTCAGAAGTACACACTTTTCCGATCTTAAGAAATTTTTCATTTGATACTTCAACTTCCTCAAAATATTCTTCTCTGACCACCATGTTAGGGCTTTGTCTTATGGCTTGGTCATCTGAATTGAAAATGGATTCCAAAGTGACTAAACCTTTTGGTAACTTGTTGCTTTTCAATTGAATAATTTTCTCACCATATGACTCCTGCAACTTATCTTGATTCTTTGTAGCAAACTCTGCCTCTTCTTGTAGGAAGAGGACAATTTGTTTGTCACTATCAAACACTTGCCAACTACTCACATTATCAGGGACTGCTGGTCAAACCACCATTTTAACAAATTGCTGCCCTTCTTTCATGATATCAACTGGTATGTTGTATTGTGAACCAATTGTAGCAAGCCTATCTGCATCTTGATTTTGATCTCTAGGGATTGCATGGATTCCAAAAGCTTCAAAATCTTCAATCAGGTCCCAGACTCGGTTCTTATATGATCTTAAAAGATCATTTTTGGATGCACTACATGCCGAAACTTGATGAACAACTAACTCACTATCTCCAAAAACAGTCAGGGCCTTGATTCCCTTCCTTTTGGCTAGCTGAATTCCTTGCACAAGAGCCTCGTATTCAACAACATTGTTGGTGCAACTGAACTGCAACCGGAAAGATGAGAAGTACTTATCTCCCTCTGGAGAAATTAACATAACACCAGCACCGGATCCATTCTTACTTCTTGAGCCATCGAAGAACAATTACCACAATCCTTTAGAATCACTTGGTGTTTTGACAAGTTGTGGTATGATCATAACTTCTTCATGGATACAGTAAGTACCTAATCTTGTTTCTTCCAAGACCAGCAAACCAATTTCTTCTTCTGCCAATACATCAGCATAGGATCGCATCGATGATCTCTACTTACTTCATCTAGCAAAGTATCGGGACTTCCTCAATAAGGGTTGTTGGTTCATGATTGGCATCTTCCCTTCCGGATCACCGATGGTGTAATTTCCATTTATGGGACTAGCAAGTGTAGGGTTCTACATGAGTATGGCAGATTGGTTCGCCCTTATAGTTAATTTGGTTCCGTGATCGAGTCCTAAGAATCATATGCGACCAATCGGATGATAGGTATGTCGACACTAAAATTTTCCTCCATAATTTCTATTTCATTAATGTATGTATTAGGAATAGGATGTTGTTAAGTATAATTAGTAGTAGCATCTGATAGAAGATAACGGCGCCACAGTACGGTGCCGCCAATAATGTGGAGTACGGTAATAGTCAAAGTACAATAGGAATGTTGTAAAAAGTAAATATTTGTCGTAAGTGGTCCGGTAATGTTAAAATGTCAAAGTTTGGGTAATTAGAGAAGTAGGGTCTACATGATTAGGAATTAGAAATATTATATTGGTAATAAGGACAAGGAGTGAGGTCATAAATATTTTGTGTATTTTATTTGTAAAAAGTCTAAAAATGTGGAACCCATGTAAAATGATAAGGTTTATCTTATCTTAAAAGATAAGCTTACATGTACAGATAAGAGTTAAGGTATGGAATATGATTCGTTAGAGTGGATTTCTTATCCTATCTTAGAGATAAGATGGATAAGCCGGAAGTTCTATAAAAGAGAGGCCACCCCCGCATTTAGTATAGAAGGAAGTAGTGAGAAATATTGTAGGAAGTGTGCAAAGGAAGGCATCGGTTTAAAGGTGTGTTGAAGAAGCCATTAAGAGGTGTAATTGTAAAGTTTCTCCCATTGTCTTGGTGAAAGGAAAGAGAAGTCAATAACACTTGAAGTACCTCATGGGTGAGATTGTAACAATTTCATGTTAATATTATAATTTACTTTGATATTTCAGATTTGTCATCATTCCGTCTTATCATAGTCGATGGTATTCTTGTGTCATGTTGTTGTTTTGTTTCCAGATTACATCCACCAAACTAAAGGTCATGTGCATTAGTAAATAATCATAGCACGAGGAGTTCCCGTGAAGAATTATCATAGTGCCGGATTGGTGATGACATTTTGGTTCCATTACAAGGGACCATTCCTCGTTTGTAGATTTTCTAGAGAGATATTCCCACTTAGTCAAAAATCAATTGGAGGTTAACCTTATTTTTACTGCAGCATAGTAGTTACCATGGTAAAGTCATTTTTACCATGAATAGTAGTTACAGGATAAAGTCATTGTTGTTGTGAATAGTATTTATCACAAGAAAGTCACTTTTACCATGAATAGTATTTACCGCAAGAACTTCACTTTTTTTGTGAATAGTGTTTACCACAAGAAAGTCGATTTTCACCGCATGATAAGTCAATTTTTACCATAGTTTACCGTGGTCATTCCTATTTTACTGTAGAAAGGTGTAAAGTCACTTTCTATTATAGTGATTCCAATTATTTGTGCACATAAGTCTTGTTGATTGTACTTTTTGGTTGGTATTTCACTATGGTTACTTTTGAAAATGGGAAAGATTCCTATTTTTTCAGCCCAATCTAATGAAGATGCTTCATCTTTCATTCAAGAGTTTAAACGATCTTGCATTTGTAATGGCCTCATAAGAAGGGAACAATGGACTAAATTTTTTCCTACCTTTTTGGATGGTTCAAAGACTTAGGTGGTTTGAAACACTAGGTGATAATGTGAAAAATTCATGGGATTTATTAATCGAAAGTTTTCTTGAAGAATTTGGTGAACAATGAAATATGTAGATCTCATGATCGATATCACAAAGCTATCCCAAGGAGAGAAGGAGAAGATAAGGGATTATCATGCTTGTGTTCTAGAGCTAAGGAGGAAGCTCGACGCCCAGATCCGGAAGGAAGGATTAGCGGATGGGTTGATGAATGGCATGGATGATCTCCTCTGTAAGCACTTCATTCTTGGGATGAAGCTAGAGATCAGACAACGAGTGAAGTATGACCGCCCGGCTACCATTGAACAAGCAAAGGAGATTGCAAGAAGGCAAGAAGAAAGCATGGAAGAGGAGCCCAAAGAAATTGTTGCTAAAGTAGAGCCTACACAAACACCTTTTGTCCAGAATCCACAACCACTCTTGGTGAGCACAAATATTTCTCCAAGTACATCTACTGAGTATGAAGATCTGCTCAAAAGATGGGTCAGTTAACTATTAATCTTCTTCAAGGAAAATAATTTAGTTCTCAGGGAGGAGATAGAGGTCCAAAAAGAAATATTTCTGAAGTTATATGTTATGGTTGTTATAAAAGGGTCATTATAAGTATAATTTTCCAGATAGAGCTTACACATCGGTAAAGGAGATAATGATAAAGGAAAAGCACTGTGAATTATTTTGATGTAGTAGATAAGAGTAGAAATAATGAAGTAGATGTGTTTGTAACAAAAAGAAAGAAAGAAAAAGATAATCAAGATGGAAATGATCCTAAGAAGATGAAAGGAGAAACTAGTAAGAAACATAGGAGAAGAAAGTTGGGTGTGCGGGATTTTCGATTTCACAGGGGCAAGGACCATACTCCATCTTGGAAGATCTGTCCAAAAGGCTCAGTAAATATTACATATGGTCAACTCTTGGCTATGTCTTCGAGAAGAGGCGGGAGTTGCAAAGTGGACTAAATGCTCGACGAAGGAAGGAGTTTGAGGTCCCTGTTTTGGAGGAAAAGGCGGATCCCTATGCTCCACAAGCTGAGGTATTATGTAATGGTATTTCAATTCATGATGTCTTAGTTGATGGAGGTGCTACAGTTAATGTAATGACCAAGTATGTAATGAATATGTTGGGTTTAAAAATTGATCACCCTTCAACACTTATGTTAAGGTCATTAAATAAAGGAAAAACTAAACAAGAAGGTGTAGTTTCAAATGTGGCAATATCTGTTATGGGTGTTGTATGTGTGGTAGACTTTAAGGTGACGAAAAATGGTACTATTGCATACCCAATGTTCTTTGGGAAGACCATGGCTAAGAAGAGTTCATGCAAGAAACTACCTGGAATGAAGGCTTTATGACACTTGGACGTGGTAGAGAGAGGGTGAAAATAAACTTGATCCCTCGGCATCATAAGGCGTAACACTGTCGATTCAAGTGATGAAAGCGATGATTGTACATCCTCGATTACTCTAGTACCGGTGAAGTGGACACCAAGATGAAGAAAGTGAGGTTGATGTTTCAGTCATGGATATCCTTCTAGTCACACCAACTCATGACCCCATAAAATTATCTCGAAGAAGAAGTTGATGATCGTCTCCAACAAATAAAGATTGGTGATCTTTGTGATGGAGAGTGAGAAGGAATCCTACCTCCGGCTCTTTCAAGGTACATACACATATTCACTTTTGATTACAAGGAACTCCGTCAAGTAAGTTGGGTAGAACATTCTATTGAGTGGTAGATGGTGCTAAGCTCATAAATCAAATGCCATATAGAATGAATCCTAATTTTTCCAAGACCGTAAAAGAAGAAATAGATAAGTTCTTTGGATGCAGGATTCATATTTCTTTGTGGAGAATTCAGAATGGGTTTCTCCCATTGTGATCTCAATAAAAAAGAATGGGAAGCTATGCATTTGTGTTGATTACAGGAAGCTCAATAAGGCAACAAAGAAGGATCATTACCCTCTTCCATTTTCAGATCAGATCTTGGATGAAGTAGCTAGCCAGGAGTGCTATAGTTTTGTTGATGGATATAGTGGCTACAACCAAGTTCGTATAGCAGAGAAAGATTAGCTGAAGACCATGTTCACCACTCCTTGGGGAATGTTTTCTTATAGAGTTATGCCTTTTGGGTTGTGTAATGCTTCGGCAACATTCCAACGTTTGATGAATAGGGTGTTCGAACCCTACATTGGGACCTTCATCAGAGTATTTTTGGATGATTTTTACATCTATGGGAGCAAGTTGGACCACCTACACCAGATGGAGACAACATTTCAAAGGTTAGATGAAGCACAAGCCTCACTAAACCCTACAAAGTGTGTCTTTGGATGTTCTAAAGGTGTTTTGTTAGGGCATGTTGTATCCAGAGATGGTATTGGTACTGATCCTGATAAAGTTTCAAAAATCAAAGATTTACCATTTCCTATGAATAGAAGTAAGTTGAGATCATTTTTAGGCCATGTGGGTTACTATAGAAGGTTCATCAAGAATTTCTCAAAGATTGCATAGCCACTAACCCAGTTCTTGAAGAAGGATGTTACTTATGAACCAGGAAATAAGGCGCATGAAGCTTTTGGACAACTGAAGGAAGCCCTAGTGTCTTCACCATTTTTAAAGAATCCAGATTGGAGCAAGCCATTCATTGTGTACACCGATGCCTCGATGCAGACTAGGAAGTACTTTGAGCCAAAAGGATGAAAATGGAAATGAACATCCAATTTACTTTGGGAGTAGACAAATGAGCAAAGATCTTTGAGGTAAATTATACTCAGAATTAAAAAGAGGCTCGACTATCATTTTTGCTATAAAGAAGTTTAGGAATTACTTGCTAGGGCAAAAATTTCTAGTTGTGAGATCATCGTGCTCTAAAATATATTGTAAATAAGCCTAACCCATTAGGGACGATAGCAAGATGGATAATTTTGCTACAATAATTTGAATTTGATATTATAGATAGGCCAGAAAGAAGCATGTCAATGCGGATGCACTCTCTCGAGCCTATGATGGTTTAGGATCATCTTGTGATGATGATGATTTCCCGATGCAAAGCATTGTTATCCCTTGACACAATCCCTAGTGAATACATAGATATTTGGAATTATCTCGAATGAATTCAAGTTTCCGATGGTGCCAATGCAAAGACTAAGAGAAAGATTACTCAAGCGCATCGTCCATATTTTATTCTCCATGGAGTATTATTTCGAATAGGACGATGGACAATACAAGAGGGGTTGGATGTGATCAAGGGAAGGAATCTGCTAGAATAATTCCACAATGGTACATGTGGAGGGCACTTCTCTAGACAACTTACAGCAAGAAGGATCTTGGATGCAAGTTATCACTGGCCCACTCTTTTTAAAGATTGTTATAATTATTGTAAGACATGTGATATTTTTCAAACACATGGTAACTGTAAGACTTCATCAGCTCCATTATGCCCTATTCTTCCACTTGGTCCCTTTGAAAAGTGGGGAATAGACATTGTAGGTCCACTTCCAACTACCTCACGCCAAAATAAGTATATTGTAGTTGCCACAGATTATTTAACCAAGTGGGTTGAAGCTAGGCCATTGAAAACAACTTCCATGGATGAAGTGGCAAGGTTCATATATGAACGCATTGTCACCAGATTTGGTTGTCCATTAGAAATTGTAACAGATCAAGGAAGCCACTTCATTAATGAGGTGGTAGAAGCCCTAGTCAATAATTTTTCTATTAAGCACAGGAAGGCAACAACATACAAGCCAAGTACAAATGGACAGATGGAACGAACAAATTTTGTGTTATGTCAAATTCTAGCAAAAGTTGCAGCCTTGCAGTGTATAAATGGGATAAAAGGATTCATGCAACATTGTGGGCATATAGGGCAACATCAAAGTCAGCAACAGGATACTCCCCATTTCAGTTGGCCTATGGCATTGATCCAGTTCTTCCTATTGAGTTTGATATTCCCACTGTGAGAGTTATGAAAATGAAAAGATGGATGAAAGTGATTCAAGAAAAGAAAGGTTGGTACATCTTCATTTGCTAGAGGAAATGAGGGAAATAGCAAAGGATACAAGCCATAAGAATAAAATGAAGCAGAAGGAATACTTTGATCAAAAGATCCGTGGTCTCCATTTCATGTGAATGACTTGGTTCTAGTATATGATTCTAGATACAAAAAAAAAAAAGATGGAGAAAATTTCTTCCAAAATGGATGGGCCCCTACAAAATAAAGAAATTGTGCATGAAAATGATACGCACTGATGGAGGAATTGGATGGCACTCCCATTACGAAATGGGTCAACCATGACAAGTTGAAGATTTTCCAAGCACCAGAATAGTCTACTCCGAGGACGGAGTAGAAGCTAGGAAGGGGGAAGATGTCGACACTAAAATTTTCCTCCATAATTTCTATTTCATTAATGTATGTATTAGGAATAGGATGTTGTTAAGTATAATTAGTAGTAGCGTCTGATAGAAGATAACGGCCTTATCCACAAGATAAAGGCCGCCAATAATGTGGAGTACAAGTAAAAGTCAAAGTACAATAGGAATGTTGTAAAAAGTAAATATTTGTCGTAAGTGGTCCGGTAATGTTAAAATGTCAAAGTTTGGGTAATTAGAGAAGTAGGGTCTACATGATTAGGAATTAGAAATATTATATTGGTAATAAGGACAAGGAGTGAGGTCATAAATATTTTGTGTATTTTATTTGTAAAAAGTCTAAAAATGTGGAACCCATGTAAAATGATAAGGTTTATCTTATCTTAAAAGATAAGCTTACATGTACAGATAAGAGTTAAGGTATGGAATATGATTCGTCATAGTGGATTTCTTATCCTATCTTAGAGATAAGATGGATAAGCCTGGAAGTTCTATAAATAGAGAGGCCACCCCCCTCATTTAGCATAGAAGGAAGTAGTGAGAAATATTGTAGGAAGTGTGCAAAGGAAGGCATCAGTTTAAAGGTGTGTTGAAGAAGCCATTAAGAGGTGTAATTGTAAAGTTTCTCCCATTGTCTTGGTGAAAGACAAGTGAAGTCAATAACACTTGAAGTACCTCATGGGTGAGATTGTAACAATTTCATGTTAATATTATAATTTACTTTGATATTTCAGATTTTTCATCATTCCGTCTTATCATAGTCGATGGTATTCTTGTGTCATGTTGTTGTTTTGTTTCAGATTACATCCACCAAACTAAAGGTGTGCATTAGTAAATAATCATAGACGAGGAGTTCGGTGAAGATCATAGTGCCGGATTGGTGATAACAGGTAACCGCCCATCTTGGCAGTGAAATCCCATGATAGGAAGATGGAAAAGAGAGGAGGGAGATCGATGACCGATATGTCTTGGGTGAATGACAAACTTGGGCATGCATGAATGGTAAGTTGAAGTCCTTTGATAACCCCAACAGTCTTAACAGCTATGCCATCTAGCTGAACAACCCCTCTTGTAACTGGTGCATATTGTATGCCTAGTACATCTGTAATTTGTTTCGGCATGACAGAGCTACTGGCACCAGAATCGATCATGCAATTATGTACCAGGTGGTCGCCAATGATCAGGGAAATGTAGAATGGCGGTGGTTTGTTTGCCGTAGGAATGATTTTCCCTTCTGGTTGACACAAATTTGTAGCATTTGTCACTCCATGGCTTGGTGATCCGCTGGTTGTACTAAAACTATTCAGAGCTTCTCGCAACAGGTTTCTTTGGGAAGGGATCGAGAGTGCATCCCACATGGTAATGCTCAGATTGGTTTTCTTCATTTGTTCTACTATGCTGAAGGGAATTGCTCCAACTTTGATGACACTTTTTTGGGCATTGGGGTCCTCCTTTGGAAAATGTTTGTTGGGTACCATGATGCCTGGAGAACCATCTTTCCCTACGGTGTGGCTAGCTGGTGTTTCTGGTGATTTCTTTCCCGCATTTTTATCAACCGCCATTTGTAACCCATGTTGAGAAGTGGATGCTAGATCAGCTTCGAGAGGTTGAGGCTCCATTGCTCTCTTTTTGGAATGAGTGTTTGCTGCCACTGATGAAGAATCTATATTCAATCCGCAAAAATCTTCTTCTTGCCAGTTTAGCAAAGTGGATTCTTCAGGTGCCTGCGGTTGATCTGCTGCTTCTTGTGTAGATGAATTGTTTGTTAACTCTGAAGGGGCAGATACACTTTGAACCATAAGGGTCCTAGCTAAGAACCCCATTGGGACAAAGATTTTGATTGTGAGGTTGAGAGCAAGGATAACACCATTCGTAGTCTTGAACTAGATTATTTTGAACAGGTACTATAGCTCTAGATGAGCTAGCTGCAAGAGGGTTCTGAAAGTTCAAGGGCCTGACATTTGCAACTTGACTTGTAGTTTGATTTCGAGGCTGATTGTTCCCTTGAAAAGGAGAACGGTTAGCTTGATACTGCTGATTTTGTGGCTGATATGGACGATTGTATTGAAATTGTTGCCTTTTGAGTGCAATGAGCTCATTTCCAAAATTTTGCAGTAGTGACTTGACTTCAAATAGGTCATTTGAAGAGGCAGGGGAAGATTGATATGGTTGCTTGGAGTCTACTGGAATAGGAGCAATGATAGGCTGATGATTCGTAAGATCTAGAGAAAAGGGCATTGGTGGTCGTGGAGCTATCTTTCCAGCCTGAATCAAAGAATTCTCTGCACTTATGGCAACTTCGTAAGCATCAGGAAGTGTAGTCCCTCCCATGGACTGGATCATAACTGCTACGTCGCTATTCAAGGCTCGCAGATAGTATATGAATGCATTATGTGTAGAAGGATTTACGAGCATCGGAATCCTATTCCAAGTCCTATGGAATCGAAAGTTGAAATCACTCATGTATTCTTGGGAAGCTCTCTTTATGGTAGTAAGTTGTTCCAAAAGTGATAGGTGATCACTTTTGTCTTCAAATTGTTTACATAGCTTTTCTCCCAACTCGTCCCAAGTGGTTATAGTGCCAACACCTAACCCGCGAAACCATTGAAGTGCTTTTCCCTTGAAAGAGGTAGCAAGAAGTCTAACTGCAACATTGTCTTTGGTGATATTATGTACTGCACAGATGCTAGCTACATCAAAGATATGCTCCACTGGAGTAACGTGAGTTTCCCTGGTGTAGAAGGGAAAATTTTGAGTGCCGCAACAGGTATCGGGTCACGTTGAGCCAACATGAGAGGACTGCTTGCATTGAAAGGGGGAAAAACTTGGTTCCTTGCCATAGCAATGAAAGGTTGATTGTTCCTGGGTGGAGGAAATCTTCCGTAAGGAGGAGTTGAATGACCCCTACTAGGTAAATCTGCAACTGGGGATGTGGAAATGCCTCTTCTGCTTCTCTTTGGAGGAGACAAGGAAAGTTCGATATGCTGATACTTTCCTTTCTTTGAAGAAGCTCTTGTCTGAATTCTTCGCATAAGTTACTACACTGATATTTGGAATCCAGAGATATAGAGTCGCCAAGTACTTTGACTTGTGTAAGTGAGAAGAGAAGTACCAACTCTGTCCCACTCGGCGTGCCAAAAACTGTTGTCGCCAAATCACTGCACCCTCCGAATGGCCAGGATGTGAATAGGATGTTCGGTGTGATTGGGACACATGGGATCACCTCTCAAGCTATGGGACTTGGGCTCGAGGTGAACCTCCAGAGAAGGCCGGCTTCCTCTTCCTAAACTAAGTGTTGTACTACTCCTAGTGTAACAAAAATGATTATCTAGTCCTATGCTAACATTTTCATGGGGTTTTAGGGAAAGAGATTTACAGAAATGAAACTATACTAGGGATGGTGATGCACCAAATAAAGGGTGTCTTCAGACTCAGGAAGGGTTAATTTGAAGAGGGTGTGTGCACCACAGGTCAACTTCACCTACTGCAACTTAGAGAGGGTACAGGATACCACAAACTAAGAGACACGCGTTCCCTTTGTTAAACTTTATCAGACCGAGAAATATACCAGTTTCCCAGTGAAGAAGGATGAACTCAAGAAGGGTGAACAGACACCACAACTCAACTGCATGCAATACTTCACCACTCGATAAGCACAGAACTCCAAGAACCTGCAATAGAACTTAAACTTGCACAGTGTACCTGCAAGTATGAGAAAGGCACAAAGAAGCACTGAAGGATGAAAGGACCGAGATTAGTCACAAAACACACACTTTTATTGCTTCAATAACATGCACAATGCATCATACATTCAGAAGAGGCAATATTTTCCATTACAGTCTTGAAGAGGAGGCTTGAAAGTTCTCTCAACACACAAGAACAACTTGCAGAAGAGAGAGGATTCTTGAAAAGTATACACTTGCCTGAGATATCTAACTGTCCAACTTGTCTGAACTGTTGGAACCCTTTGAAATGAGCTTCCAACTTACATTTATAGAAGAATATGTGAGAAAGAAGAGGAAAGGTCATAATTACATTCCTAAATTGAAGGCCCATGATGTATTTATTGTAGTTAGTTGAACCACCTGAGAAGGTTCCATCATGGGTCATTAATTGCTTGATGACCTAGTCTTCTCAATTAATTAAAAGAATATTTAAATAAAATATTTAAATAATAATAATAAATATTATTATTAAAATATTTAAATAAAAATATTAATTTAATTAACATAATGTTGGGAACCCCCGTTGACCCGTTTGACTTGAAGAGGAGGGGGTCATGTGGATAGAGTCTGCACAAATCTCAACTCGGTGAGTTTGAATCCTCTAACTCGGTGTTGCAATCGATTTTGAACCCCACACTATCTCTTTCCTTGCTTTGGTAATCGCGCTCTTTTGCATTGAGTCCTTCGAATAGTGAGCTATCAAACTCGATTCTTATCATTTTCCTCTGTTAACTCGAGGCCATTTATGCATTCCTCATTCAAACTTCATGAAACATCACCATGAGCTCACTGCGAAGTCACCGAGCTCTTCATCCAGCAAATGATCTTACCTTTTCTGGGCTCAAACTCACTTGAATACCGAGCTTAACCCAATATTTCTAAAAAGAATGGTTTTACCACAATGCTCAGGATTCTTCCTCATCATATAACACTTGTAGTAAGAATGTTTTGGCTTTGCCATAATAAGCACAATTTGTACCTTCCAAACGATGAGAAAATGCCATTATCAATAAAGACCTAATACTGCCATGATGATGATCCAGGCTCATGCCCATAACATGTTGATAGACACCCCTAAGACTAATTTTTGGTCAAAGAACTCTTCGGTATTTTGGCAGTGCACTCGGCAATCTCAGCTCCAATCAACAATTATGCAACTATTGGGATCTTAGTATGGCATAGGTAGCTGTGAGCTACACAATATACTCATTTTTCCAGAAACTAAAAAGATCCTTTATGTTACAATCTGCAACACATAAAAGAAGCCCTTCAAAAAATACATTGAACAACTGGGGCAACCAAGAGGACCTTGGAAAAATGTATAGGTAACAACCATATGAATTCTTCCTTAGTCATGGATCAAAGCTAATAGAAATAAAGCTAGATAAAATTAGCTTGAAACTACAGTATAATCATCCATTTGTTAAAAACAAGTTTCTCTGAACCTGGTAAAGGAATACTTTTATTGTTTGATTGGATGCACATAATGGAAGGGTATAAATATTTCCTATTGCCCTCAGAGTTTCTCAAAGAGACCATTTACAAGTAACAAGGATGTAGCATGCAAAACGGCCAACCAGGTATTTCAGAGTTGACCTTCACATTCACTTCGTTTCTAGGAGAAGAAGTGCTGAGCAATATGAATCGTTTCATTCTGCACCGTAATAAACCTTCATCTCCTGATTCAGGAAAATTTTATGAAGCCTTGAATGGCATGACTCCAATCCATCGTACATGGCAGTGAATATTTGTTTCCTGCAGCTGCTATTCGATCTGAGTTCAGAATAAGGATAAGCATGCATTCGATACTGAATGATAACAACACAGTTGGACAACCTGCTTGCTGGAAGCGTTCAAAGGCTTCTACTATACTACAACATGCCTGTTGCCCGTAGGCGTGGGAGCTTGTTTTGTGACCACATCAAGTTCAGAACTGTACAGAGGATGAGGAGAAGGTCGTGGAGTTTTCAGCATTGTTTTCCGTCAAACTCTTCGCATATGAGCCCCGACTGAGCCATTAACGCATCGCCTTCGTTGGGTGAGATACGAAGCCACTTTCTTTCCTCATAGTGGTGAACCGAGTGATTCTTTAGGCTAAATTCTGAAATGTTCTCCTTTTCCCATGCATTCGAACTGCAAGCACTGACCCCCACTCGCCATGTTACTCGGTATCATTTGACAAATATCTGCATAATGAGACGAGCGGCCTGTAGCCTCCGCTGAAATTGGTATCACGTCGCGTTGTTTTCTCCATGACCCACTCCAATTCACAACTGTCTTATTAATCCTCCCGGTGACTCACACAAAGACTCGAGACCACTCCAAGCTACGCAGATTCTATTTACATGGCCCGTGTGGAAGTATCATGTTGGATAGCAATTGTAATATTTCCGCACTTGGCAGTTTGATCCAATTTCTCCCATTCATGGAAGTTTGATCATGGTTTACCAATCCAATATTTCCACTTGGCGGTGCTTGCCTGAATCTCCCCCGCATGGAATTTCTTCTTTGGCTTGCCATCCACGAAAACCCACTTGGCATTGCTCCCTGAATCTCCCCACGTGGAATTTCTTCTTTGGCTTGCCATCCACGAAAACCCACTTGGCATTCCAGCTCCGAATCCCCGCATAACGGCTCGGCCAAATTAATCCACGGGCCCCGGCCTCAGCTTCGCCACGCAACCTTGGCAAGATAGTAAAATATTTCCCATGCGCGGGATTACCTACTCGGTCTGCCATGATCGTGCTCCCGATTTTTTCTCCTGCCGAGTTTTCCTTCATCAGATTTGAGGATAACATTAAACTCTCAGTGCAAACATTTCAGCTGTAGCTTGTAAGGTGTGATAATTTCAACAGAAACCTTTATGCTTGCCAACCTAGTGACTCGTTGAAGATGCTCATATAATTGCAAAGCAAATTGTGCCTCATGAATATTCTGATATGAAACAGTTCCACCTCTATGAGATTCGCTTCCATGAGTTGCATCGTAAAACAAGTAAGGTCTCGATAGAGAATCTTTGTAATAAATTTCATCAAGTCTCCCGGTAACACTCTTACTGTCACTTAATCGATTTTCATAAAAATATCTTGAAGGAAAATCCCGAATTTGAGGATGCATTCGATGTTGAACAGATAAAAACATCGTTGGACGACCTGCTTGCTGGAAGTGCTCAAAAGAACTTCTGCTATACTGCAACATGTCAACTGCCTGTTCACCAAATGCTCGGCCGAGGAAGGTCTGAACAACGTCAGCGAAAATATATATACTGTATTCACTAATACCCTGGCCCGGCATTCTTGCTGCCTCTGCGAGCTTACCATTGTAAAATTATTTCGAGTAGGCCTCCCAGTTTTGCATTAATCAATGAGCCCTGGAATTGTATCCTAGAAACCATCTTTAATGCATCCACATGAAACGAGTTGCCTTGAATTATCCATCATGCTCGATGAGTCCCATTGATAGGGCTCCATCACGTATCTCTATTTACGCAATGATCTCCATTCATTTTATGGCACTCTTGATGCCTTGGCTTGCGTTTGAATCACCCTAGCTCTGCAGAATGTGTCCTAAAAGAAGCTCACCACATGATCTCCAAAATGAACGAGTCACGAAGATGAGTCGAACTCCTTATCTCTGCCTTCGCTTCCACCTGTGGCTTGAACCTTTCCAATTCATTGAGACTTTATTGATAGCTCGAACTTTGACTCTCCCTGACTCGGCCTTAACTTCCGCCTGCATCGATCTCTACCGAGATCCTTATAGAGTTCCCTTCATTCGTCAATTTTCAACGAGCTATATTTTGCATTAACAAGACCTCATCGAGCTCTTACAACTGAGAGTCTCTACCGAGATGATTTCTGAGATGACTATCAATTTGACACCGGGTTCTTTATCAACTCGACCCTGAACTCTTCACTGAGTTGAGATCAACTGGGTGCCTTTCGATGCTAGGTGATCTCTTCATATGCAATTTAGGAATTATTTTTAATTATTGCATCTCGTTAATAACCGAAGGTGGGTTCCTGGGACTATTATTTCATTTTGAACGTGATAGGACCCCATTGTCCAATCTTGCCATGTGTGCAAAATTGGATAACAATTACTTGGGAAGGCATAAGGGCATCTCGGGGATTTGAAATGATACATATATTATATATATTGGTAGTTTGTTCTCGGTGGTGATACCCATTTCCCCTTTAGGAGGTATAAGCAACACTCCCCTTAGTTTATTGTTGCTTTGGCTTGCATAGTGAAGCCTGAGTTTTGTTTTTTATGTTTTAACGTGGTTGTAAACCTCATTCTATTTTGGACTTTATCTTGAATGAGAAATTTGTCTTGTGTTGTGGAAGCCTATTTTTGCCATGTGTTGAAAAAAAATTCTAATTACAATATGGTTGGGACTCGGGGGCCAATGAAGAAGGATGGCTTATCCTTCTCATTGGATTTATTGGTTGGGTGAAGAGCGTTTCCTTTCCCCTGTTCTATTGTGATCAAATTGGAGAATGATGGAAATTCATACTGCTTTTTTGGAGCTGTGAAAGAAGACAATGTTTTGCTATCCTTTGTGAAACTTCATTTTGTAAACCCTTTTTCCCACTTCAAGTGGATGACTTGTAATATTATTGGTATTGGATAGTATTCTGTTTTGGAAATAAAATTCTATTTGAATGTGAAAGGACATACCCGTAATGTTATTCTGAGAAAGGAAAAGAAGATTTGTATTCTGTCTTTTGAAATGGAATGGAAAAAGACAAGTTTGACAGTCCTTGTTGAGATTATTCTTATTGTAACCCTTTCCCACTTGAAGTGGATAACCTTGTACATTATTGGTGATGGAAATATGTTTAGTATTGGCTATGAAATTTGCAATTTGAATTATGAAAGAGATATACTCTATTTTCTGGTTTTGAATAAATGTGGAAGAAATTATATTCGTACATTGAAATTGAGGAGGAAGACAGAGTTCTTACAATTCCTTGTGAAACTTCTTTTGCAACCTTTCCCACTTGGAGTGGATGATCTTGTATATTATTGTGTTGGAAAGACTACTCTATTTTAGCTATGTAAGTTGTAATTGAATATTGAAGAATATATCTAGTATTCCGTTCTCGTGAACATAAAAGAAATATATGCATTAGGTATGTAGAATTTCAAAAACAAATGAGAAAGAAGTTGTAAGAGATTCCTTTGAATTAATAAAAGTGTTTTTCCTTGTTCATATAATATTATTTCCTTTGGTAATCTGTGTTTGATATATAGTAGAAAGTATCTATTGTACAAGTTAAAAGGAATCCCTATTAGTGCGAAATCATAGCACCCCCAAATGAGTCAGGTATATGCTTTTCTAAGCCAAGGTCATTTGGTGTGATTGAATAACATTGGATCATTCCCAAGTGTGGGACTTGCAAATGGGAATGATCCTCCACAGAAAGGTTGGTTCCTCTTCCTAATCTACCGCCACAAGTTATTCCAATCCGGGAGAGCTAATATAATCCTAATCTAACTTCCAAGGATACAAGGAGAGAATGAAAACAAGGAAAACAGAGCCTTTACTAAAACAGTTGATACATCGAGAGAAGGAAAATGTTGATCATATACCAAACTACCATGGAACAAAGAGAGGTGAGCAATGGAAAGGATGGACAACAACATCATAGACCATAGATCAGATTCACACAGAAAATTTTCCAAAACCCCATGAACACAACTCCCAGATCTGCAAGTGAACATTCAAAACATGCACAGATACCTTGCAATGAAGAGAGGAAAGAAGAGAAACAAAAATGAGCAAGGATGGAAAAATGCATCACAAAACATGTTTTTATTGCTTCAGAGTTTGCATAGAGCATCATCTATGGACAAGAGGAAAAAATGCCATTTTACAGAGCAGGGGAGGAGGTTCAAACTCCCTTTTTCGACCACGGGAAGAGATAAAAGGGGGTAGAGAAAAAATGAAAAAAACCTTTTTGGGCCCCTCTATTACAATATATAGAAGAATGGGAGAGAGAAGAAAGAAAGAATCGTATCCTACTCTAACCACTCTAAGATATGCATTGAATCCCTTTTCAAAAGCTCAACCACTGGAAATCAATGCCTTTTGCAAATATGCCCTCAAATCCATCTTTTCTATATCGATCCTAGATTTGGTGCCTTGAAGGAAGAGGAAATGATGAAAATAGATTGAATCCGATCTGGTTGTTGAGACTAATGATCCTGCATTGAAGGCCTAAAGACGTTTCACCATTTTCATCTCACCTAACCTCCTCTAAATTAAAGTTTCAGACTCCCATGGCATAGACGACATCAAGATCTTTCCAACGGTGTCATATTTGTAATATTTAGAGCCTTGGGTCAAAGATATGCCCCTTTTGAAGTTTGCATCGATTCCGTACAAATGGGCGGGAAAATAATTTAAAACATGGGTCCCCCTTTTGGTTTGGGACACGTGGCAGCCAGATTGGAATAAAAATCATGTTCACGGGTCTATAATAAATCTTTTCCCCTTTTTGCACAAAAAATGCAAAGCTTAAAAACTCTCACAGCCTCGAAGCTCCGCATGGACGTGTGGCTCCTTTTGGTTGGCTGGGAAATGTGCTTCCATTTTTACCTTTGTGCCTTTTTGGTCGAAAGGCAAATTTTTACCTTTTCCCCAACACCCAACCTTGGTTTTGACTTGGGGCTAAATGCTAACTTTTTCCCGACTACCCACTTTCCCGTGGGACACACGTTAGTCCGGTGCTCACTTGGGGACGTTTTCTCCATTTTACCCTTAAAATAGTTCCCTTAAGACACTTGGCAGCCTCCACTGACCCGCTTGTATGGACTATTCAACTAACCTTTCCCTCTTTTGGGAACACATGGAGGCACCACGCTTGTTTGGGAATCGATACAAAGTCACCCTTGGAGGAGGTCGAGTTGACACTTATCGACTTCCGATGCTCTATGGACTTTTCAATAGTTCTTCTCATTTTTAGGCTTTGGGATACGTGGCGAGCTCGTGCTTATTTGGGTCTCCGCCTTGGGACCAAATCTTGGAGATGTGCCATATTGACACTTGGCTTTTTTCACTTACACTTTTATACTTAGCCAAATTTGAAGCCTTTTATGTATGCCCCTTGACTCTCTTTGACCCTTTGCTACGTGGAGGGCTGGTGCACATTTGAGCTCCCCTTTTGAATTCATTTTGGGAGAAGCGTCATTAGGACACATGGTATCTTCTGCTGCCTCCTCCATACTTAGTCATTTTTGGGTTTTATCCTGAACCGTTTCGAGCCCGAGGACTTTGAATCTTCATCATTTCTTCTTCTTTCAGTTTCTAGTTCCTCTGCAACATCTCCCCTTTTGTCCGACCCTGTTATCCCATAGTTGAGCCTACCTGTAACTTGGAAAATGGATTTAAAGTGTAGAAACGACTGACAGACTCATTTCTTTTTGTACAGGATCCTTTGCTCTTTCTTCACTTCCACCACTTCATTGTTGAATCTTTTTGCAACCAATTGCAGGATTTAAATGTGTTTTCTTGGGTTCCTTTTATGTGGGGTCATGATTCGATCCAATATTTAGCTCAGGGCCAAATATGGATAACAATTTGGTGACTCACGGGGACATATGCCTGCTAGATGAAAAGACCAATGGCCTTGAAGCATCCATTGGGCATGGAGTCTACCTAATAAACATGAAACTGATCTGAAATTCAAAGACTTGATCCCCGAGCCACTATGATCCTTTTCGCAATCATTTTCTATGTTTTTTCTAACCCTGAGCCTACCTACATGTTTGCACCCTCAATTTTCATAAGAAAATCTTGGAAATGGAGTTTCTGAGAGTAGAAAATTGTTTTGACCGGGGCTTCAATTTGTCCCTTAAATGGACTATCTTGAAACGACTTTAGCTGCTTATGCATTTGTTTCTTTTGGAATTTACAACTGTTATAGGAAAACATGAGCCTTCTTACCTTTAATAGTTAAGAGCCTGGCCTCATACCCCTTTGAAGCAATACAAACAAAACTTATATACAAAGACCAAATCATACATGCCTCAAATGAGACATGTAGAGTGTGCATAAGCACTTCTTCTGCTGAAAGCAAAGCTACCTACACTACTCTAACCAAGAGCAAAGGGAGCTCAAACAAATCCTACAACTGGCAGGGAGAAATAGCTTCCCTTCCTAAAAAATGGCAGCCATGTAACTAATTTAGAACTGAACATGGCTGGTTGGATGAGCGAAAAACTAACTACAAGCTGATCTTTCACCCAAATCACCAAAGTATTAATCAAGACAAAACCAATAACTCTTTTAGTTGCTCTGCATTTAGATTGAAGAGGCATTACAAATGATCCTTAGCACTTTGCATATCAACTTCATGCCTTGAAATGGGCATGACCAAATTTGGCTTCTCCTTTGGCTCCAATGAAGCCAAATACTGATTGGGCAAGGTCTAATCCATTTGATATACCCATTGCTTTGATTTTCCACTCCAAAAATGGAGTCTTCTTGTAGACCTCTTTGGGTGAATGACATGGAAGGAATGGTGGAACTCTTCTGTTATTTCTCTTCTTCCTCCTATGAAGAGCATGGAAGGTTTGAGTCTCCCAAACTTGATTCCAAAGAGTTGCTATAAGATGCAGCTGCTGCAATTGAAAGTTCTCCTCCATGACAACAAGCTCATGTGCTTGGAAGGTGGATGATGAAGGAGAAAACAATAGAAACTCAACCAGTTCTTCTCCATCAAAATAGTCCTCCAAATCAGACAAATACATTGCCTCACTATTGTTGTCCTGTTGCAAATGTTCAACCTCTTCCATGATGTCCTCTTGATCTACAATTTGATCACCATGGTTCTCCTCATCCTCAAACATGAAGTTTGAAAGATCAAACTCCTCATAAACATTAGATATTGAAGGAGATGAAGTGGGAGGAATAACTGAAGGCTCCTTTCACAAAGCCTGTATGGTTCTCCCCATCATGGGTTCATTAACCAAACCAGGTCCTTCGAATGAAAGCAAGGAATCTCCAATGATGCTTTATTCATTGAGTGGATTCGAATCTGATTTGATCTCTCCCATCTACTCTTCTTCAATGGGACTTGGAGCTGATTGTCCCTCCTCTTCAACTAATTTTGTAGCTTGGGTTAGATCAATATCTTCTTCAGGAAAAGTTCCATAAAAAAACTATTGATTCTCTTCCTCTTGTTCTTGTTCTTCTTCTACTACAAACTCAACCTCAACCACCACTGTTTCTTCAACTCTAACCTCCTCCATTGGTTTGACCATCAAGGGGATCTTTGTAAACCCAAATTTGGTAGCCCAACTCTTCAGATTGTTTGTCATTTATTTTCTGTTGGGATCCTCTCCTTGTTGTTCTCCTTGACTGGTTTCTTGGGTCTCTTCCCAACATGGACTTGGGAGAGAAAGAGGAGTGGTAGGTTGGGGTTCAACCAACTTTGCAATTATTTGTGGTGGGGCGGAGGTGGAACTTCTGGTTTTTTTGGATGGGATGACTATTTGGAAGGGAATGGAGAAGAGGAACTAAAATGGGGTGGAAGACTAGGGAATGTAGGAATGGAATCAACACTTGGGGCAGAAAATGGGAAGCTTGGAAATTGGAGCTTTGGTTGAGATGGTGCTGTTTGAGAAAGAGAAAAATAAAATCTATGAGGTGGTGGACTTACCCATTGACAAGGTTTTCTTGACTCCAACTCATAAGCCTTGATCTCCTCAGTCCATTGTGTAAGTTGGGGCAGCATTTCAATCATGAAGTCTAGCTTCTCTTGAGGGCTGTAATGTCTTGGAAAAGGGCCTTCCCATGGACAAGGTGCCCTGAAACCAATCTGAAATGCCTTCATTTGTGCTATGCCCCTTGAATGAACCATGCCAACCTCCATTTTTTGGATCTTCTCCAGCAGACCAGCATCTTGTATTTGATTGTCTTCATTGTTTACATACCCCTGCTCTTGGAAATCTCCATAGCCAAACTGATTTTGGCATTGCTGCTCATAGGGGTGGACATATTGATTTTTCCTTTGCTCAAAATGTTGATTTGAAGGAGTTGTAAAACATATTGGGGGTGGATTTTTCTACTTCTTTGTAAGTGTGAGTTCCATGAAGGGAATGAAGTCATGATTGCACAACTTCATGGAATGGAAAAGAATGAAAGAGATGGAAAGAAGAATGGATGAAAATGAGTGGAAATGGATGGAAAGAATAGGTTTGCAACTCAGAGAATGGGTTTTTGACCAGATGGAGCCACCAGATGTGCAAACTAAAGCTTCTAATAAGCTGGAGATTTACAACAAGTGCACATCAATCTTGTTGCAATGAAGTGAAGACCTCTTGGTCCCACCGCGTGCCAAAACTGTTAGTGTAAAATCACAGCACCCCCAAATGAGTCATGGATTTACTTTTCTAAGGCAGGGTCATTTGGTGTGATTGCATAACATTGGATCATTCCCCAAGCTGTGGGACTTGCAAATGGGAATGACCCTCCAGAGAAGGTTGGTTCCTCTTCCTAATCTACCTACCACAAGCTATTCCAAAGTGTGCAAGAAAGCTAATCTAATCCTCCAGGAGACAAGGAGAGAAAGAAAACAAGGAAAAAAAGAGCCTACACTAAAATGGTGATACACCAGAGAAGGAAAATGTTGATCATCTACCAAACTACCATGGAACAAAGAGAGGTGAGCAATGGAAAGGATGGATAGCAACATCATAGACCATAGATCAGATTCACATAGAAAATGTTCCAAAACCCCATGAACACAGCTCCTAGATTTGCAAGTGAACATTCAAAACATGCACAGATACCCTGTAATGAAGAGAGGCAAGAAGAGACAACCAAAAATGAGCAAGGATGGACAAATGCATCACAAAACACATTTTTATTGCTTCAGAGTTTGCACAGAGCATCACCTATGGACAAGAGGAAAAAAAAAGACATTTTAAAGAGCATGGGAGGAGGTTTGAGCTCCCTTTTCAACCCTGGGGAAGAGATTAAAGGGGAGGTAGAGAAGAAAATGAACAATAACCTTTTTGGGCCCCTCTATTACAATATATAGAAGAATGGGAGAGAGAAGAAAGAAAGAATAATATCCTACTCTAACCACTCGAGATACATATTGAATCCCTTTTCAAAATCTCAACCACGGAAATCAATGCCTTCTACAAATCTTCCCTCAAATCCATCTTTCCTACATCGATCCTAGATTCAGCGCCTTGAAGGAAGAGGAAACAACAAAAATAGATTGAATCCGATCTAGTTGTTGAGACTGATGATCTTGTATTGAAGGCCCGAAGACGTTTCACCATTTTCCTCTCACCTAACCTCCTCAAAATTAAAGTTTTAGACTCCCATGGCGTAGATGATATCAATATCATTCCAATAATGTCAGATTTGCAATATTTTGAGCCCAGGTCGAAAGATATTTCCCTTTGAAGTTTTCATTGATTTTGTACAAATGGGCAGAAAATAATTTAAAAAAGGGTCCCCCAATTTTTGTTTGGGACATGTGGCAGCCAAAGTTAGAATAAAAATCAGGTTCGCAAGTCCATAATCAATCTTTTTCCCTTTTTGTGTGAAAAACACAAAGCTTAAAAAAATCCCTTGAGCCTGTAGCTCCGCATGGACATGGCTCTCTTATTGGTTGGCTAGGAAATGTGCTTCAATTTTTACCTTTGTGCCTTTTGGTTGGAAAGGCTAATTTTTAGCTTTTTCCCGACACCCTCGCTTTGACTTGGCTATGACTTGGGTCTAAATGCCATTTTGACTTTTTCCCCAACTTTTTCCCCATTTTCCCCTAGGACATGCATTAGTCTAGCACTCGCTCGGGGACCTTTTCTCCATTTTACCCTTGAAACAGTGCCCTTAAGACACTTGGTAGCCTCCATCACCTGCTTGCATTGACTATTCAACTAACCCTACCCCCTTTTGAGAACACGTGGAGGCACCGCACTTGTTTGGGAATCCGACCCAAAGTCACCCTTGGAGGAGTGTCGAGTTGACACTTGTCAGCTTCCGCTGCTCTGTGGAATTTTCAATGGTTCTTCTCATTTTTAGGCTTTGGGCTACGTGGCGAGCTCACGCTCATTTGGGTCTCCACTTAGGACCAACTCTTGGAGATGCGCCACACTGACACTTGGCATTCTTCACTTACACTTTTATACTTAGCCAAATTTGAAGCCTTTTCTATTCACCCCTTGAATCTCTTTGACATTTGTTACGTGGAGGGATGGCGCAAGTTTGAGCTCCCCTTTGGATTCATTTTGGGAGAAATGTCATTAGGACACGTGGTATCTTTCGATTCCTCTCATCCATACCGATTCATTTTTGGGATTTCTCCTAAACCGTTTTGAGCTTGAGGACTTTGAATCTTCACAATTTATTCTTCTTTCAGTTTTGGTTCCTTTCAAAGCATCTCCCCTTTTTTCAACCCCGCTATCCTAGAGTTGAGTCTACCTATAACTTGGAGAATGGATTTAAATCATAGAAATGGCCCGACAGAGTCGTTTCTTTCTGTACATGATCCTTTGCTCTTTCTTCACTTCCACCACTTCATTGTTGAATCCTTTTTTGCAACCAATTGTAGGATTTAAATGCATTTTCTTGGGTTCCTTTTATGCAAGGTCTTGATTCGATCCAATATTTAGCTCAGGGACAAATATGGATAACAAACACATATGAAGAAATATTGCACCGCTTTCTGTCTCATTTGAAATGTTTAATTTATTTTTTTGCATCCTTGTCTCTATCATTTAATTGAAGGAAAGAAAACTATTTAAAACTAGTTTGGAATAAATTAAATATTTTGTTGCATGACAAAAGAGATAGTTTAATCTTTGTTCTTGAAGTGTACAAACCTCATTTCTACTTCACTATATACTTCACAAATTCTTTTTTTTTTTTCAAATGTCCCAAACAACCCTGCAAATTTATAAGAGATAAATGAAATATTCACTTGGACTTAATGAGATCAGAATGATCCCCAAACTAAACTAAAACACTGAAGAGATTCTTTTAAAGAACCTTTCAAAACCAGTAAAGGTGAAATTGTAGGCTTTTTGTTGTGTAAACATTGGTAAATTTTTGAATGCAAATCAATCAAGCAAATTTAATCTTGTAATCTATCCTAAAATATTCCAAGTGAAATCCTCCATGCCTATTTGGCATGTTGAGAAAGAATTAATGGAAAATTTGAACAAAATCGATAAGTTAAAAATGTCAGTTCACTTTCTAAGTGACACAAAGATGTTTTCTAAAAATTTACCATTAAAAATTTATCCAAATCAAATTCTTAAGGTTTTTGTGCAAAGAGGATGTTGAGAGCTTTCTATAAAGTCCTCGTTTGCCAAAAATTGAGTTCCTAATCGAAAGTTATGGCCCTATGAACTTTTTACTTCATTTTAGGATCCAAAATTAACTAACTATAAAAATTGAAAAAAAAATAAAAAATCACAAGCGGACCTAGTGGGCCCGAACGTTTCTTTTGTCCTTTGGGAAAAAAATGCAAAAATAATAATTCCCCCCTTTGCTCATTTGCCCGAACGCTTCACCTTCGGCAAAATTGTTTTATCTTAGTCCAAAAGTCAATTTGTTAATTTTTCCTTTGTGGCCCCGCCGCCCGTAGCCAATCATTGATCAACACGTGGTTTTTTGGGTGTCGGCCAAGGCTTAGATCAATTTTTAACCTAAAGCGATTTCAAAATTAAATTTGGAAAAAAATTGCAAGTTTCCTCCATGACCTTGCCGACTGCGGCACTAATTAGGTGCTGCCACATGGCTTCATGAGGTGTCGGCGGAGGGGAAAATCTTTTTAAGAATTAATGCATCAAAAAAATTTGTGAAAATTTTCCAACATATCCTTGTCACCCCACCAACCCACAACCAATGGTTTGCTAACACGTGTCATCTTCTCGCCAGACAGAGGTGCGGGTGAATTTTACCCTTTTCGTTCTTTTGAGTGATAAAATTCTCTTACCGCCACCACCCCTCTTCCTCCACGTTGGCTTAGGAGGTGCCATGTGTCCCTTGAAAACTTACGGACTTGCCGGCACATGGGTACAAGGGCGCTTTTTTCCCAAGTGGGAAAATTTCCAAAACTTCTCCCTAAGGCCCCCTGCACCCACCCCTCGGAGAAAAATTTCTCCCGAGTCCCACCAACTGACTACTCCTCGGGGAAAAATGTCCCCCCACTCGACCGTTGAGTAACTTTTTTCCCAAAGGGTGAAAAGTGCTAAAGGATTCCCGGCCCGCTTGGAAAAAAATTCTCCCTTGGGCCCGTAGGCCCGCCCTTGGGAAAATTTTCCTCCCAAGGCCCGTCGGGCCATAACTTGAGAATTACAGGGAGTTAGGAGGACTTATTTATATCATTGGAAAGGTGAGAAAATTTCCTATCTAATGGGAATGTTTTTAGGAGGTTTCAAGTGCGTTAATTTTTAGAAAAATCAGTTTGAATCTCTTAAGGCAATGTCATAGGGTGGGAGAGTGAGAAATTACCATCTTAATTTTAGTGATCATTCTAACCCTAAGTTTTGATCTTGTAGATTTAATATTTGTTGTAATGGAAAAACTATGAGCTAAGATTGCTTTTTTTTGCCTCTAAACCTTGCTTCGGCAACCGTTGTTTTATCACCCAGTAGCAGACACTTTTAAACAAAAAAAATTATTCCATAATTGTCTAACTAAACCTAGGTTGTTCTTTGGTCTCGAGTGGTTGTTTTTTAGCAGGCGTTACAACATCCAACTTAAAATGGTTCTTCCTTAACTAGGTTTTTATGCCTCTCGGAAAATATTTAGAATACCTATTAGCAAAGAAGGGCATTTGCATCACCATGAAACTGCTAGTCCCTAACATAGGGGAATTAGAATCTAAGGACATGACCACAAGTTCACATCATACAATGATTACATACAAGGATAAGTGGGAGAGAAAAAGGTACCCTTTTTTCACCAAAAGATAGTTTAAATAACATATAAAAACAACCTAAAAACAATTTCACCTCTCTCTAAGCACAACATCACATGGCTAAATTTTCACAACTAATCATTCACTAAAATGTGGTTTAGTTTCACCATTAATTCATAACAATGCACCAAAGACTCAAATATGGGCCTTTATATATATAACTAGAAGGTGTAATAGGGTGAAAAGAATTTAAGATCACCATAAGATTTTAGTTATTAATACTAGAAGAGTAACATAGGAAGGGTACTTGTACAAAAAATTTGAACTAGGGTTGAGTGTTTGATTATATTGACTTTCTATGTTATCAAGGTTAACACAACACACAAGAGTTAAGGTTTTCATTAAATTTTACACAAGGTGGAACCCCTTTTTTTCACCAAAAGATAGTGTGTGCATGTATACTTTGCTTAATGCTAAATCAAATGAAGCAAGAACTACCACCTAAAATAGTTCTACAATTTAGCTAAAACAAAGCATAAACACCATCATGATAAGAATTAAACAAGGGTTAGAAGCTAGCATTCATCAATACAAACTTTGAAACTAACAATGCTAAATATCTAAACTCCTCTATTCTCTAACAACAAAAAATGAATGGACCTAAGTAAGCTCCATGGCTATCAAAATAGTTGTCCTTAATGTTCCAAGAACCTACGAATGGGGGCTAATCAAAGTTGGGCTACAAGACCCTTTTGACACCTCCCATATGACCCAAGCACTTAAGAAAGAGGCTTAACTCTTCAAGATGATGAACTCTCAAAAGGGTAAAAGGCAAGCTCTTAGTCTTTGCTATATGCTTTGCATTCACTCTCTTAGAAAGTTTAGGTGTAAGTAAAAAGGTAGGTGGAGGGCTCTTTATATAGCCCAAAGGATAAAGGATTCAACACATTCTCATGAATGTGGGATAAAGGTAAAACATGATTAGGAATGGATAAGGTTGCTTTATTAAAGGTAACCTTACTTTAGAAGGGTTTAATACATGTTTAGCAAGTCATGGGAGTTGGGGGTGTTTTAATTAATCAAAGGTGATTAACTAATAGGTAGATGTAAGCTTATAGAAGATAATTAGAGGAATATTAGTGCGATTTAGGCTATTATAAGGGGATTAAATCAATTAAATATTGATTTATCGGTTAAATGGAAGGGAAAGCTAATTAGTTAATAATAATTAATTAGTCTAGGTAGAAGGGGTGATTTATTAACGGAAGGTCGTTAATTAGGTTTTTTAATAGGAAACTTAATTAATTAGCTTAGTGTAATTAATTAATGATGATATGAGAGAAAATGAGTGCTTTTGACGATATGTCGTTGATTTGTGAGAAAGGGGATATTTAGCGCAATTTAAGTATTTAAATTGCTTGGGCGTAATTATAGGTGTCTACATTTGCCCCTCTTTGGGGTGGCGTAAGTGATGTCACTTCCAAGATAGTAGATAGAAGAGATTTTGAAGGGATAGAAGAAAAATAAGTAGGAGGGAGAGATGCCCCCTCGAGTGTCGATGGGGTGATGAAGGAAGTCGATCGACGATCAAAAAAGATGAGAAGTAGGTAGAAGAATGGGGACAAGGCAGGATACCCGATGAGAGGGAGAATTA
This sequence comes from Taxus wallichiana var. yunnanensis, assembly GCA_018340775.1. Lineage (NCBI taxonomy): Eukaryota > Viridiplantae > Streptophyta > Pinopsida > Cupressales > Taxaceae > Taxus > Taxus wallichiana. The sequence continues at coordinate 223,234,664 of CM031235.1, forward strand.
GGGGTGAAAGGGAAGTGGTGTAGAAGAAATATGGATGAGGGGAGAGAAGAGCTTAACCTCTAGCCGCTTATTTGTTTGGAACAAATTTGATGTCATCATATTGTCATAGGAACTACATCATCGGTCCTTATGAAAAATATAAGCATACGAAAAGGTAGAACGACATGAAAATCCATACTATGAACGATTGTCCATTGCTGAAAACACCAACTCCATGCAACATACAAAATGCAATGCAATACGAGAAAGTGAAAGATGCCTAACTCCATGTAACATACAAAATGTAATGCAATACGAGAAAGTGAAAGATGCCTAACTCCATGCAACATACAAAATTTAATACAATACGAGAAAGTGAAACATGCCTAACTTCATACAACATACAAAATGTAATGCAATACGAGAAAGTAAACAAGCTAAACTAACAAAGAAACATAATATAATGTTTTTATTATCGAGCTTCAATTACGACCTGTGTAAATTAACGACAAGGGTTGATGATGGTGCCCCAAGAAAGGATACATGCGAGGGGAATAATGGAGGACACTTGGGTCCGATGGAAAAGCAATGTGCACTACGAAATAGTACCAGGCAACTCGTTGTGCCCCAGAGTATGGACAAAGTAAGCAACCTAGCTTTTGTTGATGGAGGTAGATCAAGATGATCCACAAGTCGCACACATGAACAAGTGAGAACCAAAGAGTGATGTTTTGTAGGATGATTTTCAATTTCTAGAAGTTTTCTAAAACATATTTGAATGTTTTTGATGATCTTTTTAACATATTTGAATGTTTTTGATGATTTTTTTAACATATTTGAATGTTTTGGTTGATTTTAAAAGTTTTATGAAACTATGTACATGAAGACGAGAAAGTGTGGATGCCCCCAGCGATAGATGGGATGTACAAGGGCATAAGGCCACGTGCATACCAAAAAGGTGAAGATGTAAAAATTCTCCAACAATTAGGTGGGAGTATTCAAAGGTAAACTCTTCACAGGTAGAAATGGGACCCAAGGCCATTATGGATAGGTTCAACATGATGGTGAACGTAAACCCATGAAGTGCTGGGAAGAAGCAAGGATGCCCCAGCATAAGTTGGCCTACAAGCACATGATAAAAAGGAAGGAGAAGATTGTTTTTTTTTTTGGAAGGGGACAAAGGTTTCCACAAACATGGAAAATAAGTAATCTTATACACATGGATGTTTTGAACAAAGTAGAAGAATGATGTGAATGATATGAATGTAGCTTAGAAGCCTTGCGATGAAGAAGTGATTAGCCAAAGGCATAAATCGTGAGACGAGATATGGACTAGAGTAAGAGTCTGAACAAGGTCCAAAAAAGACACTTGGTAACATACTAATCCTGTTTACTCATAGAGATCCAGTGTGTGCACGTGGATTTTATTACCTCTTGAAGTGAAGATTTAATAGACAACAAGTGAAGAGACCCTAGCCAATGTGTAGGAATGATTTATTTTGATAAGTGATTTTGTGAATGGAGGGTGAAAGGATAGCCGTACATTACTCCGCTGCCAGCCAAACGTCCATAGCCCCGATGAAGATGTATTTGATTCTAATCACAACATTGCTCTACTGCCAATCAGGTGTCCATAGCCCCGATAGAGATTATTGGAAATACCCCAAGAGAGAGTTATATATTAATTTTCTTTTGATTTGTAGCTTTTAGCTTTTGAGTTTTGTTTGATTCTTTTACTTTTTGAAAACTTATTTCAGCTCTCTTGTTTGACAAGGGGTTAAGAACCACTGATGGCTTGATGGAAGGAGGTGGAAGTGATTGTGATGATGACATTGGCTAGTGTCAACAAATATGTCCAAAATTTCTTTACAACAAGTTTATTAGATGTTTGAATGTGATAGGATCTCCATGAGGTCAGTCGTTCTTTAATTTACCAAGGTGATAAAAGACCAGGGGCAAACAGATACCATAGAGATAAATGTCACAAAATGCATGCAAATAAGCTAACCAAAATATCACCGAAGGGATGAAAATGGTAGGAAGACTTGCAGAAGAATAGCAAGGAAGGGAAGAAAGAAATATCCATGTGTACGCAACACCTGATTGCAATGTTTGATCTTTGTACCTTTGATTTTTGTTGTTTTTTTGTTTTTTTAATTTTTTAGATTTTTGATATATATATATATATATAATTATTTTTGAACCGTTGTTACTAACAAAGTCACTTTGTGTGATAGGATCCAACAACGATGTTTGCAACTTCCTTGATAAGGGAGACTAAGCGTGTTTGTTTATCAAGAGTCATGTTTTCCCCAATCTCGATAATCATGGTGAGTTCACACTCAACAAAGGACTGTGATTTATCCTGAAACATGGATTTTGTATGCGGAAGCTTGAGTTCCCTATCCAGAGGTTTATGCACTTTACGCCATACTTGATGGTTATGTTGATGTGCGTTCTTGAATCGCGCTTGATTTACAACTTTGAGATTGTTCCATTTGTTCAGGGATTTTGAGCTCTTGGAAGTTTTAACCTGAGCTTGATAATGAACCTGTTTGGGTTTCTTATAGGCTGACACTTGAATTTTCTGACCTCGAGAAGGAGAAGAATGTGAAAATTTATGATTGATGATAGGAATGATAGGAATGGTAGTGGGCTTGCCACAACCATTGATAGAAGAAATATGTGATATATGAAAAGGATATGGTCAAAGAATTGAAGAGGATGGGCTACCAGGAGGTGAGCCATGGATAGAAGGTGAAAGGCTACTAGGATGTGGCCCAAGAATAGAAGAAGAAGGGCTACTAGGACATGACCCATAGATAGAAGACGAAGGGCTACTAGGATGTGGCCCAAGAATAGAAGAAGAAGGGCTACTAGGACGTGACCCATAGATGTAAGATAATGGGCTACTAGGATGTGGCCCAAGAATAGAAGATGATGGACTACTCGGGGTGATCCATACCTAGAAGACAAGGGGCTAGTTGGACATGCCCCAAGAATAGAAGATAGTGGGCTACTCGAAAATGTCCCACAAATAATAGAGGGAGGGCTATTAGAATGTGACCCACATATAGATGAAGATGAAGGGCTACTTAGCGTTAACCCCAGAAGAGATTGTGATTGAGGAATTATGATAGACAAAGATTTATTGGGTGATGAGAAGATAGGCCATGGATCTATGCAAGACCAAGGAGTTTCATCACATAATGAAGAATGTGAAGATGGAAGAATAAGAGGAGGATTAAGTTGCATGACTTGAGCCTCTTCCTCCATTTTTGATCAAAGGAATCAACATTTTTCTCACAATATGCAGATGCATCAAAGTCTAAAGAGAATCCTTTTTGTAATATACTAAAGGAATATCTTCATATGCCCTATAAATTCCATGATTGTTTCTTCATTCGAAAGAGATCAATCGGTATGAGTTGTTGATCAATCCCTAGGGGTTTATTGGAAGAAATAGGTTCACTTGGTGTGGAATGATGAGAAGATTTTTGATGATTATTGATAAAAGAAGATGGTGTGGGGACGAAGAATAAGTGTAGATATATGTCTCAGGAGTAGAAGAAAGTGGTGTGGACCTACCTATACAATGGTATGTCATATGTAAAATAGTAGGATTAAGTCCAAAGTTTATAGATTGCGACACATGGGTTGATTTAGATGTTTGTCTCAAAGGACTTTGAGTCACATGAATCTTCACAGAAGGAAGATTCTCGTGGGGGTGATTTATGAAGAAGGTCCTACAAAGAAGGGGAGGACTGTGATTCAAGCATCACATTAGATGAATGATGAAAAGGGTCCTGTGAAGAAAGAGAGGACCACGACTCAAGAATTGTATTATACTTCTGATTGGAGGGATTTGGAGTCACGTGTATCTTCAAAGGAAGAAGATGTCGTTGGGGTGACTGATAAAAGGGGTCCTGCGAAGAAAGGGAGGACCGCGACATAAGAGTCGCATTAGATGACTTAGGAGTCGAATTAGATGAATCCGAATAGTAGTTTGGATCTGAATCCTCAGAAGAGTCAGAGGACATATTTGGATTGGAATCCTCAGAAGAGTCAGAGGAAATATTTGGATTGGAATCCTCAGAAGAAGAGGAAATGTTTGGATTAGAATTAGAAGAAGAGTGGGGGGAACTCGAATAATAATTTGGATCAGACGTGTCCAAATCATACCACCGACTATGAGATGAAGGTGGGGAACGAGTTACCCGTATGGGCTCTCTAGCACGAAGAACCAAATGAGGTTTAGTTGTAATGGGAATCTTTTGTTTTGAATTGCTAAACCTAGGTTCCATATTTTTGTAAGTATGGGGAACCGCGCGATAGTCAGTCATTTTTGGCACTATTTTAAGCACAAATGTCTAGATTTAGATAGTGTGATGAAACTCCTTCAAAGGGAAGGAAGTGACATGTCAATTTGGGTAGCATAAGGACAACTAACTAGACATTTCATAAGTATTGATATGCGTGTGTGATTTTTGAAGAAGGTCTAAGGAAAATAGACATCGTGATGATGTAATATCGATGAGATAAAAAGGGATTGTCCTAGAAAATAAGTTTTCTGAATGAATAATCACAAGGAACAATCATGCGAGTGTGAAACACAAAGCCAATCAACAAGGAAATACACCATATGAAAATGCGATGCAAAGATGATCAACAAGATGTTTTCACTTATGCCAAGTTCAAGGAAATGAACAAAACGTAAGTAAAAACAAGAAGTCAATGTGATCTCCCAATCAAGATATACGATGAGTGAGCTCAAACTCAATTAAGACCTATATCTCAAAAAGTGCCAATTACAATTTGTGAATGACACAACAATATCACCAAGATATGTTAACCCACTTTACTAGAAAGTGAAGTATTGATATCGAGGTGTTATTGATATAACACGCACAAATGGTAACACCTAGCACTCTTTGAAATCAAGGTAATAATAGAACCAAACTAAAAATCTCAAAGTATAGCTAGGAATAGTTAAGAATGTGTGCAGTGTAACCGTACAATATAGGTATTTATGTCGAGTTTACAAGAAACAAGACGTAAATATCGAAATTGTAGTGATACGATACAAACAAGCTAACTCTTCTAAGGAAGTCCTGCAAAGTGATGAACCACACCTAACTACAATGATGACCTTGACATGGGTATCAAGATCACAATGGCTACCAATGACGTGAAAATGCCTCCGCACACTTTAGATGTTTAACTAACCCAGCCGCAAACATGGATGGGCATAAACGGACATAAAAGTGAGAGAAACAGTCGATTGGTAACACAAAGGTAGTCACCCTTCTTTTTCTCAACAAAGTGTCAAAAGAATGTGAAGGAAGTAAATAAAAAAATTGAAAAATGTTAGCCTCACTTCGGCAGAGTTTTGCCTCGCCCTAAGGCAAGTAAAAACTAGGCAAAAGTAATACGTCACATGTTTCTCAAAAATAAATTTCACAACTCAACACTATTTTAAAATGGTCAAAGTGGGCTCCTGGCCAAAGTGTATTCTCCTAGGTGGTTCTCTCGCCCTAGGTGTTACAAAGTTGCCAAGAGCGAGCACGATTTACTCAAAAAGTCACACTGACTAGTTTGGGAGTATCTCAGCTTTAATTTAGCCCCTTCAAGATTAGTAGGCAACTAGTGTGTCTACGTGTACTATCACTGGGGTCGCCACAATGGACAACTTGTAACGCTATCTCACAAAGGAATCACTAGTCAAGTAGGTAGTGCGGAGCACTTCCCGTTTTGTCCACAAGGTTCCCTCTTGCGTGGACTACTTTGGGGTTCCTAGAACCACCCCCATTATTGTAGCTTAAGGCATTATGCCAAAGGGGTTATGTTCCAGTTGAGCGGAGAGGGACGTAACCTTTTCTGAAACCTACAATATAGTGTTTTGAATATGTTGTTCTTTTTATCTTGTTTAATTAGGTGTGGTTTGCTTGAACACCTTTTGGCAACCTGTATAACAACTATATTAGTAGTTTTTGATTTTGTTTTGGTTCCTCTTTTCTTTGACAAGCATTTTTAGGTCTTGCACTCAAGCATTAGTAGTTCTCCAAGAAAATCACATTATTTAAAAGAGGATTAAAAGTTGCTTTTGATTCTCAAGATCATCCAAGGATGCAAAAGAAGAGCATACACAACAAATAATCTAACTAAAAAGTAAATAAAATCTTTTCAATCAATGAACCATACAAAATTCTTGATAAATGTTCATTCCCTTAAACCAAAAGTGAAAGATGAAGTTTCTAATTTACCAAATGTTATAAAATGAAGACTAAAGTTGCTTTTGATTCTCAAGATCACCCTAAGATGCAAGATAAGAGCATACACAAACTTTATCCCAACTATATATAAATGGAAAACTTCAAATCAAAGGACCATTGAAAAATACTTTGTAAAAGGTTCATTCCCTTAAGCAAAATGAATAATCAAGTTTCCAAGTTAAATCCCAATGTTAACAAGATAGAGATCAAAGTTGTTTTTGATTCTCAAGATCACCAAAAGGTTCAAGAGAAGAGCATACACACGCTTTGTTCTAAATCGAGTAAGCATGGAAATACAACATTCATCAAAACATTAGAAATGTTAGAAAATAACTAGTTTTAAAATAACAGAAAAACTTGTAACTTTTGTAAATTTAAATCCCTAATTTATGTTTTAATTGCATAGCTAACTTCAATACCTTTCCAATGCAAAAAAATGGAGTCATTTTGAGTTCGGGAGCAAAAGTTATGGCCTTCGGAAGATGGGTTACACATATGCTCTTATGCTCATGGGTATGCACTTGACATGTACTCAAAAATGTCAAAAAAATGTCCTTTAATCTGCAAAATGGGCAAATTTTTCCAACCAAGATTAAATTTTGACAACAACCCATCACATTAATATATCAATAGAAGAATCAACGCTATCAAACATTAACATACATGCTCAAGAATTTAAGATTTTCAAGAAATTGACAAAACTAGCATGTAGAATGATGAAAAGGTAAGCTCTAAAAATGAAAACATGATGAAATCTTGAAATTTTCTCACCAAGATTAAATTTTGACAGCAACTCACCACATTAATATGTAAATAGAAGACTCATCACTATCAAACACTAACCTACATGCTCAAGAATTGAAAATTTTCAAGAAATTGACAAAACTAGCATGTAAAATGTTGAAAAAGTAAGCTCTAAAAATGAAAACATGATGAAATATTGAAATTTTCTCACCAAGATTAAATTTGGTCAGCAACCCACCATATTAATATGTAAATAGAAGATTCAGCACTATCAAACACTAACCTACATGCTCAAGAATTGAAAATTTTCAAGAAATTGACAAAACTAGCATGTAAAATGTTAAAAAAGTAAGCTCTAAAAATGAAAACATGGATAAATCTTGAAAATTTTCCATCAATTCCAATTTTGAAAGCTATTCACCTCCTTCATACCTACAAGGAATACCCAACACATGCAAACTCAACAAAACAAGTTAAGAAAAACAAGTTAGATGAACATGTGTAAAAGAGGGTTAGTAACCAAAAATAAAACTTAACTACAAAAACTTGAAATTAAGTGCAAAGGACAATGGAGTAAGTCCCACCGGGCGTGCCAAATGTGTGTATGTATACTTTTCTTAATGCTAAATCAAATGAAGCAAGAACTACCACCTAAAATAGTTCTACAATTTAGCTAAAACAAAGTATAAACACCATCATGATAAGAATTAAACAAGGGTTAGATGCTAGCATTCATCAATAAAAACTTTGAAACTAACAATTCTAAATATCTAAACTCCTCTATTCTCTAACAACAAAAATGAATGGACCTAAGTAAGCTCCATGGCTATCAAAATAATTGTTCTTAATGTTCCAAGAACCTACGAATGGGGGCTAATCAAAGTTGGGCTACAAGACCCTTTTGACACCTCCCATATGACCCAAGCACTTTAAGAAAGAGGCTTAACTCTTCAAGATGATGAACTCTCAAAAGGGTAAAAGGCAAGTTCCTAGTCTTTGCTATATGCTTTGCATTCACTCTCTTAGAAAGTTTAAGTGTAAGTAAAAGGTAGGTGGAGGGCTCTTTATATAGCCCAAAGGATAAAGGATTTAACACATTCTCATGAATGTGGGATAAAGGTAAAACATGATTAGGAATGAATAAGGTTGCTTTATTAAAGGTAACCTTACTTTAGAAGGGCTTAATACATGTTTAGCAAGTCATGAGAGTTGGGGGTGTTTTAATTAATCAAAGGTGATTAACTAATAGGTAGATGTAAACTTATAGAAGATAATTAGAGGAATATTAGTGCGATTTAGGCTATTATAAGGGGATTAAATCAATTAAATATTGATTTATTGGTTAAATGGAAATGAAAGCTAATTAATTAATAATAATTAATTAGTCTAGGTAGAAGGGGTGATTTATTAACGGAGGTCGTTAATTAGGGTATTTGTTGGATAGGCAACTTAATTAATTAGCTTAGTGTAATTAATTAATGATGATATGAGAGAAAATGAGTGCTTTTGACGATATGTCATTGATTTGCGAGAAAGGGGATAATTAGCGCCATTTAAGTATTTAAATTGCTTGGGCGTAATTATAGGTGTCTACTGAGATAGTTTAAATAACATATAAAAACAACCTAAAAACAATTTCACCTTTCTCAAGCACAACACCACATAGTTACATTTTCACAACTAATTGTTCACTAAAAAGTGGTTTAGTTTCACCATTAACTCATAGCAATGCACCAAGGACTCAAACATGGGCCTTTATATGGCCTTTATATATATAACTAGAAGGTGTAATAGAGTGAAAAGAATTTAAGATCACCCTAAGATTTTAGTTATTAATGCTAATGAGTAACACGGGAAGGGTACTTGTACAAAAAAATTGAACTAGGGTTGAGTATTTGATTAGATTGACTTTCTATGTTATCAAGGAAATTAACACAACACACAAGAGATTGTGTCATCAAACCCACCCTAAATGGACAATGTAAGATGTTGATCTCCAATACATTTAACACACACACACACACACACACACACACACACACACACACACACACACACACACACACATATATATATATATATATATATATATGTGTGTGTGATTCCTCGTAATTACAACTATATATGCAAGTAATTTTAATTACCACCATGCCACAACTGACTCAATTTAACACACAATGATTATAAGAAATCCTTTTATTCATTTCTTTTAAACAAGGTAAACATATTTTCCTAAATACGGTGTAAGTATCACAATTTTACTTTTGGAAATTACACATTTAACCAGGTGGACTAGCCCTCATTAATCAAAACAATACAAATATACTTCATTTATTGATGAATACAACAAGTAATACAATTCATATTTCTTCATTCAATAGAATAAATGCAAAATTTAAACTTTTCTCTCCCTTTCATCCTTCAAGTAATCCATCTTTACGAAGTGTTAGCAATGTCACCTCATATGAGCTGACATGGAAATAAAGTTCCCAGGCCTAAGTAATTCAATACAAGATAAATAAATACTAACTAATTTCTTTAAATAAAACAATTCATGTGCATGAATTCAAACCAACATTACATGATATTTTAGGATTTTTGTCATTTCTGAAAAATTTCAATCTTCCACGTAAAAAAATAATTGCATTAAACAAGTGTACGAACTCTATCACCCTACCTACTTTAAAGATAATCTTTCTCATTACTATCTCCCATAAAATTGTATTAGAAATTGAGGGTAATTCATAACAGTATTTCCCTACAAGTTTAAAAGCAAGCACAAGGGTATGTTTCGAGTCGGACAAGGCTAAAGCTATCAACCAAATTAAGATATTCTCAACCCACCCATAAGGACTTATTGAAGATAACAAAGATATTTATACCCCTCAAAGAGGTGCAAGCATCGAAAATACATGACTCAAGATAAAACCATATTCACATATATTACATATATTATAAATAGTTATGTATTTACCCATAAATGCCACTAACAAGGATACCCAAACATCAAACTATACATACATACATACATACATACATAAATACATACATATATACACACACACCGAAAAGGGTCAAGTGTGCATTTTGAAACATTAAAAATGCGGATAGAATAAGGTCAAGTATTGTTCTGTAACAATACCATGCAAAGTCGATGAGTTAGCACAGGTCCCATGTTGAATAGTGGTTAAGATCTAAGTCTACAAAATCAAAACATTTCCATATATCTATGCCTTGGTTGGCACGAATCCACTATCTAAGAACATGATGTTCTCTTACTAAATCCTGCTAAGTTTTGACCCCTAGATGCCATAAGTGAGAAATAACATAATACTCATAAAATCGAACCCAAACGAGGAGGATTCGATGTAGAAAAATATTATTTTATATCAATAGATCGATACAAAATATTTTGGGTAAATTCTGAAATATAACAACACAAACAATATAATCATCATTCATAGAGCCAATAACACTCACCCAGTGAAATATAACACCAAGTACCCTAGTACCATAATGAACTCTTCCAGATCCTCAAACACTTAGAACCCAAAAGGAGAAAATAAAATGAATTACAAAACACCCTCGCTTTAATCTAGTGATTTGATTAAAAAGTGTATAAATACATATATCATTTTAAAAATTATGCGCACTAAACAACAGCCTTGAAAACACAGAATGTTTTCTGGGATTTTTGTTCAATACAACTATATATCGATTTACCACAATAATACTCCAAAAATCGATCATTTGAAGGAAGGTTTCAATAAATAGAATAGAAGCAAGTCTAGACAAGTACATGCTATAAAAGGAGTTTTGTATCGTATTCAAAACAGAATATACATAGAGTCACCTATGCAAAAATACATCTAAAGAGCATTTTATTTCGAGAAGGAATGAATAAAATTTAATTACTCGAATCCTTATTCCATCTGCATTCTAATAGGTGATTTTGAATTCACTCTACTTTTATATCTAACTGCTACAACCTGAGTTTGAGTGGATAAAACCATTCCAGGAAAACAAAACGAGTATCCTAAGATGATCACACAGCCAAGAAAAAAATGCAACCGGGAACATTGACAACTTGCTAAAGATTTTAAAGCAAGATAATCGACTCGATTTTATCCTAAGTAAATACCTACTTCTGAATCATCCATAGTCTATTTATTACACAGAGAAAAAAAAATATATCATGATATAATAATACCCAACACTCCACCTGAGTACGCTTTTCAGAGTAGGATCTTATCAACCAACCAAATCTATTGATTACTGAGCTAGGAATAAAACCAGAAAAATATACGGCATGCACAAGACAAAACTTAATGCCAAAACAGAACCACATCTACCCAGATAACCACGCAATGAATGTTTATTTAATTTGTATTAAAAGAGTTGGAAGAGGAAGTAAAAACCATGCCTAAAATAACTTGTAAGCTTCATAAATAATAATTTCCATATAAGTCGAGTGCCACATAAGCAGCAAGAGATCTTTGGTTGTTTTGCAACCGTCTTCAAGAAATGAACCTCCGCATCCTTCTCCTTTTAAAAAAACAACTACGAGCCCAGAACAATGGCGTCTCAACTACCTGCACAAGAAAATCTTCCCCAAAATGGAGATCTATAGATCGTTTAGGGTAAAATACCCAGCTTTTGCATGCACAGATTCCTCAAGGTGAACACTCAGACGGAGGAGGAGATCAAAGTTAAGAGATATCAAAATAAAGTCCCAAACCTGCAAATTCATTGGCTTCTTTGTGAAGTTTTGATTTTCCCCAAATTTCTACATGTATTAAATGTAATTTCAGGTACACACGAGTTGGCCTAATGGTGAAGAACATGTGCTCTTGAAATAGAGGTCACAAGTTCAAATCCTGCAGGGGGTAGGGTATGTACGCCTTGTTTGTAGCAAAGTTAGTTGCCTCCCGCATGTGAGTACAAGGTAGTCCCATATGCTATAAGCCGCTTGTAGACCCAAAACAAGCCGCCCGGCATCGTGGACTGTAGAAACCATTATTATTATTATTATTATTATTATTATCTACTCAATGCACGTTAATGGCTTATTAAATTTGAGCATTAACTACCTCAAGGATGGTGGTTTGAGTTATTTACAGATGTGAACAAATTTAGAAGAGGCATGTGTAAATCGCTCATCACCATCAATGACATATTCAACAAATAAAACCACCTCCTTAATTTTCCACTCAACCACCCCACCATATTCACTAAATGTTCATTTTTTATTAATGTGATATATTGTTTTATCTTGTTTTATTTTTCTTTTTCTTTTAATTATCTTATTTGTTGATCACCATTAATTTCCATTCATTTAGTTTACTCAATTTATTTTTAACATATCTGATTATGTTAAGTCGTTATTATTATTATTATTTTTATAATAACTTACTCCATACAATTTACATATGATAAAAAGGTATAAGAAATTTAGTATGATTACTATTCAACCCAAGATGGTTAAAGGAGATAGATTACCCTACGCCAAGGATGACATTCGACACCCAAAGAGGTATTATAGACCCTACACAGGTTGCACTAACAACCGAGAACTAACTTGGACCCCGACGGGATCTTGAATTACCTCCTATGACTTACGAAAAAAAACCAGATGAGAACAGATACCTCGCAACTTGCTCGAGGCAAAGGTGAACTACGCCTCAAATATATTAATGGACCAAGTCTTTGAGGTGGTACCCACATCTCAAAAATAGTGAGCAACGAAGAGGGAATTACAATAAGGGTTTGAAAATAATTACCAAAGCTTTAACAATTTATATTATTAAGCAGTACCTTGCTAGTGGGCATTGTTACCATGGGTGTGGGTATTGTAGGAAATTGTATTGTTCATTTTATTCTCTTATTTTAAGAACATATTATTCATTATATTATTTTACTTTTATTTTCAGCTGTCATAATATTAGTGTATTGACTTTCTCAATGTCATCCAACATGATATCAATGCATTGACATTGTCACTTGGATATCTCATTCACCATGATCTCGGTGTATCGCTCTCTATTCTTGATCTTGTTCTCCATGATATCAATTTATTTTCCTTGTTTATTTTTAATCTCATTAAACATGTTCTCAATGCATTCACCTTGTCACTTTCTAACCTCATTCACCATCATATCATTACATTTAATTTCTTTCTTATTCATCTCATCTGAGACTCACTTCACAATAACATTTACCTTGATCCCAATACATTTACTCTCTCTTCTCGATTTAATCTTCCACGATCTCAATGAACTCACTTTCTCGCTTCTCAATATCATTCGTGATGATCTCAGTGCATTCACCTTCTATCTTCTCTATCTCATATCCCATGATCTCAAGGGATTAAATTTAAGAATTCTCAATCTTAGTTTCCATGATATTTGTGCATTCATTTTTGTCTCCTCAATCCCACCCCACATGATCTCACTAAAATTTTTATCCCTGTTAGCATTAAACTAATTATATTCCATTGTTTGGTTCAGTTATATTTAACCGACCTGTTAATTGTAAGCGGTTACCTCTTAACTGTTTTCCTCTTTGTATTTATACGTTGTTTACATATATTGTATAATTCATTCAACATTTTTCACTCGTGTCTCCAAGAGTGGTATCAGACCTCTTCCTTTCTCGGCATGTGGGGACGATAGAAACAATCACCATAAATGTATCATGAAGCGACCATCCAGTTTGAGTGGCTACTAAGTGTGCTTACACAAGAAATTTTTGTCTCATCGGTCATAAGACATTCAGCGAAGCAGAAGAAAAATAGGAAACGTCATGGAATTTACCTATCGTGCAAGGACATATTTGGCGCATACCATTACTTGTTCGTTTATTGACATCTGTGAGCTAGGGCGGATGATATATGGGGATGAAAATATTTAGATTCTCCCACTCTCGAATAGGTAGCAATAATGATCTTCCTATAATAATCTGGTCGCCTGCAACGTCTCCCCTTCCATTACATCAAAACGGTACATCTGGATGACCGAAGGTGGCAATGGTATCCAGGAGGTGGAGGTAGGGTAGAAATAGCAGCAAGTGGAGACGACGAACACATCCTCATTCAAAGAAGTGGTGTAGAACCTGATCGGAACCTTAGATGAGAAGAATCTCCTGATCACCATATTGCCCAGCTTTGAAGTGGGCCGGTAGAAGACAACCTTCAAGCCCTAGTTGCACTAGCAATGGAATAATTTGAGAAGGCTCGGAAATGGCATCACTTTAAACCCGCTGTCACCTCTGCAGGTGAACCTTCCCAACAGAATATTTTCGTATTTTGCTAATGTTCTTAGTAGATGTGTCATGCCAAGTAATTTATGATCCAAAACCTAAATAAAGGAAAAAAATTAATTGAGACAATTTATTTTTCAGTTATATCGTTAATAATTAAAAGCGATTAAACAAATTTCCACCCCAATCCATTAACGTGCTAGGGATGTTTTTAACTGACAAAAGTAATTCTCAAGCTACATTAATCTTTTTCAGGCATTTATTCCCATTCAGGTTTGCAATGATCATTGTCACAAAGGGAGTAATTATATCACTCATCATTTATATTGCACAAGAACTATAGGTACTTGTTTTTAGCTAACTCCAAGTATCATAATCTTAGTTACAGATAAGAAGGTAGAATCTCTTATTACTTTTGATAAAAGGGCCAATGTTGGATGAACAATAGATTGAGGTGTGGGGTGGTGAATCAGTCCTTAAAAAAATTTAAATCATAGTCCAGATTACTTATCCAAACCACAAACTCATTTACCCAATCATTAATGTGTGCACAAGATCAAAAATAGTATATGATATCAACCATGAACAAGAGAATCAAGAAAAAGACACAAAATATAAGTGGGAAATCCTCAAGGGAAGAAAACCCACTTTGTAACTAAAATTTTATATTGATATGTTTCAAATTTATTGAGGCACGAACCCGACAAGGAGCACTAACCCCTAGTCTAGTAGAGTTACAACCCTACAAGAAGCACCAACCCTTGATTTTGCTAGGTACCTACTCCACAAGGAGGATATAACACCCCAATATGATCAATCACCCTCTAAACAACCTTATGAAGAAGATATATAATGTATTTATGCACCCACATCTAATAGAGATCTCAAATTCATCTCACAACCTCTTGTTCAAACCCTAGGTCTTCAATCTCTCACAAACTAGCTCTTTCTTTGCTTCTCAAAGATCAACCCTTGCACACACGCTTTTCATAAATATTAAATTTGTCCAACACTTTATATGTTCGAATTCATGATCATACACCTATAAAACTCTCACACCTAGGTCACACTTCTTGGACAAACACCAACTACCCTAAAAATTCAAACACAAAAATTTCCATCCTTTTTTATTAAAAATTCATATTAAAAACATCCCATATACTTTTCATAACAACTATAAGTGACTCACATAGGTTGTTCAAGCCAAAACAATTCATCCATGCACCAAAAATCCTCAAAACCCTTGCATTAGAATGAAAAAAATATCCTAACACCAAAACTATTTTTCACCAAGCTCTAAAAATCACAAAAAAATTAAAAATGAAATTTAAATATCATCTATTTTTCAATTATGAGGAAACAATCACATTATTTCCTTTAATGGGCCACATGGCTAATTGCGTTCTCAAAGCACTGTTTCAAAGCACCATGTCTTCACCTTTTGGATTTAATATCATCAAAGAACACTTCAACTATGGCACGTGACCACTTGATGGAAATTTAAAAACATCTAGAACACTTCTAAACAAGTTATAACTCATGAAACATCCACTGGCTCAAACTACATCAATTTTTTCCTTCACCAAATCAAGCTTCTCGATGAGTAGTTTCAAAAATGTAATCGGATTAAAATACTTCATTACACTTTCAAGATATAAAAATGGATTCATTGGATGAAAAAATAATCCCTCTTCACATTCTAGGTGATATAAATCATCACCCAATCCATCTCATGCACTAACCAACTAAAACCCTCAACAAAAGAAGTTCTTTCCTGAAAGCCAAAAATATTCTAGTCTGAAAATTGACCTAGAAACCATATAAAAATCATCATCATGAGAAAAAAATAATATCAATGAAACTCTCTCTTAATTATATTTCCAATATAACTTGAATCAACTCCTTTTGTAGCATTGGAATGTCCATTTTACTAAAGACTGCTTCTAACTTCCCTAAAACTACCCTTTTACCAGTCAACCTAATAGGAAATGCTTTTCCATTTTTATGAATCCTCGTGACATGAAACCTCTTTGAACACCAATAAAAACTCACATACTCAAATCAATGTCCATTTATTTTGCAACTTCTTTGAACAACCCAATCCCAAAATAATCTTCTTCAAAATTGACCTATTTAAGTGGGGTACACTAACACTATAACCTCTATCATACCTTTCTGGAAATATGGAGGATCCTTATACATGTTCCAATTATCAATCATACACTATCAAGAAATTATTTCCACTTAGCAAGAAAGTATCTCAAACCGCTTTCAAGCTAAGGTTTCGAACTCATAACAAGTTATTTACTTTCTTAACATTTGTTCATAAAAACATAACAATAAAATGACCTAATTATTTTTGTGCAACCTTATAAACTCATTATATAAACATCCCTAAAATCCACAAGGTCCCATGCAAATCACACAATTCAGAGTGAGCATCAAAAAATGCAATTAGATCTGGAAATGTTTTTCTTCTTGACCCTCTTTCACAAAAAACATCATAACTTGAAATTATCTTTACATAACGAATGAAATTGTTTCAAACCTAAAGGAAACCTTTGTTCATCATCTCAAATCATCTTCTTATCTCAATAAGTTCTCCATCTCTCCAGCCCATCTCATTTCTATAAGTACCCCTTAGGGTTTGTACATAGAAGCTAGGGTTAAATGAAATAAGCTCATAACACATCAAGAAAACACTAAAAAAATTTGTTTCATACTTGATATAGTATGATACACATTCCTACATGCATCCATGAGCTCATATAGCTCCATAAATCACCGGTGCTATCTAACAACCAAAATTGCTCCAAATGAGCACCTGCAACATGGTCACTAACCTATATCTACACCTTGAAATGGATGTGAGTTCCCACGAACTCTCCAAACATACTCTTCTTCATGTTAACATTATTCTCAAGCTACCAAGAATCTCAAACCTCTGTGCACTATCACCCAAAATAGTTAAGACACCTTATTGGGCTTGCAAGAATAAGTCATCCTCACTAAATCAACTAATATCACCATGAAAAGATCTGAATCATCATGTTATCATCAATCGAGCATAATCTGACCTTGCTCCATCATCCAATTTTTCATTAATGAGGTTTTTCATCAATGACAACACCTATGTAGCAACATGTCAATAATTTCCCCCTTTGTCATTGATGGAAAACCACCACCGAAATTCTCCCCCTTTTTATATTAATGAAAAATGAATACACATACCAACATCTTATTCAACTTCCTCATATTCATAATGTCATGCTCTAGTTAGAAATATGAACCAAAGATCTCATTCTAGCTTAAAACTTTGAGATTTCACACAAAACCTGATTTTTAATCCTCTTTTCAAGCATGTAGACACAACACCCCCCGAGAAAAGCACATACATCATCTAATATTGCCGATAATCATGAAGAAAAAATCATCTTGCCTTTTCTTTGGGCTAAAACAACATCATTCACCTTCTAGGCATGTAAAACTAGACATTTCACCTCCAAAATTCATTTTTTCCACCATGGAATCATTGTCTTGGACATATACCTAAAGTATACACTATGAGAAACATGCCAAAAATTCTGAATAAGAGCTAAAATTTCCTTTTACTTTCAATTGGACTTATATCATATTTTCAATACAAAAATCTTGTTTAGTCACTTGTTTCTTGATATCATCCAACCTTGAAAATATAGATCCCTAAACAAACCCTTATGTGGTTGTGAATTCAACTTTGACATGCTACAATGAGAAATTAATCATTTTACACAACATTATATCACTCCTCCTGGACTCAATACCACCATATATAGTAGAAAAGCATAAAATCATGCATCTTACCTTGATAAATTGGGTAGAAATCAACTCATTCATTTTTCCCTACCCTAAAGCTCCATTTCAGTCTTTTACGGTCATATTAGGATGTTATAATGAAAATTTGACCTTGATATGCCAACCAACTGAGATAAGCACCTACACCATACTTCATATGCCTTAATATCTCCATCTCAGCTTCTAGAAGTAATCATTCATAATCGCTTTGCCAAGAAGACTCCCTTACAAATGTGGGCATCATTTTGATCTTCATACAACACTAAAACATCCTATTAGACCTACGAGGTCTTGATTCATAGAAATTTACTTAAACGTGACTTGATATGCCAATTCATTCACTATTCCTCAATCTTATTACCTTTCTCAACCTAACGAAGCATTAAGACACTTTATCCTCTTCAAAATCACTTCCATCATTACTAAATAGGTAGCTAAAGGCCTCAGGATGCACTCTTGGAACAAGAACAAACATTCCTAGTCATAACTAAGTCCACAAGTCACACACTTGCACTTAGGGATGATATACACTTGTATAACGTTTAGACCACTTTTAATGCATCTCAAAAATGTCATAAGTGAGATTGACACATACCTTCTACCTAAAGAATAATCATACCATTCCTTTAGATCTAAACTTCTATCTTAACAGGCTGAAATTTTTGAAATTTTAGACTTCAAACACCCTTTCATGCTTATTAAACTCCTTCTAAGAAACCGGATAAGCTCTAGGACACCTCCATACACTCATACTTTTAAAAATTTGCATTCTCTTCCTCATGTATACACCCTACACCTGTAGATACCCATTTTAACATATGAAGCAAAATTTGTACTATATCAATGCTTGATATTATCTTTTTGCATAAATCGCGTCCTATTGTATTTTCAAAGCTGGATAGACCAACTTCTTCAAGTATCGAACACATCAAACAAGATGTAAACCAACTCTCCTTCTTGAAGATTCTCACTTTCGAGTATGAGAATCACTGGAAAATGATTCTTACTAGTCTTGGTCGTGAGAAAAACATGTAGATGTTCCTAGAAACATCTTTTTCACCTCAAGATCCTAATGAAAACTTCATCTCCTTATACCCTTGTGTATTATGTCCTCAAATTCATCAAAATGAGACTAAATGATTAAACATATGTGTAGCTTTCACATCAACTTCATCAATGTGGTTTATGGAATATATCACATAATATTTCACTTTAGACTCCTCATTTGAGTAATATAAACATGTGGACCATGTTTCCCAGATCATAAGCATTATATCGGACTAATTTTTACTCATACACACTAGTGGGAAATCTACGAGCATACAAGTAGTCACATATAGGCTCGTGTTTATACAAAACTAGTGTTGATCCTTTCAATATTACACAAGTCCAATACAAAACATATTTTTTGACTATTATCATCATCTATGGTGTAATAAAATGTTTAACATACTCATTTATGCCTTAAAATCCTCAAAGAAGAAGTAAAAATTCAATACTTCATCTTCTTCATACTATATATTTTGATTACCATTCCTACCAGCCCTAGTTCAATGAAGTATACACCTACATTTTATGTACAAAACTTTATGATGATATCTATTCAGATATGGATACCCATTTGAGAAAATAATCAGTCCCGAAGCCTTGAATCCTTCTCTTAAGAACAACATACCCAATTTGCACCTATATCCTTTTGTAAATTTGGTCCATAGATTCTCAAATTCAATTTCACTTTGCTCTCAAAGATTCTTATAGTTATTTCTATCTTTGGAGATTGAGATCACTTAAATATTGAAGTACACCCATCCTAGATACTTTGCACAAAAAATTAGCTTTGGAGTCCACCATCTTCACCTTCAAATCCATAATTCCTTCTATCTAGTTTCATAAGAACTTCACATAACAGTTAGCATTAAAGAGCATCAAATGCACATGTGTTTATTTGTCAAGATATCATACTTGACCACCATCATTTCAATAGCGCTACTTAAGCTCTTGAGTAATCCTTTCCATGAATGGAAGTAAGAAACACCAACTTCATACCTAGATTCACTTTAATTTTCCTATGAATGCACCTATGATGACCATATCACTCAAGCGTCTACTTTAGAAGTAATGATTTGATCAAGTGATAATTTTATGATACTTACTATTTCCATAGAGCAAATCCAAACTTTAAATTATGTATAACACATCACAAAAGTTGGAGACCTAGACCAATTTTTCTTAACACACCTATAGATGACATAGACACACCAATGAATAACATAGAGACTTTGAGAGACTTACTTACCCAATGACATGCCTTTTGAGACCGCTCCTCATTTCAATTCATTATAGACACTAGAAGATACATGAAGTTTTCTCTTACAAATTTTGAAACTTCATTTGATTCAAACTTGTTACTATGAGATACTATAGACCACATACTTAACCAACAACTTCAACCACTGAGATAGACCAAAATTAGACATTCCATATGAATGACATGACATCATGAACCATGTTCAGAACCACATTATGACTCATACACCCTATGAGACAACCCAAGATCGAAAAACCATCATCATAAAGAAAATATTGACTTGTAAACATGTTCATACACCACTTGATATGCTAGGGGTGACACGAGCAGATACAACTTGATGAACTAAAAAAATCATGTACTAGAAAATGAAATGACATACATTATCATCAAGGAGGAGAAAAAATTATTGAACAAGACATCTCCCTCTCACTCCAATGCTTTATATGGAATAATATACCTATAAGAAGCATAGTAGAGGCATATAAACACCATAAAGACATAAAATAAGGTATTGAATAGGTCCCAAGCCCTCTTGGACACCTGAAAGACTCCTTCATCATCTTGCTTCTGATATGAACTTTTAATTATCCCTTTCTTTTCATCAACATCTCTTCTTAGTGAAACACCATGATCTTTTCTAGGTTCCCATACTCTTCCCTGATTGTCATTGTGAATTCTAGGCCTTTGAAATATACCTCCTTGCACTCTATATCCTTGAGATATTGGATTTTTTCTTCAGCTGATATGGAAGTAGACACTTTCCACACAAACAATCTCATTACAGTTGTAACATACCATTGAATTCTTCCTCTTGTAACCTTCATCTTGACTAGGTGGATCATACAAGAAAAATCTAGCAACATGACCTTGTTCATTGCAATTGTAGCACACCACACTCTTAGCAAACTCACTCGTGTCTCTCCAAGGATGAGTGTCTATAGGATTTCTCTTTCAATCTTTATCCCTATGACCAAATGCATTATAATTATAGAAATATCCATTGAAAGATCTCTCATACCTTGAAGCATTAGGTTGCCTAATTGGCCTTGATTTCACATTGTCTTTGATGAGAGTCACCTTCTTCTCTTCCTTGATGCTAGCTTCACCTACTTCCTTTCTTGGAACCATGTTTTCTTGCTTCACTTCCTTGCCTTTAGATTCCTCTTTGAAGCCCAAACCAGCTCTATCACCTATTGATATTTGTTTTCCAAGTAGATCATATAGATCATTGGCACTTTTCTCAAACTTCTAAAAGGACATAGTATTCTTACTATCCTCTAGTATCTCAACCCTTAGTAAATATATATATTATTCAAATTTTAAAAACACACTCTACTTATCTCGAAAAATTAAAAAAAGATACTTTACCTTTTATTCTAGTAATCTGATTGACTCATTTTGTTTGCTTGACTCATCCTTGTACTTCTCTTCTAGCTTGTGAATTTTATTTTCATATTCCTTGACATGTAAACTCAGATTCTTTTTCTCTTTCTTAGTATGCTTTATTTATCTTTGAATTCCTTCAAGATCATCCTTGTCTTCCACTTCATCTTCATCAGAATAGCTGCAATAACTGATATGAAATCTCCTAACAATGAAGAGCCATCACTAGAAGACCTTTTTGCATCATTAGTCATGAACAATACCTCATTTCCTATATCCTCATGATCTAATTCAAATTTTGAATATGAAACACCACTACTAGCATCAGATAATTCACCATCTTCATTTGTATAAAAACTTATTTTGTCCTTCTTATAGTTAAACTTTTAATGTTATTCTTACCTTTACCAAACTTGTAATTCTTCTTATTATGATCAACTTCATGATCTTCATCATCTTCCTTTTCATGCCTATGAGGACACTTAGCAAAAAAATGACCTACTTCACCACAATTGAAACACTTTAATGGAAGTTTACCTCTATACTTACCATATCCAAGCTTCAATCTTCTAGCCATCATGGTAAATATCTCTTCATCTTCAATTTTAGGAGTACCATCATCATCCTTCACCTTCTTTCTTTTATCCTTCATTTCATATTTGAAGGAAATATCTCTCTTGGATGATTTAGAATCACCTATTCTCATCTCATAAGAAGTCAAAGTACCATGTAACTCATCCATATTCAAAGTAGTTAGATCATTTTCCTCTTGAATAACAGATACTTTAGAATCAAACCTAGGATTTAGTGACCTTAAAACCTTTTAAACAATAATTTCTTCTTTCGACATCTTCACCTAACCCTTTCATGATATTGACCAATTTTTCAACTCTAAGAAGATATTCAACAATTGATTCATTTTCATTAATTTGGAGAGACTCAAACTGATTTCAAAATTTTTGAAGCTTAGCAATTCACACCTTTGAGTCACCCTCATACAAGACTTGTATATTCTACCATGCTTCCTTTGTTGTCTTGCAATGCATTACCTTTCCCATTTTAGATTCCCCAATGCCAAAATGATGGCACTAAAATCCCTTGAGTTATTGCTACATGCCCTCTTTTCTACATCAGTAGTTAGAGTAGTGGTAGGAGGAGTATAGATAAGCTCCATATTTTCCCAAACATAAAACCATAGAGACATGATATAGGTATTCATCCCCAAGCTCAAAAAAGCATAATCCACACCATCAAACAAAGGTTTCTAATAGATGAACCACTCACTATTTTTGTGCTTCAAGGAAAAGGACCTTCTCTAAATACAAATTGTTGGAAGCATAATGGATGTAGAGGGGTGGTGAATCAGTCCTTGTAAAATTTAAATCAGATTTTATATTACTTATCCAAACCAAAAATTCACATAACATAACATTAATGTGTGCACAACATCAAAAACCATATATTCTATCAACCATGAGCATGAGAATCAAGAAACTACATAGGATATAAGTGGGAAACCGTCAAGGTGAAGAAAACCCACTAAAAACCCATATTTATATTGATATGTTTCAAATTTGATGAGGCACCAACCCCACAGGAGAACCAACCCCTAGTTTAGTAGAGCTGCAACCCTATAAGGAGAACCCACCCCTAATATTGTGAAGCACCAACTCCACAAGGAGGCTACAACCCCCCAAGATGATCAATAACCCACTCAATCTCCTTATGAAGAATATATATGATGTATTTCTTCTTCCACAAATTATAGAGATAAAAAATTCATCTCGCATGACCTCTTGTTCAAACCCTTGGTCTTCAATCTCTCAAACTAGTTCTTTATTCACTTCTCAAATCTTCAAAACCTTGTATAAATTCTTTAAATAAATATTCAACATGTCACAAACTTTATCTGATCTTAATATTCATACACCTACAAAACTCTTACACCTAGGTCGTACTTCTTGCACACACACCAACTACCCTCATAAAACACACAAAACAATGTTTTTATAAGATGCTTCTTGATTCAAATTCAAAAAATAACTCATTTTGCATTACCAATGCATCTTAAAAACATCCCAAATACTTTTCATAGTTGCTACAAGTTACCCATATAGGTTGGCCTATCCAAAACACTTCATCCATGCACCAAACATCCTCAAAACCCTTGTATTGGTATGACAAAAATATCCTAACACCAAAAGTATAGTTATCCAAGATTTAAAAATCACCACACATGTTTGAAATGATATTTAATACTCATCCATGGTTGTAATAAACATGAACCAATCATATTATTTTGTTTAATGGGCTCAATGGCTAATTGCCTTCCCAAACCACCTGTTTCCAACATAATGTCTTCATCTTTTGGCTTCAAGATCATAAAAGAAAACATAAACTATAGAATGTAAAATATTTATGTAAATAAAATAATCTGTATAAAATTTCTAAACAAGTTAGATATCACGATACATTCACTGGTTCAAACTACATCAACTTTAGCGATCACCAAATAAAGTTGCTCAACAAGTAGTTTCAAAATACAATTGGTTAACCCATTTCTTGAAACTTTCAAGACCTCAAAATGGATTCATTTGATGTGAAATTCATTCTTATTCATATTAATGGTAATAGAAATAATCACCCAATCTATCTCATACATTAACCAACTCCAACTCTCGTGAAAAGAAGTTACGTCACGGAAAACAACAAATATTCTTGTCCAAAACTGTCATTGAAACCATATCAAAGATAATCATCATGAGAAAAAAATTACATCACCGAAACTCTATATGAATTATATTTACAACACAACTTGAATCTCCTCCTAACATCTCCTATAGCTCATGCAATTTCCATTTCTTGAATATTGCTTCTAATCGACATAAAAGCTGCTTTTCACCAATCAACCTAAATAGGGCACACTTTTTAATTTTTATGAATCCTAATGACCTTAAAACTATTTGGAAACCTATAAAAAATCAAATACTCGAAGAAATATCTATTTATTTTGCAACTCCATTGGACAACCTTGTCCCAAAACAAATTGCTTCATAAAATCACCTATTTTGTTGGGGTCCACTCATCACCATAACCCATATCATACCTTTCCTGAAATATGGATGATTCCTCTACATGTGAAAATCATAATCCATGCACTAGCAATAAATTATGATCACTTTGGAATAAAATCTCATAAACCCTGTTCAAGCTAGGGTCTCAAACTCATAAAAAGTTGTTTACATTCTTACCATTCGCTCATAAAAATTATGATGAAATGAATTAATTGTTTTTAAAAAGTTTTAAAATCATCATAGAAACATCCTTGAAATCCACAATTCTCCATGAAAAAACACAATTTTGATTGAGCATCGAAGATGAAATTCAAGATGGAAATGTTTTTCTTCTTAACCCTACTTCACAAAAAAACATCATCACTTGAAATTATCATTATAGAAAGAATCTAAATTTTTATTACACCTCAAGGATAACCCTATGCATCATCTCCAATAATTGGATTAGCTCAAATAAATTTCTATCTCTCCAGCCCATGTCATTTGCATAGATACCCCTTAAGGTTTTTCACTATGAGGTCTAGGGTCAACTTAAATAACCTCATAACACATCAAGAAAAATATTGAAAAGGTATTAAAATACCTAGTACATCATGATACACATGCATGCATTCATCCATGAGCTCATATAGCTCCATAAATCACTCTCATGATATCTAATAGTTATACCGCACTAACCGAGCAGCTCGCAACATGGTTACCAACCTATATCTGCACCCTGAAACTCATGTGAGTACCCAAGAACTATCAAACATTCTCTACATCATGATAAAATTCTTCGCAAGCTACCAGGAAGCTCCAACATCCATGCGGTGTTACCGGGATAACTAAGACACCTTATTGGGCTTGCAAGAACAAGTCATCGTCATTGAATCAACTGATAACACCATGAAAACATCTGAATCATCTTCATCCTCAACATTTTTTGAACCTGGTCCATCATCCACTTTGTCATTAATGAGGTTTTTCATCAATGACAACACCTATGTAGTAAGCATGCCGACACCATTTAGATTTCCATTATTTTGTCCATCATCATCCCTTCTAACTTTTACTTAAGAAATTCCACTATTCCCTTTGGAAAATATTTTAACCCAAGTGGTAAATCTCTCTTTAGGTATTATTGAACCCTTTTAATTACTATCTAACTCGGCTTATCCCCCAAATCGCCTAAAATACATATTTATTTAAGGGTATTTCGAGAACCCTAAAATATTATCTTAATGCAACAAGGTAAAAACGGAGGGGATACCAATGTTTGACCCATGGGTACCTAATTTAATCAAAAGGATATTTTAAAGTGAGGGTGGAAACTTATTATAGATCCTTTGATGTTTGGATCCTTTTCCCACCTTAGATGGAAGTGCAAACTAATGAAACCCTAATATTTTTTATTTCCCATTCACATTTGTTCATTCTAATTTCTCCCTTATTTTATTATTGGTTTCTCATGATTGCATGGTGAAGATCTGAGTGGAGGAATGAATTTTGAAAAAATAATTTCCATTTCATATCATTTTTGTTCAACACGATTATGTATGTATGTATATACATACATACATACATACATACATACATATATATATATATATATATAAGCTTAAAAATGGAATGAACAAAATAGAATTATAGAATTACACACACACACACACACAAGCGTTTACTAGAGAGGGATTCAATATATTAATTTATTATTCTTTTTTTCGTTTCTTCTTCTCGGTATTTCTTTATATAAGTTTCTTTTACATTTATTTATGTAGGTTTGGAGTTCTCATTCATGGAGGCACAATTAGTCCATTATGGATTTCCCCTAATTCATTATTCTTCTATTTGACCTTGCTTGCCCACGTTTCTTTTGTATATCTACCATTATAATTTGTGTATGATAAATTTCAGCTTCCATATTTCTGATTTTTAAAATTTATTTTTAACTCATGTTTATAGACTTTATTTTATTCAAATCCTATAGTTGTTTGCACATAATAAAAATGTGGTACTAAAATATTCATTAACAATGCATATAAATACAATGCAGACAGGGACGGTTGCAGGGGAACCGTTGATTGTTAGATGCCACGAAGGCATAATTTACCAAATCGATACAATTCATTATTTAATTTTGCTAACCTTCCCCTGTTAATACATTGTTTATTAAAAACATCATGGTTCAAGATACAAACCCCCTTTATTTCAAACATGGTAAAAAAATTACGCTTTCCATGTAGCATGTTCACCTTTGAGGTGGCATGCCATCTTTTTGGCTTCACGGTCTTGGTGACACCTAGCTTTTTCATGCGGGATTACCAAAACCTCAAAGTGATAGGAGTATATCTCTCTGTTAACACATTCAATGGTTTCTTAGATTGCCACAAACCCCTATGGTTTTCATGTCTCGTAGGTTGACCACAAAACGGAGGTGTGACAGGAGCTCTCAACTATACACTTTAAAGGTTTATTCAATTTCCAAAAACCTTTTCCAATAAGCGAGAACTACTTTGAGGATTTTGCTTCTCACAATATTCTTTATCCAGAGGTACTAAACTGGAAAATAATGCAAAAAAAATTATTGAAAAAAAACCACATTGCACAAAATAAAACCACGCCACATGAAACAAAAAAATACACTAGCAAACATGTCACTAAAGCAATGATGCGAACCCGTCATAGGTGACTCATGAGAGGATGCCAAGTTTCCTCCAACCTCCGTGTATCCTCAAGCATGTAGTAAGGTGCTACTACATGCTTCACAACAAGAGATGTGAAGTGTAGGCAACATCATTCGTTGAGTCTTCACTTTCATTAGTATCTTGTGGAACTTGTACTTGAGTAACATTAGCTTCACTCAACTTGAATTTTCCTTTGAGAACATATTTCACACAAACAAGACATTCCCATGTTTGCAAGTAGTGTTGTAATCATATCATCGAGAGATTGTGATGGTATTTGTCTAAGAGTAAATACAATGTTGTTGTATTTGTATGGTAGACTAGTCAATAGAATAGCTTCAGCATCCTAATCTTCAAGTGTAGTTTATACCTCAGCGAGTTATTTAATAAGAGATGTCAAATTGTTTATAAGGCTGGACATAGTAATTATATCATCCGTTTTAAATCTATTAATTGTAATTTCAGTGAAAATTGGGCATTTACCGCTTTTTCACTGATCATGCTCTTAAGCATATCCCAAATTTCCTTGGATGATTTTTCTAAATCCACGTGATGTAACTCAGAATATGAAAGTGCAAGGCCAATAATAGATTTCGCTTTTTCATCTCTTGTTTTCCACTCCAATAATTTTCTTGCATCAGTATATTTTTTCTCATCCCTGTTTACGATGCCCCAGAAAAATTTATGCATCAATTGCATTTGTATTTTAACCTTCCACGTATGAAAGTTTAAACCAGAATATTTCTTGATAATTTCCGTTTGCAGCTAAGAAACTATAAGAGATGTAGATCAATCTGATAAAAGGAAGAAAATGAGTAGCCTACTAGAATTGAAACATTCAAACTCTCGATGTGCCTCTGATTTCACACGTACCTCTGGTAATGAATCTGTAAGTTAAGAATTCCTTTCAGAGTCTATAAAACCGTCAAATAGATCAAAGAAGTCTCAGGTCTCCGCTGGTGTGATCTCTACGCAGGATGTAGGTTTGCTTCTGTCAAATCCTTAAAAGATGTTTGTCTCTATTTTACCCTGTTGTCGATGCCAAATTGCACTCTTTTCCTTTGTCTCTTGTTAGGTTGGTATGTACTTCCACGTATTCTATAATACTCAAATATAATCTCCACGCAAGGAGAAAACAGGTCGCAGGCTAAAGCTAATATCCACACAAGTTCAAAATAGGTCGTAGGCTCCCTCTTGTCTCCCAACCGCCACATCTCTTCAGGTTATGGGCGCTTAAAGACACACTTCTCAACACTACAAACCACATTTAAAATCGTTCATCCACCGTGATTAAAATGGAAACTGCGCAGAGAACGTATCCCCTCTGATACCAATGTTTGCACAAAATGAAAATGCAGTACTGAAATATTTGTTAACAATGCATATAAATATAATGCGGACATGGAGGGTTGCAGGGGAACCGTCGATAGTTACATTCGATGAAGGCATAATTGACCAATTCAATACAATGTGTTATTTCATTTTTCTAACAATAGTAGGGTTTCTATCATGCAAATTCAAACACATCCCTGTGATTGCAAGAAGGGTTAGATGGGTGAGAATAAGGCCACATCAAATAAATATGTTCCACAATCAGGATTGTGCCATTTCCAGAGTGGTGTATGGAAACTTGACACATGGCAAAAGTGCATAAGGGTGAGATGTTACAGGTTTTCCAGGGCCGCACTCCACCAAAAGGTTAAATAAACCAAGATCCATTCACCATATAATAGGAGGCGAGAACTAGATATGGGTCAAGCCCAAAGCGCAATGTATGAGAAATGGAATGTTAAGTATCTGGGGTTTAGAAAAGACATGGTTCAGGCCCAGGAGGTTTTATTATGTGGTTCAAGCTCTAAACAAAATAACTAGTAGGGAACCCACGATAGGGCCATGCCCTAGAACGCAGCCACATATAAAATTAAATATATATATTTTATATAGTAAACCAATATTACAATATTTAATATCATAACCATCTAAATATATGCATAAATATAGATTTTACGTTACTTTAATGCAAGAATTCTCCGACAGTTTCAAACAATATTTATATATATCTATACATTTTTTTAATTGTTAATGCTTTTCTTCTCTCTTTCCTTATTTTAAAGTAAAACTCTACCAATATAGGATCAAAAGTAATATACTAGGCCTTCAAGTTGTCTCTCTTATCCTTTAGAACATATTCAATGTATATATTTCTCAATTTAAATTGAATTATATATATATATATATATATATATATATATATATATATATATTAATAACAATGAAATACTACATAACATTATTATATGTAAAAAACATGTTACTATTTGACCGATAAATGAGAGGTTTAGTTTATAAGTCAAATCTACGTTTAGGAGCAAACATACATGAAGGAGGTTGAGTTAGATTTATCACAATCTAAGTTATCTACAACACTAAAAATGTAATACTAAAAATTGGTTCCCTTATCCTTCTAAAACAACGCAGATACAAGGTCTTTCAATGAGTCACATTAAGAAAAATTTCTCATTCAAATGTAAGGTTAGCTATCTTGTTTGATCATCGAATCCCAGGACAACAATAGTAAGAATACATGATTCTTTCCTTCATTCCTAATGACTTCAAATTACCAAACACCTAGTAATTTTTTCACATTTATTCTTTTGCCTACATCTCACAATATCCCAACCATGATGTGCAAAAGAATAACCATCCCAAAAAGTGATCAACATAAGGAAATTTTTTATTGAACATTCCTTGCTCCAAATAAAGATGTAAGATCCCAAAACAATGAGAAAACTCCAACTTTAGCTCCAAACACCACCATATCAAAGGTCGATATGCCTCCAAACCTACAAGCATCATCACATGCCTTCCTCCCAAATGAGGTGCATGTTATCCTTCCCCAAGCCCATAGGAACAGGTGTAACATGCTCCAAGGAATGCCAAGGAAAAAAAAAAGGTTTTAAGAACACTAAAAAAAGAATATCCAAGAGAAAAAAAAAAGAAACTTAACAAGAATATATTTGCAAGAGGTCATTGTAAGTTCGTCACATTCGCCTTAAACTAGAAAAGAGAAAGAGCACTGCAAAACCGCAAAATACATCAAATCCTAAAAGGGAAAGATGGAAATGGGGAGTCGAATTGATCCCAAATTTACCCATTGAGTGAAATTACGATTTGGGTGTTGCATTATATTTGTAATCCATGTAAATCTATGTGTGTGTCTCTAGAATCATGCCCTAGGTGGCTCTTGTGTAATATGCACTGTATAGAGAGCAATAACTAGATTGATCGATAGCTAGATGTAGTAATAGTTAGATTTTGCATGGAAAAACAAACTTCCCCTCCTATTAAGCGTATGCGAAAGAATGCATTCCCTTGTCCCTTGAATGATATCTAGATGGATTCTTTGATGCTCTTGAGATGGTTTTGGATGCGACCTTAGGCTGATAGTAGTAGATTCTTAGAGCTTAGTCCTTTGTTATGGTCACATAGCTCTCTATTTAAATGATTCTCTTGTTTGAATTTCGTAGTAAACCAATAAAAGACCAGCCCATAAGAAAACAAGATGCCTGACATCTAGAAAATACCCAAAATATGCGAGCAAGATACAAAGAGATCCGAGGCACACAAAGGGGACAGGATCGCCTAAGCGCTAGCAACTGGATGGGCGTTAGTGTCAAAACTCGAGAAAACCTAAAGTATCGAATGTTAGACTAAGAAATAGGGTGTGTAAGGCCAAGATGGAAACCAAGAATAAAGTAAAGAACCCAAAGACATTGGTAAATTAGTACTTTTCTTTCTTAGGAATCTTATGAATAGTGGTATGTGACTAGAACCTAGAAATGTACCCAAAGTGCAATATTTAGTGTCTACAAAAACTAGTCTTTTAGAGAATCCATGGTGGAAAAGAAAGTAGAAGTGAAAACCGAATAGGGACCTTTTAACTTTTATAAAGCTGGGAAGATCCACTCATTATATTTTTCTCTACAACCACCTTTCAATTTTTTTCGAATTTCTTAAATTTTGTCAAAAAATCGAGTTATGGAATGAAAGTCGAAGTTACAATTGTCGTAAACTCCATTTCCATTTGTAATAATGTAAACTCATTAATCTTGGAAACTAAGCTTTGAACTTTATCTCATACCTCTTTTGGAGATTTTGTAGTGAAATATGGAATCAGAGACTATTGACAAAAGTCGGAGAAATAAGCTCTAGAGCCTAATCTTGTTCACATGCGTAACTATACTTGTCTTTTTCACTAGTGAAGGAAAGTAGTGAATCTTGAAAAATGTGCTAGATCTTGTGAGTTTAGCAACTTCTCCATTTTGATTCCATGTACAATAGGTCATTAAATATAAACGTTTAAATAAACATAAATCCATTATGTTTGTGGGCACATAAGAAGAATGCACTCCCTTTGACATGGCGAAATTACATAATAACCCACATCCACCTCCCTCCCTTTCTCCCTCCCCCATGGAAATAATAATGGATAAGAAAGACTTCGAGAAGAAATATCATTCACCAAAAATGTATGCAACCTTAAATTTTTAATTTTGCATGTGAAAAAATTGATTGAAAAACAATTTTCAACAAAAAAAACAACCTTGCAAAATTTTTCTATATCAGATAGCTAAGAACCGAGATAAGAATTGGTGAGTTGGCTATAGGATTTGACGAGCTAGAAACCAAGCAGAGTTGGCTATAGGACTTGACAGTGAGAAACCAAACTTAATTAGTGAGTTGGTCAATTTTTAAAAAAATTAATTTACTCAAACTTGTGACCTCCTTTTTCCAAACTAATAGTTTAACCACAAAAACGCCATTACTAATACAATGCAATATAAAGTGATACATTTATGTTTAGTTTTTAGATAGGAAAAAACCAAAAAGAGTGGATCGAATTACGGTATAAACCCTCATCAACCAAGGAGTGATAATGTGAGATAAAGAAATCACAAAGATGCCACCAAGAACATAAGGCACAAGATAGAGAAAATGAGTAGAGTTATAATGGCCAGTAGCTAAGATGAGCCACCAGTTCATTTCTAATCACCCATAGTCCAAGGTCAAGAGAAAGGACAGAGAGTTTGAGCCTCACTCAATCACAGTCCAATTCCAAGAAAAAGGAGGATTCCTCTAAAATGCTAAAGCTGAGAGGTCGAGCTAAAGAAGTCTTCACCCAAACACCACCTGAACGTAGCTGAGAAGAGTGAATAATGTGGTACAAAGAACCAATGGACAGGAAAAACTAGAATCTATAGAGTTTGATCTACCACGACTCCTCCTTTAGTTGACTAACTAACACGATCGACCCATGTATAGTTCATGTATCCAAAAAATAACGCATAGGAGAGGAAAAAATGAGCCATCAAAAAAGTGAATCACAGGGTAAGTCGAGCTTTATAAGAAGGTGAGGACGCAAAGATATAAGAGACACCAATTTTACAAGGCCGAGCAAGATAAGTAAATGTAGAGTTTAATATTTCCCTTAAGTCAGGGTTAACAATGTTCAAATCAATGGAGGCAATGTCAAAATCTATGGTTTCTGTAATCTTGAGCCACGCAGAGGTATTCAAACATGTTTTTACCTCTCTCTCAACCTTCCCCTCACAAGTATTTAATATCTTTTTTGACATTTTTAAAAATAATTTACTACAAAATCCGTGAGCCAAGGTGAAGTTCAAAGCCGCGGGGAAAAGGAGTGTTTTGGAGCCGTGAGAAACAGGTAAAGGAAAAACCTCGCAAAATATTGAAGATCCAATGGATGAGAAGAAAACAAGTATAGTTTTTCAGCATCTCCTCTTGCAAATATTTCCGGCGAACGAGAAGGTATAGGAATTAACCACACTTGATAATTTATTGGGTCCATATCGGGATGTCTAGGCCACGTGGCACCATTCCACCAACCTCCCTGTGTTTTTCCCCTGAGGTACGGAATGACCCGCATTGTATTTGGGTGTTCGGTCTGGGCGGCCACCAAGTGAATATCAACAGGACCAGGAGGGGACACGTGGCGGCATTCCGCTACTCCTATCGGCGATGGACTCCGCCAGATTTAAAACCCACGGAATAAGGCATGGTTAATATATGTTTTGAGTCCAGCATTTTGGTCTAAGCGAATCAGTGGAGATATCTACCGTCCTTGACTGGGAATGTGGTGACATTCCATTACTCTCCACAATGATGGACTCTAGAGGACTTAATGCTTCGAATTTGATTATTTTGTGGTTATGGTTTTGGGTCTGGGTCATAGAAAAGAACGACATATGGAGGAAAAAGATATATATATACACACACACACACAACACAAACATAGACAAAGTGATAATATCACAATGGAGAATATACAAATCCATAGGTCAAGTTTTTAACATAACAAAGGGAATAGATACATGCAGCACCACGAAGAAGAAGGAATTGAATAGAAAGGAAGAAGAGAGGAGAAAGGAAACACGAAGAGAAATAAAATAAATATCCAAAGTCGTAGCTCGAAATTCTATGAAGTTTTAAATTAAATATAATATATATTTTTGTCTTACGGTTATGTTTTTCCCCTATCCTGGTTATGTTGACATCAAAATTTTCTAACATTTAGGTATGAGAGCGAAATTGTTTCCAAATAATGTGCTTTAATGTCCTATAGTATCAACTCATGGAAAAAAACCCCAACATTTAATGGGAAGAACCTATGATATCTGGGGTATCAAGATGAAGACATTGCTCTCTTCTAAAGAGCTATGAGAACTAGTGGAAGGAGGGTGCGAAGAAGTAGTAGATCAAACTACTTTCATTGCACTAAAAAAATATTAGAAGAATGTTTTGAATATAAAATAGAAGAAAGGATGCAAAGGATTTAAGCCATATTAAAAATGTAGTGGCTAATTCGGTTTTCTCAAGAATAAAACCAGTTATAAACTCCAAACAAGCATGGCGTACCTTGCATAATTATTATCAATGAAGTGACAAGATGAAGATAGTTAGATTGCGGATGTCAAGTAGAGATTTTTAGACCCTTGAAAGAATCAAAATCAATAAATAATTTTTTCACAAGATCATTGCCACTGTTATCCAAATAACTCTCCTAGCTATTTGGATGACTTTTACTTTCATTATGACTCTTATGTTTCACATTTGAGTATGCGCACTCGCAGCTTGCTCATTTGGCACTTTTCATAGGATGTAGTCCTCTCGCACACTCCTCGTGCCATGTAATTCTTCCGCGCGCCCCTCTGCAGATGCCTTCCAAATTGGTTAAGTTAAGGTATTCTTTTCATGCACCTATGTACACCCTATTGTATCATGTGCCCTCCTCGCATGTACCTTCCCTCTATTTCCCTTATGTACCTCATGCCCGACTCTAGAAATTCAAAATCGAGCCTAGAGCGAGTCGATTCGAAGAAAAACAACATAACCGCAGAAGGTGCCATGTGTCATCTCACATGACTTCAAAGGTGCGATAGAAGCGGAGACCATAGGGATGTGCTTGCCCCCCACGTGGATCTCAGCACATATAGTGGATAATTTACAGACTCCAAACTCAAGGTAGTGTTCACTTGAGGCCTGAATCAGCCTAAGTATAAAAAAGGCCAGCGGAAGCCTCCACATGCCTCATCAGCGCACCTTCAAAAGGTGTGACAAAAGTGGGGTGCCCAAACGAGTGTAGGCTCTCCACGTGGTCGAGCCCGAGAAGGTTGCATCGATCGTTGAAAATTCTAAGAAAAGCAATAGAGCCAGTGTAAGCCTCCATGTGTATCTTCGGTATAACTTCAAACGTAAAATCCAAAGGTAGTCCCCAAACGAGCACGGGATCTCCATGTGTGCAGGGCCCGAGAAAGTTGCAGACCGGCCGTTGAAAATTCTAAACTCAAGAAGAGCCCGGTGGAAGCCTCCACGTGCCTCATCGATGCAACTTCAAAGGTAAAATCCAAAGCAGTCCCTAAACGAGCGCAAGCTCTCCACATGGTTAGAGCCTAATAAAGTTAAACCGGACGTTGAAAAGTCTAAGCATGGGAAGCCGGCGGGAAGCCTCCACGTGTCTCTTTGGTGCAACTTCAAAGGTAAACCCCAAAGATAGGTCCTCAAACCTGCACTAGCCCTCCATGTGTCTACGGTCTAACATAGTTACACCTAAACAAAAGGGACTTATCCAAAACACAAAGAATTCGAGAGGAGGCTCACGGATGATCCCAAGTGTCCCACCGTCGCAACTTCAAAAGTGAATGGAGGGGATTAGTCTTGGAAGCCTACAGGCTCTACACATGGAGCTAACTACAAAGGTCCCACCTGAAAAAGGGTTTTGACATTATATATAGTGGGGCACTTTACTCACCCAAAGGAACAAAGAAGCATGTTCGCAGATGGTGCCAAGTGTCTGTACGACACATTCCAGGGGCCCTAAAAAGTAGTAAAAATATTAAGAATGTGCAGGGCTTCCATGTGGATCTTCCACGGATAGACATTGTTGATGCTCAAAATAGTCTCGCCTTGATCGCCTTTGAAAATGTATCAATTTATGGCCTCTGTCACTTCTTTTTCCCCATGTTGTGCATGGTTAATCTTTGTTGCCATTTTTAATCTATTCATGGGTAGTAGATCGCTTATGGGTATATGGTTTTCTCCTTGTTTCTTTATTCCTTTGGAAAAGATCACGTAATTTGGGTCTCCCATTCTCTGTTCATCTAAAAACTTGGGTTCTCCCATATTTTCATTCTCCACATCCGGGATTTGTCTTCCTCTTCATTTCTATCCTAAATACTAAAAGAAAAATGAATGGATGTGTCTTTGATGTAACATTTCTAAATTCTCTGTTCTTGGAGAAATTTTCATTTTCAGGCTCAAATGATCATTTTTCTGTATTTTACGGTTTGACGGGTGTTTCTCCTAGTAAAATTTACATCCTTGCATCAACAAGGGACGTGGAACCTTTTGGTTGGACGTGGCTCAGCTGGGTACTTCAAAATTTCTATGAATTGCCTCAACTTAAAAATGTGTCCACATGGAGGAACAATGCTCGTTTGAAGATCTAATTTTTGGTTTGGCCTTGGAGTAGCGCTGGGAGGACACGTGGAGGTTTCTCGCTACTTTGCCTAGACTTAGATAAATTTTATGCAGCTAAAATAGTTTGGCAGAGAACAGGGACACATGGCGAGCCCGTGCTCACTCAAATTCTTTTAAAGAAGCGCTAGGAGGACACTTGGAGGCCTTCGCTCACTTTGAATTTTTCTTGGACTTTTCAATGGCCAAAGGAGACTACCCGAAGCATGACACTTGGCACCTTCCATTGAGCTTCGAGCCTTTAAACAAATTTTTCGGTTAGGACACGTGGCGAGCCCACGCTCATTCAAGGTCTCAATTTTGGGGACCATCTCAAGCTACACCATAATGACACATGGTAGTTTGACAAGTCAAAAGGAGTGGGGAAGTGGACCATCGGAGGCAACTTAGAATTTTTCCTCTTATGCTCAAAAGGGTTAAGATATCAAAAATGGCCCGCAAGCCCAATGAAAGAAAGGTCAAAGCTTTTGTAGACACCGAAATCGTGTCGTAATCACCTTGGTCCCCTAGCGTGGCCCTATAATCACTTCCTCATCCTCAACACCTTATCACCTACCTCCTGCACCCCACACATTTTAATTTAATTAATTTAATTAAATTAATGCCATTTATCTCCATATATATTAATTTAATTATTTTAATTAAGTTAATAACCTTTTACCCACACACATAATTTAATTACTTACATTAAATTAATTCACTACTTTCACACACCTATTTAATATAATTGCATTTATCAAATGCCCTCACCTAAACCAACCCCAACCCTAAACCAATGCCCAAAATAAACCTAACATTAGACCCATCCCCTCACCTCATATTTAAAAGCCTCCTAAGGTCATTTTTCGCCCCGAGAAAAGAAAGAGACCCTTATCAAATGGCGGAACAACTTCCCAGGCAACTTTTGAAAAACCTGAGATATCTCGCCCAAACTGACGTCGGTTCACCCTAAACCGATGCTAGTTCACCCTAAACCAATGCTGGTTATGCCGAAATTAACCAAACAGCCTATATAGTCCCATGTAAACCTTTGTAATGGGGTTGAACCTTCAGCATTGTATTTCCTTATCGTGAATTTGATCTTTTCAGACGCAACAACAAAGCAAGGATTAATTTGTGATCAGCCAAGAAAACCAGGTTCACTGGGACAACAACGAAGCTTCTTCCCAACACCTTCTAACGTAGCCACTCTTACACTAGGATTTAGACTCGTACCTCACAGTAGAGTAAGTATCCTCCTCCAGCTTCTTTCATCTGCAATATTTTTGGTAAAAGAACCTAGATTTTCACCCTTTGTCCATTTACTCTCTCCAGTTTCAACCACCTTCTATACCCAATCATCTTAATACCTTGCCCAATTATCTATCTAAGCTCTTTAGTAATCTCAGACCTTCACAACATATTTACACCCTCTCTGTGATCAATCCCTACCTTCCTCCAACTCCACTTTTGCCCCAAAACTCCCAAAATTGGACTGTGTGATTTTACAAGTTCTTGACCTGACCACCATTGGTTATCTCTAACCGTTGCGATTCTGAAGAGGTCGTCATTGGTTCTGTAGAACCGTGGCCAGTCTCTATTTTCCCGAGCTCTGCCAAAACAACAACCTGTTTGTGACTCGCATTCAACCTAACTTCATTGTTCCTAGCCTATACCTACCTGAACACCTATTTGACCTTCATATCTATATCTAACCTATCCTGTTAGCTCAAATTCACCTATAACCAACCTACTTGACCTCTAGATCTCCTTCTAGCCTAGCCTGTTGGATTAGATCTAGCTTATTGTGTTTTGTATGAGATGCCTAATTCATATTAAAACTACAATAGGATTGACATTATTTCAACATTGAATTGTTTTCAATAGTGGATTGACAACCCTCTAGGAAGTATCGCACTTCCAAGATCTAGCACAT
Organism: Taxus wallichiana var. yunnanensis; assembly: GCA_018340775.1. Classification (NCBI taxonomy): domain Eukaryota; kingdom Viridiplantae; phylum Streptophyta; class Pinopsida; order Cupressales; family Taxaceae; genus Taxus; species Taxus wallichiana. The sequence goes on from CM031235.1 coordinate 223,273,153, forward strand.
GCTAGGCAATCCACTGCATATTTTGTTTAACTCTCTTTGGTGGTCTTATTTTGATTCTTATACAGGTAGTTCCTCCTAGCCAAAAGGAAGGTCTCACAATCACTTTGATTCAGAATTTAGATACACGCGCATACAACCTTCAACCATCCCAAAATAGGTATTCCTCTTACCACCTTTTACCTTATCTATTTCGTCAAGTACTTCTCAGAAAACTAAGAAATCAGATGAAAGATTTTGGCACACCTGGTGGGACCCATTCGGGGTTCCTTGCATCTTTCTTCATTCCTAGGTGAAAATTTGTGTGTGTTTGTTTCCCTTCTAAGTAGCATTCACATTAAAACTTTCTCCTTGGTAACATTCTCTTCTTTCTACTTGCTCCGAAAGACACATTTCTTTTGGTGTATTTAAAAAGAACCTTCTTATTCTTGTTTTTTTGCATTTTAGTGAAAGAGCATCCCTCTTCCTATTCATCTATTATTGTCATTGAATATCATACTTTCGATTTGGGTTTAAAATAAGTGCACTTTGCATCTCGATTTAGCTCATTAGCACACATTAATTGAGGGAAACCTATATGCTAGAAGTCATAACCTATCGATGGTTGACAAACGAACCGTAGAAAAGAACTTCTATCCTTTCTCTCGTCTCTAATTCTTACCAAACCACACAAAAATTCTAAATACACACATTCTTAAACAACATCCTACCCGGAAGAAGGCGTAGGTGATCACACGATCACGGTACGGTGGGCACCCACTCACCGCTCTATTGAGTCATATTTCGAGCAAATCTCGCCCCTGCAAAAGGTGCTCGAAACCTCACCCTTTAGAACTCTTTCTTCGTAGGAAGCCTTCCTCACCAAAAATTCTATTGTTCTATTCATAACAGTCAGTCCATACAAATAGCATAAGTTGAACAAACATAATAGAATAGGCACTCTAGGAACGTTCTTTCTTAGTGTTCTGCTTGATTTGCGTTTTGAGGTGAGAGCTTTCGATCATTATTTTTGTCTTTCCTTGCACACTCCCAATCATAGTCGGTGTATTTTGACTTCATCTGAGTGTGCCTGGACCACATCTACATCATTCTTAGACTTCTGGGTTTGATTCAACACCAGATTTTTAAATCACAACCACTTTTCTTATTCTCTGTTTCAATTTCACAGTAACCAGCTATGGTTATCTTTAACCGGCATTGGTTTAACCCAACCGATGTCGGTTTGAAGTCTTCTTGGATACCTATCCAAAAGACACCTATTTCACTTTCTAAGCTATAAAAGGTTCCTATCACCTTTCATATTATCGTTACTTCAATCATAGTCACCTTACATCTCATCCTATGCAAAAATTGTCAATCTGGGTCCTTCATTTCACAAACTGTTGGTTTTTCATAGTAACCGGCACCGGTTAAGCCTAACCAGCATCGGTTTACCCAAACCAAGCATCGGTCACCCTGTGCTATTTTACAGCTCACCAGCCGACCTAATTCACTCACCATTGACTATTTTCCTAGTTCTGTTGTGTTCTATGCCATTCAGACATAATACAGTCTCGCCAAATCAGTTCCTATCCACATGGTGCTAACCCGTAGTCAAGAAAGCACCCTTGTATTTCACACTAGTTGACTACCGCTCCCACCTAGCCCTTCACCACCTAGCCCTTCATCACCTAGTCCTTCACCACCTTCCATCTCATCATCCATGGATCCTAATCAACCTATCACCATTCCTATAGGTGACATGGAGTTTGCACGACTCCTGGATCAGAACCCCATTGCTTTGAACCACTACCTCACCCATGCCTCCACTCGAGATGCCTCGGGTCAATCGATCTATGGCATGCCCGTATCCTTACCCCCATCCCTAATGATCACTTCCACCTCGGCTCCACCTCCTACCATGGTGACCTCACCCGTTTATCCCCAGTTGTGTCATAGCTAGGTCCTATGCCAGCTTTGACTGCCGCATCTACTATCTCTATAGCACCCTTAATCTCCACCATAACTTCATCCACCACCCAAATCCTAACATCATCCACACCTATTGTCTCATATATACCGGTCGCCGTATTACACCACCCTTGGTGTCGGTAACCTCTACCCCATTTCAAAATATTGTCCTTTCTATTCCCCAATCTCTACCTCCCATCTCTACCGTGGTAACTACGAGTGTCCCACCCTCACATACCTACTACTAACCACCTCCTATTTCATTATTCATTCAAAGTCAGGGTATATACCCTTATGTCTATCTCTAAATTTCCACTACCTTATTCGACACCACCATACTTTGGCATGTCGTATTCTTCATATGTCCAACAACTACCTCCTTTCACTGGGGTACCTAATCTTCACAACCTAGCAGCAATGAATTTATCAAGTTAATGATGGAAAAGATGCAGACATTAGAAGCATCTGTTCCACCTCCCATAATTCTCTCACCTATGATGAGATTTGTAGTGAGCCTATTCACCCATCCATTCCCATTCGCCCATATCCCGTATTAATTGGGATATGCCTAAGTTTAAGCTTTAACAATAAGGAAGATCCACAACAACATTTGCGATCTTTCAAACATGGGTGTTACTTAATTGCCCATGACAATGCTTTACTTTTACAAACCTTTCCCATGTCCCTAACTAGTCCAACATTGGACAGGTATAGTGGATTACCTAGACATTCTATCTTCTCATTCAACCAAATAGTCCAAGCCTTCTTGGATCACTTTTCAATCAACATTTTCAAGAAGGCTACCATGACCGATCTTTATTCCACACATCAATATGATGATGAATCTATCAAATATTTTTTTGCTCGGTGGCGTAGCCTAATAAACCAACTCACTTTTAAATTACCACAAACTGAACTCATAGAGCTCTTCACACGAGCCTGTGCTAGACATATCTCACCTACCTTATAGGTGAAAACCTTTTGAACATTCGATGAGGCTTTCACCATGGCACGTAAGCTCAAAATTCGTGTCATCGAAGAGAAGAAGATACAATTACGAAACAAGAACTCCTCGTTTAAATCACACGATACTTCCTCTTCCTTGAATACTCAGATGAGTTATTCCAAAGTGAGAGAACTGCCAACACAAGGTGGTACTTAAGGCTGGCCTAGGGAAAATTTTAGTGGCGAATATTCGTAATATGGCAAATATTCCATTTTTGAAAATTTTGAAAAGGTGAATTTTTTGGCACGGGTTAGTGACCTGTTCGCCTAAAAATTACACTTTAATTTTTTTAAGGGGTCGGCTTCGCCTACCCTTGAAAAATATCCCCTATATAAACCTAAATTATTCGCCAGGTAGAACACTTCTACTTCACATTTTTCAACAATATGATATATCCCGTATTATAGACGCGCGACAAGGGGGTAAGTTATTGACGCGCGACAAGGAGGGTTTGCAGACAAGGAGATACTGCAGATATTGATGCATAGTAGACGCATGACAAAGAGTTTGTTGACGAGTGACATGGAGATTTTTCAATGAGCAAGAAGAGGGCAGAGGCTGCAGACGCGCGACAGGATATTTACTGTCGCGCGTCAAAAAAAATGCATTGACGCGCGTCAATAGACCTCAGTGACGCATGTCAACAACCGTAATGACGTGCGTCACTGAGGTTTGTTGACGCATGTCAATGAGGGTTATTTGTTGACGCGTGACCTTGACGGATAGTTGACGCGTGACAAGGAGGTACAACAGATATTGACGCATAGCAGACGCACGACAAAGAGTTTTTTGATGCGCGACATAGAGATTTTTTGATGAGAAAGCAAAGGTTGGAGGCTACGACGCGTGCGATGGGAGATTTTGCTATCGCGTGTAAAAAAATGCATTGACGGCGTCAGCCAGACCTCAATGACGCGCCAAAACTGTAATGATGCGCGCCATCGAGGCTGGCGCGCGTCAATGCATTTTTTTGACGCGCGACAGCAAAATCTCCCGTCGCGCGTCTACAGCCTTCTGTCGCAGCACTTGACAATCAGGTGAAAAATTTTCATACAACCCCCAAAAAATTCACCTTCCCACGAAACCGGTTCCGGGGATATTCGCCAGGTATTCTCCACCTCCGATTTCCAAGAGGTCTCTTAAAATGAACCCTGGGCTGGCCCTGCCCATCTATCCAATCAGGCTAAACCTTCATCCAATCTGTCACTGGTCTAAGCCTTCCAATTCAAACAAGCACAAAAGAAATACACCTCAATTGGGGAACCATATTCATCTGTTTGAGAAAATCTTATTAAAGCTAATGTCATCACCCTTCCTCCTATCAAACCACAAACAGGTTTTGACCCCTCTCGCCCCATACTAGGTTGGTATAAGGAAAATGACTACTGTAACTATCACCTTGTAAATGGTCACAGTGACAAAAATTGTATCACCTTTAAAAACATTGTTTAGGGAATGCTCAAAAGTGGTGAGTTAGTCCTGAATAACCCTAATGCACCTGCTAATCAAAATCTTCATATATTCAAGAAACCATTCCCTAACCATTCCCCATCTAATGGTCAAACTGGTGATGCCTCACACAACGAAAGTAATACACATGAGGTACATGTTATCTTTATCGACTTGCCATTTATTTCCCAAATATCTCCTATCCCCGCATCGAGGAAATCCTAGCTCAAAATCCTCTACCCGCACAGAAATCACCTTATCCATTCCTTTACCTATAGAGGAAATCCCTTCACCTCCTCGTACACACACGGAGAAGTCTCTCATTAGCACCGATATCACTCCCCTTCAAATTCCCTACCGGTGAGCTGCTACCAATTGTACCTCCTTCACCCATAGAGGAGTACCCATTGTCTTCTCCACCTATTCATGATCCAATAGATTTGCCGTTACCACTCGGTGACCATTCTCTGTCAGCTACCCAAGATCTTGTGGACCTCCTTTCAGCTCTCTTACCTATAAAGGCTAAAGCCGGTGAATTCCTGTTTCTCGAGACAAATTTTACGGGAATCCCCACTCACCCCACATCTACCACAGTGTCATTCTCACGTTTTGCTGACCACTGGACTATGTTAATAGGTTTTCACTTTGGGGGCGTCTCTTACTCCCGATCTCGACCGAAATTCAATCATCTTTCACTGAGACTTCTACCATTTATTTGAAGATGTTTCAACAACCCAAACCGCACATGAACAAAACCCTTGATACATCTTCTATTGCATCATCCTCATCTATACCCGCCCCTCTACTTGCTAGCCAACATGTTCCAACACCATCTCTTGTATATAAACCCACTATTGTTCTCGGGGTCACATCCACATCAAACCTTTCACATCCTCCTATCAGGTACACTTGACCACATCTTCCCATATACCTATTGAACCAATCCCTCAACCTAAACAAAAACCCAACCTTCTAATTTGCATGCAACGACTTACTAACTACACCTTTATCACCTTCACCCCTACCATCCATCTTGGGACCTCACCCCTCTACCTTAAAAAAATATACTCTCCCTAGGGGTAAACCTAAAATTCCCTTGACCCCTTCACCACATCTTGCAGCTGTACCTAGGCTAACCTTGCATCCTTCATCACCAACTATAACTTGTTTTCCTCCTATACCAACATTACCTTCTATACCTCCTTCACTACCTATGACATTTTCTTCCACCTCACCTATACCTCCCTCTCAACCTCAACCAACACCTACCGCTGCACCTCATTTGTCCCCTTGGGTCACTCATCCTCTCCCACCATCTACCTTGTCATCTACATCACGTGCTCCCCCTACACCTCTACCTAAGAAAAACACCAAAAATCGAAAAAAGTTAATTTCCAAAGAGGTGGTTAAAATTACCCCTCTTTCTATTGCTGCACCTACACCAAAGAAAGTACAACCCAAATCCAAGACTACATCACCTCAAATACCACCACAACTACCCAATCTTCCAACCAAACCTACTTTCATTTCACATTGTGATCCACTGGTGGGATCATACGCCACCATCTTGGCTAACCTCTTAGAAAGCACTGCTATCACACTCCCTCCTCTTAGACCTTATGACCCTCTTAAACCTAAACCAGAAGGGTTTGATGATACTAAAATTTGTGCTTACCATCATGTACGTAACATGATGTTGAGAACTGTAAGGGTCTAAAGGTTGTCCTTATTCAATTATGTCCTCTCGCCCCAATTTTTATGACGATGACCTCCTGGATGATGAACCTATTTCACCCTTTCCACCTTCTTCACATCTTCCTCCTACACCTATACCACAATCTCCACCGTCACAACTCCTAGAGCCACCCTCAAAATTTGAGGTTAACATGGTTCGCATCAGAGAACTTGTCACAACACCACCTAAATGTCATTGCTCTCAACTGACCTCATAGGGATTTTCTCCTCCACTAGGTTTTTTCCCTTCATGTCATTATACCACTTACCCTACACCTTCTCTATTTTCAGAATTCCCTTAAATCAACATGATACACGTCACTACACATGTGCGAAGGTCAAAGAAAAAGAAACTGACCCACCAACCAATCCTATACCTAACATACCATCAGCACCCATACCTAAAATAACCATCTGTAGCCCCACATACCCCATTTATAATGGAATCACACATCACACCATGATCAAACAATTACATCAATCTTCCTCAAAATTTCCTTATATGACCACATCCAAACCTCGTAATCCCATCGTCAAGCTCTCATGGAGGTTCTTCAATCTATTGAGGCTTTACCTAATGACCCCATACCTGTAGCATCTATTATCACACCACATCATGTTGCCTCACTCACCAAATTGCCATCTACCTCATCACCTCCACTTGTTCACCAAGTTGTTATCCTTAGTTTCTTAGAGGAAGAAATTGTCCCCCACTAAACCGATGACCCAGATCCTGCACTTTTCATCTCCATCCATATTGATAATATACGCATCCGACGTGTTATGATTAATGGGGGTGCTAGCATTAACATCATCTCCTCTCATGCATTCGAACAAATGCACCTACCCAACAACTACATGCATAAACATCCGGTCATGTTGCATTCATTCAATGACACTATCACCTCTACACTCGGCACTATCATCCTCCACATTCGTGTGGGTCTCCGTACTGTTCCCGAGTTGTTCTACATTTTGGAAGGGGAGTTTCAATACAATTTTTGCTCGGCAGACCCTGGATTCGTGTCATGGGTTATGTTCCTTCTACTTTGCACCGATGTGTAAAGTTCGAACATAAAGGACATTCCTATACCATCCTAGCTGAACCATCACCTTTCAAAACTTGAAACATGCTTTACCATCCCAATGATGTCCTTGTACCTATTAAGGTGTCTACCTCCCTACCTACATCTTCTTCACACACGACCCCATCCACCAGTACCGTTGCAACCTCACCTTCACCCAAATCTTCTATTCCCATCACTATTGTCGCTTCTACCAGTCACACATCAGCTTCCCAACTAATCGACACCTCTCGCCGATCTAACTTCTAATGCTTCCTCCATTCCAGCCACCAATATATCAACCACTCGATCCTTGGAAGGTGTTTTTCAATGCCTCACTATAGGAGAGTATTGCTCGAATAATGTCAATAAATTCCTTACTCCACAAGAGTATAGAAACCTTCACCAACACCCTCATTATGATCACCGCATAGGCGAGCGTCTCCTTTATGGTCCTCCCCACCTCTCGTACTCATTTTACCTATGGGGGACTTGACATTTCCACTTACACACCCTGAACCACCATCACAAACCCAACCTTTTTCGGTTGACCTTCATTCACTTACCAACCGCCACTTTGCTCACACTTTCTTACACTCGCCTGTTTGGAAGGGTTTCAGCTTTGGCCTTTACGAACAAGGTCATCACACTATTATTTCATGTACCACACAAAAACACAATGATCGTAGTGGAATCAATTTTACTGAAATACATGCCAAAAAGCCCCATATTGAACTCATTGAAGACATTGACCCCTCTCCACCTTCTTCACCTACCCCACCTTCGCCACCTTCACCAATGATTCGATGGATCCGAATCTATCCCTCTTACCTTTTTCCATAAATACCATTTCCTTGGGGCCTCGACCTATCACCGCAATGGCAAGGCTCCTTCCTCTCTTCCTTTCTTATATCCTGACATGATATGGGATGATACTCCTATTAATGTCGTTCAATGTCAGGATGATGAATCCATACTCACCTACCTTGGTGCTGAAGACTCTTATATTCACTGGTCATTACCTTCTGAGATGAAAACAATGTTGAATGAATCGACTAACGAAGTCAACATCCACACTCAGGATGACCCCCACATTCTCAAGATTGGCCATCCCTAGATGCTATTGAACAGGAAACCCTCACTTCTTTTCTTAAAAACCATAGCCATGTTTTTTCTTGGTCCTATGTTGACATGCCTGGCATTGATCTCACTATTGTGGTCCACAATATTGTAACCATTCCCGATGCCAAACCGGTAAAACAAAAGATGAGGAAAATGCACCCTTGCATTGCTCTTCTTGTCAAAGAAGAACTTCAGCACCTTCTCTCATTTTCCTTCATCTTACCCATCGATTACCCCAATGGATTTCTAACATCGTCCCCTGCTACTAAGGCGATAGGGGACTTCACATTTGCACTGATTTCTGTGATCTCAACCTTGCCTGCCCAAAAGATGATTTTCCTTTGCTGGTATTGACCAGTTGGTTGACCTTACCGCTGGCCATGAGATGCTATCACTTATGGATGGTTTCTCGGGTTATAACCAAATCTTGCTCGCCCCAAAGGATCAACAAAAAATCGCATTCACTACCCCTTGGGGGACCTTCTGCTATCGAGTCATGCCTTTCATCCTTAAAAACGCTGGTGCCACCTATCATCGGGCTATGACCTACATCTTCCATGATATCATGCATCACATATTGGAAGATTATATGGATGATATCTTGGCCAAATCTAAACGTCGCACCGAGCACCTCACTATCCTCAAAACCATCTTTGACTACCTCATTAAATATTACATCTACCTTCAACCTAAAAAGTGCATCTTTGTGGTTCTCTTAGGAAAGCTCCTGGGATTTATTGTTTCCCTCCGTGGTATAGAAGTTGACCCTGCTAAAGTCAAGGCCATTATGGAAATGCCTCCGCCCACTACCCTTAAACAACTCTGTAGCCTGCAAGGTAAAATAGTCCATTCGCCATTTTATTTCACAATTATCTGATCGTTGTCAACCATTTCATCGCCTTCTCAAAAAGGATGTCTCCTTCAAATGGGATGATGACTGCCACAAAGCTTTTGAGGCCTTAAAACAATACCTTATCCAACCACTCATACTTATTCCACCTAAAGACGACCAACCTTTCTACCTATACATATCTGCTACCGATCACTCTTTAGGGGCTATGCTCGCTCATCATGACGAACAACATAGGGAACAGGTGGTTTATTACATAAGCCATACCCTAAAAAACTTTTCTTATCCTTAGTTTTTGTTGCAACCAAACTTCACCATTACCTACTCAATCACAAAACCTACATTGTGACCAACACTAACCCCTTATACTTCATGTATGCTAAACCTTTCCAAAATCAACGTGCCACATGTTGGCTCATGTTTCTTGCTGACCTAGACCTCGAATTCATCAACCCAAAATCTATCAAGAGACAAACCATTGCGGACCAGCTCGTGGATGCGTCTCTTTCGGGAATCAATCTTTGAACTTTGATTTCCCAGACAAATCCATTGCTAACCTCTCTTTGGATGATGAACCTTACCAAATGACCTTATTCTTTGATGGTTCCAAATGTCAGCATGGGGGTGGTGTTGGTATCATCCTCATTCCTCTTGATGGTGAACCCATGCTTTTATCATTTAAACTCAACTTCGAATGCACTAACAATATCGCCAAATACGAAGCACTTGTATTGGGTCTCATGACTACCTATGCCTTAGATGTTAGGTCCATTAATATCTTTGGTGATTCTCAACTAGTAGTAAACCAAGTAAATGGTGTTTATCAGTGTCATAATGAAATACTTCAAGAGTACAAACATTACGTCGGCATCATGTTGACTACCTTTGACCGCTATAAAATTCAAACTGTTCCACGATCCACCAATAAATTTGTGGATACCATGGCCTACCTCACTTCCCAAATGCTTATTTCACCCTCGATTCAGACATTTTTGTTACCATAAAACATATACCGAGACCTTCTTATAAATATTGTTGTGTTAACCTCATCCGAATTGCCTCACTAAATGCATAAGACCTTTGGTAAAAGTAGCTTACATGACTACCTTTCCCTTTCTATATTGTCTCCGATCTCACACATAATGGAAAACATGCCTTAATCAAAAAGGCCTCTCATTATGTCATCATGGGTGGCCTTCTATAAAAGAGGCTTTGATGGTATTCTCTTAGGATGCCTCACTAGCTCTAAAATTCCCTATACCATTAAAGAAGTTCACGATGGCATATGCGGAGGTCATTTCAAGAGTACCCTTTCACGTTGCTAAGCGCATTCTTTGCCTAGGATATTATGGCCAACCTCAATCATGATTGTTGTGACTATGTTAAGAATTGTGTAAAATGCTAACAACATGCAAATCTTCATCACACACCTAGCCATGCCTTACGGGTTGCTCGTGACCTTTGGCCCTTCTCTCAATGGGGTTTAGATCTTGTCGGAGAGATCAATCCTCACTCTTCCTTAAGACATCAATGGATCATCACCACTATCGAATATTACACCAAATGGGTTGAAGTTGTACCCCTCATATCCACTAAAGATGAGAAAATATGTGAGTTCATCAATCATCACATTATTTTTCGCTTCGGTGTTCCACATCGCCTTATCACTAATAATGGAAAACAATTAAAAAAGAAAAATGTACAAAAGCTTTGCGACACTTTCAAGATCCATCTTAGCTTCTCCTCACCATATTACCCAAAAATCAATGGCCGTGCCGAATCCACCAACAAAACCCTCAACAGAATTCTCATGAAAGTGGTTAACGATACTGGGAAAGATTGGCATACGCACATTCCTTTTACACTGGGCATATTGTCCTAGTTTTCGCACCTCCACTGCTGCCACTCCATTTTCCTTGGTCTACAAGATCGAGGCTATTTTTTCTCTCGAAGTCCAAATCCCGTCTCTCCGTATCTCTCTTCAAGATATTCTTACTGATGATGACTTTCGCCAAGACCATTTAGCAAAACTTGAGTTATTAGACAAATGTCGTCTTCATGCTCTCGACCATCTCCAAGTCTACCAAAAATGCATCAAGCATGCCTATGAAAAACGTGTCCATGAACGCACCTTTAAGGTTGGTTATCTCATCCTCAAGGAAAATCAACACGTAACCAAAGCAGAAAAAAGTAAGTGGGGCAAATTTGCTCCTAATTGGCTTGGACCACACATTGTGACCCATGACTATGGATTGGGTGCTTATTGCTTGTCCTCACTGGATGGTAATCCTGAACTTGAGCCCCTCAATTCCTTGCATCTTCAACCATTCTCATCTTTACTTCTAGTCCTACATCACTATTTATATATTTCATGCTCATCCCTTGAGCGCCATTTACCTTTCTCTTTTCTAGACCTCATCTCCAACGACTAAATAAGAATCATGTGATTACCCATCACCCTTTTGCCTTATCTTAAATATGTGCACCACGGCTCTGCACATGACATGATTGTTATGGATACTTTTTCATCTTATTTTAGATGAGATCCCATGGTATTTCACCCTTTCCTCCTCAACAAGAACCAAATGCTTCGTTATAGTCTAGTCCATGACTTAAAATCCAAAAAATTATTATTACCTCAAAAATAAGGGATTAACTCCTTCAGTCAAATTTCCAATATAAAAGATGAACCCCTTAAAAGGACATCTTCCGCCTTCAATTTTCACTATAAGTAGACTACTCCCTTGAAGGACAGCTATAAAAAGCTCGTAACTCTCTACATAGTCTTTCCAAAAAGAGGACTATCTTCTCAAAAATCAAAATTTAGAAGCTTCCCGCATTGATTAGCTTCGCGAAGACCTCAAGGAGACATACTCATCCCGTATAGACTTCCCACATCGACCAGTCTATCTAAAAAGTCAAAAAGAAAAAGAAAAAGAAAAGCAAACTTTTTCGTCATGGACTTGCCTATTGTGATCTTGGCTTCCTTGCCCAAGGCATTTTGCTTCATAACATATGACCTGATTACCTTCACCTTCTTACCCATCCTATTTTCACTTCATACCTCAAGGGACCTACTAAACCAATGAAATTTGGTTATCATGTGACTATTCATCACTCTTAGAATTATCAATCATGCAATGTCTTTAGGGTCTTATGTTCACTAGCCTATCTATAGATGTGTTTCATACGTAATGATCCTTGCAATCAGTGCCTTTCTTGCCCCCTCTTATCTTTTCTCTTCTTCATTACCTTTTGATCATCCTATATAGGACTAGACCTCGACGCCTATTTTTGGGATTTTCTTCCACCACCTCAATTGACCTAAAATCACCTTTACCTATCAACCCAACCATCAATGACCTCAACCTAATTATACCTATGACCTAGAATAAACATCACCTTTAACTATCTACCTATTCTTGACCCAACCATCAATGACCTTGACCTAATCATACCTATGACCTTGAATCAAACCCTACCTATCAACCTACCTACCTCTTCTTTTATCTTCTCATATTCTTCCCTAGCCTATGGGAGAACTACATCGGTCTGAGGTCCCTTTTTACGGGACTATGTAGGCAACACTTCCAGGGCATGGGGCCCTGGAAGGTTAGCTTAGCCATTCTTTACCCTAACCATTTTCCACAACTTTACCTGATTTCCCATTCGTCTCAAAAAATCGACATCTAATCCATATACCACATAACTTTTCCCATTGATATTATTTCACATTTTCATACATAACCAACATTTTCTACACTTTACATCATTTCATGCGTTTATATTACCATTTGTTTCCAAAATACCGACATGAACATCCATGCCTAAACCAACTTGACTCGATCCATGCCTATACTAACTCGACTCAACCATGCCTAAACCAACCCGACTCACCCATGCCTATAACTCCGACTCAACCATGCCTAAAACAACCTGACTCATCCATGCGTAAACAACCTAACTCAATCCATGCCTAGCTAAACCTAACTCGATCCATGCCTAAATTTCCCGACTCCAACATGCCTAACTCACCTAATTTCCATCCATATCAAACCAACAAACCCATATCTCATCTAATACAAAGTAACAAATCCACATCTCATCTAACATAAGCCATAAACCAATATCTCATAAACACATCAACACATCACAAAATACCATGTATCTCATCATATAAATCAATAACTATGTATCTCAAAATACATGCCCATATCATCATGGCCATCATCTCAACAAAATGTTGGCACACAGGCTGATATACAATACAAAATGTCATCGGCACGCAGGCTGGTCTCATATATACAAAAAGCATGAATGAATCAATACGAAATATTCAGCTCACAAAGCCGGTATCATGTACAAATAAAATAACAAATACAAAATCTCTTTGGCACACAGGCCGGTCTCATATATAATACATACCAAAATGACTCAAAGATGGGTTGGTCCACAACAGTCAATCATCTCCCCATCGATGTCGGGAATGCTCCCTATTCCTGTGTCTCCAGGACCCTCTACCGCACCTATCTAGGGCTCAAAACCTGCCTCACCTCGCCGATGGCCCCTCACCTAAGATCGGCCTCTACACACTAGTGGCCTCACCACGACCTTGTCCCTGGGCTTGCCGCCCCCTATACTCTCCACACTTTGTGAGTGTGGGATCTAGTCCTCTCACTAGAAGCTTGATGTGCTTTGTACTCAACAGGAGGGCACATCTAGCCCGACTGCTAACAAATGATCCTGGTAATACCATGCCTCTCCTATGGCATCTCCAAACCTAGCCATGGGCACTATCTGTGGAGGTGTTATGGGTTCCGCTACCCGAGTAGGTACCTATTTAATGGGTCATGTCCCTAAACTGCACCGAGCCTTGGCTGGTACTTGAGCCTAAGCCGGCCTCGAAATCTATGCTTGTGCCTATATTTGAGCCTATAGGGTATTAATTTGTGCCTTTTCTACTATCACCGACCTTGTAGACCCATCACCTGCCCCTGTGCTATGGCCAACTAGCCCTGTAAAGCCTACACCTGCACCTGTAAAGTGGCTACCTCCCCTCCATGTCTGCCTCCCTCCTCTCCATCTCCATCTCCCCCTACTTGTACCTGCGTGGGTACCTGTACCTGCCCTACCCGAGCCTCGTAGAGCCGCTATCTAGTCCTATAGTGTGGCAACCCATGCCTCTGTGTACTCCGTCGCCTACCCCTATATGATCCCAAGCTACGTCACTAAGGTAGAACCTACCCATGTAGGGCATCCTCTCTGCACTTGTGATGGTGGCTAAGTATGATTGCCTTGACCTCGGTGGTACGGCTCTCGGTTGTGCCGCCCACGACTTCCCTGTACCTATTGGCAACCCCAACATCATCAATCTGTATATCTACAGGCTACTCCTCCTATCTAGTCGACATTGTGGGTCATGGTGGAGATATAGGTCTCTCCACATCATCTCTCCTGTACTGTGGGAATAGAGGCGGTACACCCTGGACTAGCTCGAACTAATGCCTAACTTATTCTATGGGTATCCTCTCATGCTCTCAAACTCTCCTCCCCTCTATTCACAGATGTATCTATAGCCCAACTAGCTCCGTGGCCATCTATTTGTATGAGGGGAAGCCCACATATGACCTCCAAATAATGTCTACCCTGACAGGTTCCTCAAACAACCTCTACGGTAGTAAGCTACATCATGAGTAGCTCGGTACCTTGGGCCTCTCCCATGTCTGGTACCCACCACCTGTACCCCACTCTCAAAACTCTCCGTGGGAATACATATGACTAGGCCATCCCCACTGGTCGAACACAAACAATGTGCTCGTAAGCCCAACAATGTAGTAGTATGATGCAACAAATGTTGAACCTCCGTAGTCACCCGTAGGCCCATAGCTCTCTATACACCTACATCAACAATGCAGGTGCCCATGCGAACCGTGTCTATTATATCATCATGTCATGGAGGACTCCCATCAGTGACCTTGGGAATCTCCCACCCTCTACATCCGGTAGTGCGAAGCAACACACTACCTCCATCAAGAGTACCACTAACCTCATCTCCTCTAGATGAGCTCTATACATCACTCCATAGCTCATGCTAGCACTATGGAACATCAGGTTCGCCACACCCTCACCAAAAACGGGTGCTAGTAACTCCTTAGATGCCTCTGAAGAGATAGAATAAACCTGGGCCCCCAATATGGGAAACCGCAGGATCCTGTAGACGTCCTCTAGGGTGATCATCATCTCACCCATCAGCAAATGGAAGGTGTTGGTCGCCGAGTCCCATCTATCAATGAGGGCAACCATCAGACTCGCCTCTGGACTACATGTCGGTAGCACCTCACCCCTATCAATCCCACCTCTGTAACATGTTGCCACTCCACCTACATCGTGCTCACCTATACTGTCAATAACAAGGGTGGCACCTGGGCCCTCATCCGTAGCTCATCTCTCACCTACATCCCACAAACGCAATGTATTAGTATACCTTTCCCAACTTCCCTATTTCACCCCACATCCCAAACCTACCCAAACCCACCTACCCCAACCCTATCTACCCTACCAAACATACCCAAACCTATCTACCCTAATCCTCACCCAAACCTACCCAAACCCATCACACCGAAACCATGTACCCTACCCACATACCCAAACCCATGTACCCTACCTACATACCCAAACCCATATACCCAAACCCTATCTACCCTACCTACATACCCCAACCCATCTCCCCTCCCTATCTAACCTAACCCTCACCCAATCTTACCAAATCCCATCCACACGGTTGTCCCTTGATCGAACACAGCTCTCCTTTGACCGAACGGTCATCGCTTCTTGTGGACTGCACTACCACTACCCATCGATGTCGGCCATAAGTCAACCGATGTCATTCACCTGTCGTGCCACCCACCCCGACTTCCCAACCCTTATTTTCCCCCTCCTACTCCTTATACCCACCAAAATCCCTCTTTTCCGCTTTACTTATTCCTTTCTCTCCCCTTTAAACTACCCCCTACCCTTCACTATCCCCATTTCCTCTCTTTTTCACTTATTTTCAAATCTTCCCCCCAACCCCCATTTTTCACATTTTTTCTATTTTAACCAAATTCACTCACAAATCAATAACAAAGGTTTAAATCCTACCCTATCCAACTACCTCTGTCGTGGTGGAACCTTCAGCCTCCACACTGCTCCTCCCGTTCCCTCTCCAGCCTCCGCCATCCTCAAATGACCTCCACCTCTCTCCACCAATCAACTCGCTCGATCCAATCTCGTGGTCCCACCTCTCACCCAATCAATCTCACCTATGTGGCTCGCCAACCAAGCTCTCTGATGCTCTCTTTTATCCTCTTCCTCTTTTCTCTCTTCTTGTCCTTTTCTCCTTTTTCACAATACACAAATGAATTTTAAAACGTGGGTTTTCCACTTTTTATACCCTACCCGACTCAACCGACGTCGTTAACTCTTGACCATCGCGGCCTAATGCCCTAGACAACCACCGTTGGTTTCTCTCCACTGTCATCGATTCATACTAACCACCGCATCGGTTACCCTGTGTACTCATTGCCCTCACATTCACCTAATTTTCCTTACCTCCTTTTTCATTTGCCTCCCCTACACCTATCTCGGACCACTTTACCTTCCTTGATGGCCCTCCACCTTCTCTAACCTCACCTCGTTAGTCAATTGGTGTATCCTTATTTTACTCCTACCTTGGCCTTACACGATCCGTGACCTATCTACCTGGACCACTTTATCTTCCGTGATGACCCTCCCCATTCTTTATCCTCACCTCATCACTCATTAACGCCTCCCTATTTTACCCCTACCTCGGCGTTACCCGTGTCGTGACCTCAATATTTGGACTCGCCCATCGCTAGTGACCTTTGACCTCATGTGTTCACTATATCTTGTGGCATTGTTACTCGTGTTGATTGACCTCATGATCTTACCTAGCCTATTACCGTGGCCGTTTATCCCGCCTCTACCTTTCGTGTACCGAACATACCTAAATGTTCCTACACCTAACCTACGTTGTGTTTCGACCATATCCTATTCCTTAGATACTGGAATCATTTCAATCTTGATTGGATAAACATATTGACCTTAGATGATGTAGAGTTTGCAAGCTCTTCAACTTGGTACCGTGTCGCAGTTTATACGTGTGCGTGCATTCCATCGCCACTTTGCGCTTTGACCTTGGCCCATTTATCTTTTTACCCAATTTTCCCTCTACTCCTTTTCACTATTCTTATTCACATTTACCTTTTATCAAACCACTCACCGATTCATCTTATTACCTCATCACCTCCTGGTTTGAGGGGATCACCCTCATTCCCACTTGGGGCAAACACATCTTATTTTTGTTAGCGACGCTTACCAATACAAGCTACACAAAAAAGGGGAAAAATGCATAAACCAAAATCATGTCGTAACCACCTTGGTCCCCTAGCACGACCCTATAATCACTTCCTCATCCTTAACACCTTATCACCTACCTCGACACCCTGACATTTTAATTTAATTACTTTAATTAAATCAATGCCATTTATCTCCATATATATTAATTTAATTATTTTAATTAAGTTAATAACCTTTTACCCACACACATAATTTAATTACTTACATTAAATTAATTCACTATTTTCACACACCTATATAATTGCATTTATTAAATGCCCCTCACCTAAACCACCCCCATCATTTGACCCATTAACCTAAACCCTAAACCAATGCCCAAAATAAACCTAACATTAGACCCATCCCCTCGACTCATATTTAAAAGCCTCCTAAAGTTGGTTTTCACCCCGAGAAAAGAAATAGACCCTTATTAAATGGAGGAACAAATTCCTAGGAAACTTTTGAACAACCCGAGATATCTCGCCCTAATCGATGCTTTGGTTCACCCTAAACGGATGTGGTTATGCTAAAATTAACCAAACAACCTATATAGACCCATCTAAACCTTTGTAATGGGGTTGAACCTTTGGCATTGTATTTCCTTATCATGAATTTGATATTTTTAGATGCAGCAGCAAAGCAAGGATTAATTTGTGATCAGCCAAGACAACCAGTTCACTAGGACAACAATGAAGCTTCTTCCCAACACCTTCCAACGTAGCCACTCTTACATTGGGCTTCAGACTCATACCTTACATTAGAGTAAGTATCCTCCTCCAGTGTGTTTCATCTTCTTATCATCATCTATAATATTTTTGGTAAAAGAACCTATCTTTTCACCCTTTGTCCATTCCCTCTCTCCAGTTTCAGCCACCTTCTATACCCAATCATATTAATACCTTGCCCAATTATCTATCTGACCTCTTAAGTAATCTCAGACATTCACCACATATTTACACCACCTATGTGATCAATCCCTACCTTCCACCAACTCCAATTTTGCCCCAAAACTCTCATAACTTGGACTATGTGATTTTACTAGTTCCCAACTTGACCGCCATCGGTTCTCTCTAACCTTCGCCTATTACATTAAGGTCATCATCAGTTCTTTAGAACCATGGTCGGTCTTTATTTTCTGTGAGCTCGGCTAAAACAACAACCTATTTGTGACTCACATTCAACCTGACTTCATTGTTCCTGGCCTATACCTACCTGAACACCTATTTGACCTTCAGATCTGTATCTAACCTAGCATGTTAGCTCAGATTCACCTATAACCAACCTACTTGACCTCTGGATCTCCTTCTAGCCTAGCCTATTAGATTATATCTAGCTTATTGTGTTTTGTATAAGATGCCTAAATCATATTAAAACTACAAAGAGGTCAATATTTACTTTATTTCAGCATTGAATTGTTTTCAACAAAGTGGATTGACAACCCTCAGGAAGTATCACACTTCCAGGATGTAGCATATGCTAGGCAATCCACTGCATATCTTGTTTAACTCTCTTTGGTGGTCTTGTTTTGATTCTTATATAGGTAGTTCCTCCTAGCCAAAAGGAAGGTCTCACAATCACTTTGATTCAGAATTCAAATACGCACGCATATAACCTTCAACCATCCCAAAATAGGTATTCCTCTTACCACCTTTTACCTTATCTATTTCACAAGTACTTCTCGTAAAACTATGAAATCTGGTGAAACAACTTTCTCCAGTCAACAACCGAGGTTTGGGCCTTCAGAGGAAATTTGGAAAATTTTCCCTTTGTGGGAAAAAGATTTAAAATTAAAAAAGGAACCATGGTTGCGCTGGGACCCACATTGAAAAGTTGAAGAGGAAGGCCGAAGCTACGGGAAAAACTTGGAAAATTTTCCTTTTTCCAAAAATGGGGTCAAATGGAAAAATTTATCTCGTGGTTCCTTTGGGACCTACCTCAGGACATGTGTCAGGTTCATTTCTCGAGGGTGGAGATGCAGAACAAAATGTGAAATTTTTCCATTTTTCCAAAATTTGTAAAAAGTCAATGGAAACCCCTAGGTCTATTTTTAAGTTTGAATCTTCCACGTCGATTGACCAAATTCAAAGTAAAGATCAACGAAAACTAAGAGATCGAATATGATTTTCCCCCATTTTTATTGAAAGACACCTGGAAGTGTGAGTATTTATGATTTCTTGTTATCTCCTTCATGCCAGAAAAGAGGGGAGTTACTTTGTTGATATGTGAGTTTGGTGGGGAGATCTGGAAGATTTCTTTCACCATTAAAATGGTCTGACTATCATGCTCGATCAAATTTTCTATTTTTCTTCTCAAGCATGCAAGGAGCTAGATTTGATAGATTAGGGGTGGAAGTGGTTGGAAAATTGAAGAAAGAGTGATCTCGCGTGAGGAAGGAGTTGAATGCGGGAGATATTCGATGAGATATGCCCCTCGAGCACCTAACTTTTTACAGATATGATTCTAGGAAACATGATCATGATCATGGCAAGCACCGGGTAGCATCAAGGTCTAGATTTTTTTGGGGGAAAAGGGCTTTATTGTAAATGTTATAAGTGGCACAAATTTTTCGTGCAAATAGTTGGAGTGTTACGGGTCAGCACTTAATTTTCTAATAGAAAAAGCTTGAGAGAGCCCATCATTTTGAGAAGTTGTTTGATAAGATTATATATCTCTTTTGTATTAAATTTGATCATGTCAAGGTTGTTGCAAATGTATAACCATTGACAAGCTCTGAAACTATTCTAGAAACTTTCCCTTGCTAATAGATTTAATCAAATTCAAGTTATTCTGTGTTGTCTTGAGAAAAATGTGTTTGTTTTATTTCTAAATGTATGTGAGTAGTTTTTCTTGTTTCTACTGCAATCTTATATTAAAATCTAATTCAATCACATAGGCCTCAATCCT
The DNA here is from genome assembly GCA_018340775.1 of Taxus wallichiana var. yunnanensis. Taxonomy (NCBI): domain Eukaryota; kingdom Viridiplantae; phylum Streptophyta; class Pinopsida; order Cupressales; family Taxaceae; genus Taxus; species Taxus wallichiana. The sequence continues at coordinate 223,293,626 of CM031235.1, forward strand.
TATGACATTTTAGTGGCATCTGCAATTTCATTTCTTAGAAGAGTTTTCATCTGGGATTATAATAAATGATTTTAAATCACTTTTATTTTCATTTGTTGACAGAGATTATCTGTAAGCCTCTTGGTGTACCTTAGGCATAATTTGACTCAGATCTTGATGCTTTGTTGGATTTTCTAACTTGAGCCTTTGTCATAGAATCTCAGACATTGTGTGAAAATTTGCTAATTTGGGCCTTCATTGAAGCATATATTCTAGTTAAAGAAACATTTTAGCTATTTTGTGGCATTCTATTGGTTTAACCTTCCATTTTGTAAGATTTCTCAAGGATCGGTGAATCAACTTCATCCCGCCCCACCTCCCACAAAACATTTATTAAAAACAACCAATCCTACCCGTACTACCCTTATTTGTCCTGTTTGCATACAAATGCATAATCTCTGTTACAAAACATGTAGAAGCAATCGTGGTCCCAAATGTCTTTAGTAACCTTTTCCTTTTTGTGAAAATATCTCCATGATCTGGAAGTGACAACTCATGAGAGTCAGATTTGGTGTGTTGATCATATTTTTCCAAGGTATTCTCTATAAAATTTATGCAAAAGAAGGATTTATCATTGTTCTTCAAACAATGATGTTATAAAATAGGTTCTCTTACCTTGGTTGAAAGGCACAACCTAAAATAGTTAGGATCAGATCACATCCTTTTAAGGTGCTACCCACTCCTTTCGAAACCTGAGTGCTAACAAGTCAGATAGATTTCTTCCCCGACTACAAAATGACATACATGATTATCTATCTACCTCTGAGTGTCTTGTCAAAATCCATGATGCTTCTCGGTATTTGAAGGAGATTAAATTTGGGTACCAACACGTTTCGCACTACTTCCAGGGGATTGTTTAAGTTGTTGATACCAATTTGTTGATTTGTTGTTATTTCATATCCATCTAGCCCGTCAACAACATGCTTCTGGCACCATTGCTAGGGATTTTTTAAGTTGTTGTGACTGATTTTTTTGATTTTTGCTATTTCATATCCATCTATCCCATCAACAACATGCTTTTGGCACCATTGCTAGGGACTTACAGCTCACATTTAGACCCGATAAAACACTTCTTGTATGCTCCAAGTGCTATGTGTAGTTTCAGTTTTCACACATAGTGCACTAGCTTTCATTTGATAAATCTAGGTAAAGAAAGGTTAGAATCTTTCCATTTCTAGTTTTTAGCATTAACAAACATTTGACAGATCATATTTAGTGCATTTACACAACTAGGGTGGAAATCCTTAGTGGTGAATCCCTTTTGATCGATATTTTATAAGTACCTAAAGTGTCTTAAAAATCTGTCAAAGTTAGATTTGTTACTAATATTGGAGAAGAAGGAAGAAAGAAGACATTTCTTTGCTAGGGATCCTGCTAGGGCATTATTTCCAAAGCTATTAAAAGCAAAATTAGAAGGAAGAAAATCCTAGAGAGTTGTGGGAGAACAGAAGACAAGAAGAGGGATCTCCATTGATGAAAGTGATCATCCTATCATTAAAGACTACCATTCAAGTGACTCTAAATCAAGTAACCTCTTAGTGGAATTGAATTCTCCAGCTGGAGAAGGTCCTTCATTTGATTTTTAATAGTTTGCTTCACATTCTTCACCTATATTTTTTGAGGTTGATAGGGTTTTCATTTTGAAAATTATACTCCTGTGTTCTAAGGACCCTCAGCCCCTTATCAATTTGTGACCCCTCTAGGGTCACCTTCTCAAATCAACATGGCCCAGCCCCCACCTAGACCCCCTTTTGTTCTAAACACCTTTGGACCTATAAATTTTCTTGGAATGGCTGGTTATCCAAATGCGCTTCTTCAAGATGTAAGGAACAAACTACCAAAGTTCCAAGGAACAATGCTATTACTAGTAATCAACATCTAAACCTTTTATCCATATGATGGAAGACTTTGAGATTGAACATTAAGATGTATATGTCAAGTTGTTTATCCATACCTTGGAAGAGGATGTCGGGATCTGGTATAAAGCATTTCCAGATAATTCTATTGATTCTTGGACTAAGATGAGTAATGCATTTAGATTGCAGTATGGTGATAGAACTGACCCTAGGTTTCTTTTGAGAATTTGAAAACATAAAAAAGAGTCCTAATGAGTCAGTACATGATTTCAACACAATGTTTAATAAGACCTTGAGCAGATTTCTGTTAGGATAAGGCCTTGTGATGAGTCATGTTTGATCAAATATTCTGATGCATTTGATAAAAAGGCTGCATATTACTTAAGAGATAAGAACCCCACAAATTTGAGGTAGGCCTTCACCATGGCTCTGCAAATAGAGAACAACATCAAGGAAATTGGAAAGCCTCCAAAAAGGGAGGGTGTAAAGTTGGTTAACCTAGAAAATCCTCAAACAAGCAAGGCTGTTGATTTGGAGGAGGTTGTGAAAACTTTGGCAGGGGTTGTCAAGGAAATTTCCTACAAACTAGCCCGAGATGAGAAGGGAATTGGGCAGAACTCACAAGGTCAACACAAGCAACAAGGCCAAGACAGGTTTACAAATCACCAAAGATCTGATGATAGAGGTAAAGGACCTATTGGATTTGGAAACAGGCAGCCCCAAGGCAGGGAAAACAGAATGATGCCTGATCCTTTGGCTACTAGAGTTGCTGTTGTGGAGGAGACAGATGTCATTGATTGGTGTGACAAATGTTTCATGCCTCATGCTCCTTGTGAAGAAGATCAACAAGAAGAATAAGAAGCTGATGACAATGATGATGATGTCTGCATGATGGGTTGTTCCACAAGATTGTAACAAGGGGCAACTTTAACTGAGGTGATAAGTGCTCAGATTGCTGCCACTTTTTGGGATTACATTCATAGGGTACCTATTCTTCCTCCCTCTCATATTTTAAAAGTAGATACTATACAGGATTTTGAATTTCCCAATAATGACTTTGAATAGTTAAGGGCTTTAATGATAAATAAGTATGATGGAGGAATTCCATCTGAGGAGGATAGACAATTACTGATGAATGTTGTTATTTCTCAAGAGAAGGAATATAACACAAGAAGTAGGGCTATCAAAGGGATAGGCCCTCAAGCCAAGCCAAAATCTCCTTACTTTTAAACATTCCTAAAGAGGCCCCTAAGAAAGAGGCATCTGCCAAAATCCCTACAGTTCTAAACAAAAATCATATCCCTCCTCATGCCTAAGTTATAAAAAAATCTTCTACCACCTAATAAGTGTGTTGGCTTTCTTCCAATACCGCCTTGCCAAGGAATGTCCTATATGATATTTCCAAGGTTTAAGTCAAATCAAAGTCTCTGTTATAATTTTTGAGTTGCTTAGGATTCTTGAACAAAAAGAGAGCATTTGAATACTTGGGATTGAAAGAAGAGAAGACGCGCCCTAGCGTAAATGTAAATATTGTGGAGACTCCTCCAATCATTCAAGAATTAGAAACACCACTATCATTGGAGGAACTAGGTGAACCGATTGAGGTCTATTTTGGGAAATCCTTCGTGGAATCTCGGATGAATGTGGATACATCCTTCACCACTTTGATCATTAAGGAAAGATTACTATACAACCGCATGTTTGACTTAGGGGCATTATGTAATGTCATGCCTTTGGAAGTCATGAATGAGATGAATATCAAAGAGACAACAACATATGGGAAGTACACGCCATGGATTCCAGAGAAGTGCCAGTAGTGAGATGTGTGAAGGGTTTGGTGGCGTGGCTTGTAGCTTACCCAGGTCAAAATTTAAAACTTGAGGTTTTCATCATTGAATGCCTTGCCAAGTGGGGCATGCTATCAGTAAAGAAAATGGGCTGCTAGTGTTGGTGGGAGTTTCTAAATCGATATGTCCTATGCCACCATTCCATTGAAGGCAACCTTGTCGGGTTGTATGGAGAAAATAAAATGTTGCATCTTATTGAGGATCCCAACAATGCATCCTATGAAGTATTTTACACAAATATTGATGCTAACAACTTTGTAGGATTTTTGATGGAAAGGATCACAAGATTGAGTAATGCAAGTGTCTTGAACAAGTGGGCTCTCCTTAGACTCTATTGTTTGATATAACTTTCTCCAAGTTTGGGAATGGTGCTGGTGTTGTTCTACTTTCTCCTAGTCAGGAAAAATTAGTGTTTTCCTTCAAACTCAACTTTGAGTGCATCAACAACATTGCTGAGTATGAGGCACTGTTGTTGGGTTTAAGAATTACATGGAAATATGGTATCAAGGACATTATTGTCAAAGCATACTTAGAATTAATTGTAAAACAAGTCAGAAAACTATATGCCACAAAGAATCAGCGAATGAAACAATATAAACATGCATTTTGGGATCTTATTGAGATGTTTGATTCATTCAACATAGTGCATCATGATAGGAAATTCAATGACTTGGTAGAAAAGCTTGCAGTGTTGGAGTATCGATTTGACAATTGTACAATGTCCCCATATTTTGAATATGATGTTGAGGTATTGACAAGACCTTATGTCCTGACAACATTAAACATTGGCAGGTTTTTGATGATGATGCTCTTAGATCAAAAGATTTATGCAGAACAAGGAGAGTTTGTTGATCAATGCATTGATTTGGAGCCAATGGTATGTACAACAGAAGGAAAATAAACCTTGTTTGGCAAGGGCATCATCCAACTAAAAACCAATACCATTCCTAGAGGACTAGTTTCTCTTGAGTCCAATTTTGATAATGTTGATCACATTGTTAATGATGCATGACAAACCTCAAGGGATATTGAGGAGCATGACCTTGGCACAAAGGAGAAGCCAAGGAAAATTTGGTTAGGCAACAATCTCAGCAAGGAGGAGAAGAATTCATACATCCAATTGTTGAAGAAATACCAAGATTGCATGGCTTGGACCTATTCTGAACTAAAAGCATACAGAGAGGACCTGTTTCAGCATGAGATTCCCTTGGAGTCTAATGTAAAGCCATTCAAGTAGAAACAGAGGCCAATCAACTCACTCTTATCTCTCAAGATGCAAGAGGAACTTAAGAAGCTGGGAGATGGAGGGAATATTCATCCCACTAGGTATTCTTCTTGGGTTGCAAACCTATTACCTGTAAGAAAGAATAATGGTGATATCAGGTTATGTGTGGACTTCAAGAATCTGAACAGAGCAACAATGAAGGATAATTATCCTTTACCAAATATGGAGAACATGTCTGTAGTTATTGACTGGGTCTGAATTGCTCTCTACCTTGGATGGTTTCTCTTGTTATAACCAAGTTGTGGTGAAGGAATCAGAAAGGATCAATACATCCCTTACTACTCCTTGGGGAAAATATGTGTATGTCAAGATGCCCTTTGGTTTGATGAATGTTGGAGCCACCTTCCAAAGAGAAATGGTTGTTTCTTTTGTTGGTTACATCAATGAGTTTATTGTTGTCTACCAGGAGGATGTGACTGTGTTTTCTAGAAATAGAAGTGACCACTTGTTGCACTTGGAGAAGATGTCAATAATATGTAGAGAATATGACATCTCACTCAATCCAAAGAAGTTCCATTTTAGAGTGCAAAAGGAAAAGTTTATTGGTCACATTGTGTCACAAGGAGTGACAATTGATCCAAAAAGAGTAGAGGCCATCAAGAAAGTCCCAATCCCAAGAACCAAGAAGGGAATTTGGTCCTTTGGGAAGATAAACTTCATCAGAAGATTCATATCAAACTTTTTTGATTTGACCATTCCAATCAATTCCATGCTGAAGAAAGACCCAGTCATCAAATGGGAGGAGGCTACCATCCAAGCCTTAAGTGGAATCAAGGAGGCATTAAAACATGCCCGTATTTTGACAGCTCCAGATTATAAGAAGCATTTCCAATTGTTTTCCTTTGCTTCAAACAACACTATTGCTTCGTCCTGTTGCAGAAGGATGATGAAGGGGTTGAGAGGCCAATTGCCTTTTCAGTAAGGCCTTACAGGGGGCTAAGCTAAAGTACACTATCATGGAAAAGTAGACATTTTCCTTGGTAAAAGAAACAAAGGTTTTTAGACCTTACATTCTAAGTTCTAAAGTGGTTGCTTATGTTCCCCACACCATGGTGAAGGACATCTTGTTAGAATTGGAGGTCTCAAGCAAAAAGATGTAGGTGGGTTAACAAGTTGCAAGAATATGATATGGATATCCAAACCACGAAGTTGGTGAGAGGTTTGGGCTTGGATAAGCTTATGGATGAGAGAAACTTGCAAAATATTGAGGTAAATTAGGTAGAAGAAGAAAGGGAAGGTTTTTTTGAAAGGTTGATGAGTTATGAGTGGTACAAGGATGTGATTTTCTATCTCAGACACTTATACTACCCTGAGAATTTAAGTAAGAACCAGAAAAGGGCTCTTAAGTTGGCCTCCCAGAAATATGTCATTACTAATTATGGGTTGGCTTAGAAGAACCTAGAGGGAGTCCTCTTAAGATGCATTACTAAAGAAGAAGCCCCTAAGATAATTTCTGATCTCCATGGAGGAGTATGTGGGGGACATTTTGTTGTAAGAGTCATAGCACACAAGATCCTGAGGGCTGGTTATTGGTGGCTAGCTCTCTTCAGGGATATAACTCTTTTGGTTAGAAGATGTGAGATTTTCCAGACTTCCTCGAAGATCGAAAGTTTCAGGATCCCTTCCTTTGCATCATGTATCAATTGAAGTTCCATTCAAGCAATGGGGAATGGATTTCATTGGTGAGATTTCAGACCCTTCAAGTGTTGGCCATATATGGATTCTTGTAGCCACTGATTATTTCCCCAAGTGGGTGGAGGAAATCCCCACCAAAAGAGAAACACACAAAATTGTCATGGATTTTCTGTTGAACCGCATCATCCGTAGGTTTGGAGTGCCAGTCAAGATTGTTGTTGATAATGCTATGAGCTTTAGAGCTAAACCTTTGATGACAATGTGCAAGGAGTATGGGATCCACTTGACATATGACTCTAATTACAATCCCAAGGAAATGGACGAGCGGAGTCCACCAACAAAAAAATTCTAAAGATTATATAAAGAACCTTAGAGCTAAAGAAGAGAAAGTGGGGTGAATAGTTGAAGTTTACTATTTGGGAAGATAGGATCATTGCTAAAAGAGCCACTGGAAAGAGTCCATTTGAGTTATTGTATGGAACTCAGTCCCCGCTACCCTTGCATATGTAATTATGCTCATATCATTTCATTCAACAGATGGAGGATCAAGAGGTAGGTCCCTATGATGCTCGCATTAACAGATTGTTGAACTTGATGAAGAGAGTAGGGCATCCCACTAGAGGCATGTAAAGTTCAGAGCAAGGCTGAAGAAGTTATTTGAAAAGAAGGTCACTCCTAGGGCCTTCAATATTGGAGATCTTGTGCTGCTATGGGATAGAAGACATGAGGATAAGGGTAGACATGAAAATTTTGACTCATTATGGATGGGCCCTTACTCCATTGATATCGGGATTGGTGAGCATACCTTCTTCCTAAAGGACTTAGATGGTGAACTGCTCGATTTTCTTGTTAATGGTAGGAATTTGAAGCATTTCTTGGATTGATTCCCCTGAATCAAGGCAAAAATCTTGTGTATAGTGTATAGTTTTTTGTTTGTCTCTTGTATTTTGTGTTTTTTGTTAGTTCTAGTTCTCGGTGACCTATTTTTGTTGGTTTCTCTGTTTCATTTTTGGAGATGGCTTTGTTTCTCTGCTCTACAAATTGACTCTGTTTCCAACGGATATTTTTGCACTTGGTATACCTTTGTTCTTGTGGCACTCATAGGGAGTGCCCATCCCTGATTCGGAGCCGATGTTGGTGCTCAAAATAGTCTTACCCAAGTTTTCCTTTGAAAATCTATCGATTTATAGCCTCTGTCACTTTCTCTTTCCTTGTGTTATGCCTAGTTAATCATTTTTCCCATTTTAATCTGGTCATGGGTCGTAGATCACTTATGGGTCCATGGTTTTCTCATTTTTTTCTTTGTCCCTCTCGGAAAAGGTCTCAATTTGGGTTTCCCATTCTTTGTTCATCTAAAATCTTGGGATCTCCCATATTTTCCATTCTCCACGACCGGGATTTGTCTTCCTCATCGTTTCATCCCTAAATAGTTGAATACAAATTAATGGATGTGTCTCTGATGGACGTATTTTAGCCTTGTAACATTTCTAAATTATGTCCTTGGAGAAATGTTCATTTTTAAGCTCAAATGATCATTTTTCTGTATTTTACGGTTTGATGGGTGTTTCTCCCAGTCAAATTTACATCCTTGCATCAACAGGGGACGTGGCACCTTTTGGTTGGATGCAACTAATCTCGGTACTTCAAAATTTCTATGAATCACCTCAACTTAAAAATGTGTCCACGTGGAGGAACAACACTCGCTTGAAGATATACTTTTGATTTGGCCTTAGAGTAGTGCCGGGAGGACACATGGAGGTTTCGCTGATTTTCTTGAACTTAGATAAATTTTATACAACTAAAATAGTTTGGCAGAGACTAGGGACACGTTTTGAGCCTCGCACTTGCTCGAGTCTTTTAAAGAAGCCCAAGAGGACACATAGATGCCCTTGTTGACTTTACGGTTTGCTTGGACTTTTCAACAGCCAAAAGAGACTGCCCCAAAGCATGAAACTTGGTGCCTTCCGCTGAGCTTCGAGCCTTCAAACAAATTTTTCTAGGCCAAGACATGTGGCAAGCCCGCGCTCATTCAAGGTCTCATTTTTTGGGGACCATCTCAAGGTGTGCCATAGTGACACGTGGTAGTTTGACAAGTCAAAAGAAGCGGGAAGTGGACCATTGAAGGAAACTTATAATTTTTACCTCTTATGCTCAAAAGGGTTAAGATATCAAAAATGGCCCGCAAGCCCGATGGAAGAAAGGTCAAAGATTTCTCTAGTCAACGGCAAAGGTGCAAGCCTTCAAAGGATTTTTTTAAAATTTTCCTTTGTGGGAAATAAAGTTAAAAGTAAAAAGGAAGTGTGGTACCACTAGGACCCTCATTGGAAACTTGAAGTGGAAGGGCAGAGCTATGGGAAAAAATGGAAAATTTTCCTTTTTCCAAAAAGAGGGTCAAATGGTAGAATTTATCCATGGTTCCTTTGGGACTCTGTCAACACCAATTCGGCACTATGATAATTCTTCACTGGGAACTCCTTGTGCTATGATTATTAACTAATTCACAACTCTTAGTTTGGTGGATGTAATCTGGAAACACAACAACAAACATAACACAAGAATACCATAGACTATGATAAGAAGGAATAATGATAAATCTGAAATATTAGTGTAAATTATAATATCAACATGAAATTGTTACAATCTCACCCATGAGGTTCTTCAAGTGTTATTAAATTCACTTGCCTTCAAACAATAACTATGGGAGAAACTTCACAATTACACCTTTTAATGGCTTCTTTAACACACCTTAAAAATGATGGCTTCCTTTACACACTTACTCATACAATATTTCTCACTACTTCTCTCTATGCTAAATGACAGGGGGTGGCCTCTTTATTTATAGGAATTCAAGATTATCCACCTTATCTCTAATATAGGATAGGAAATCTCTTCCGGCCAATCATATTCCATGCCTAAACTCTTGCCTTTAGATGTAGGCTTATCTTCTAAGATAAGATAAACCTTATCATCTCACATGGGTTCCACCTTTTTAGAATTTTCCACAAATAAAATATACAAAATATTTATGACATCACTCTTTGTCCTTATTACAAATATAATATTTTTAATTCCTAATCATGTAGACCCTACTTCTCTACTTATCCCAACTTTGACATTTTAACATTACCGGACCACTTACGACAAATATTTACTTTTACAAAATTCCTATTGTACTTTGACTGTTACCATACTCTACATTATTGGCGGCACCGTACTGACGGCACCGTTATCTTCTATTGGATGCCACTACTAATTATACTTAACAACATCCTATTCCTAATACATACATTAATAAAATAGAAATTACAGAGGAAAATTTTAATGTCGATGACCCACCTCAGACACATCTCGGCTCATTTCTTGAGGGCGGAGATGCGGAACAAAATATGAAAATTTTCCATTTTTCCAAAAGTTGTAAAATTCGAGGAAACCCCCGGGTCTATTTTGAAGTTTGAATCTTCCACATGGATGGCCGGAATTCAAAGTAAAGATCAATGGCACTGAGTGTCCGAATCTGATTTCCCCATTTTATTGAAACAAGTGAAGAAGTGTGAGTCTTCATGACTTCTTCGTATCTCCTAGATGTCGGAAGAGAGGGGAGTTAATGTTGATATCCGAGTTTGGTGGGGAGATCGAAGATGTAATTCGCCATTAAAATGGTTTGACTATCGTGCTCGATTAGATTTTCCATTTTTCTTCTCCCAAGGACGCAAGGAGCCAAATTTGATAGATTAGGGGCAGAAGTGGTTGGTGAATTAAAGGAGTGATCTACAAGAGGAATGAGTTTAATGTAAGAGATATTCAATGAGATCGCCCCTTCAAAGACTGCAAATTTTTACAGATCTAATTTGGGAATCGCGATCGTGATCACGAAAAGCACCTGGTAGCACTCAAAGTATGGATTTTTGGGGGAAAGGGGCTTTATTATAAATGTTATAAATGGCACAATTTTTTTTTGTGCAAATAGTTGGAGTGTTAGGGGTCGGGACTGAATTTTATAATAGAAAAAGCTTGATGAGCCCATCATTTTGAGAAGCCATTTGAGAAGCTTGTATATCTCTTTTGTATTAAATCCGATCATGTCAAGGTGGTTGTAAATGTACATCCATTGAAAATCTCTCGAGACTATTCTTAAAACTTTCCCCTTGCCGATAGATTTAATCAAATTCAAGTTATTATGTGTTATCTTGATAAAAATGTGTTTTTTTAATTTCTAAATGTATGTGAGTAGTTTTTATTGTTTTTGTTGCAATATTGTATTAAAATTTGATTCAATAACAGAGGCCTCAATCCTTGTGATAGTTTAGTGGCATATACAATTTCATTTCTCAGAAGATCTTTCATCCGGGATTGGAATAAATGATTTAAAATCACTTTTCTTTCATCTATTGATAGAGATTGTATGTAAGCCTCTGGGTGTGCCTTAGGTGTGATTTGACTCAGATCTTGATGCTTTGTTGGATTTTCTAACTTGATCCTTCGTGATAGAATCTCAAATATTGTGTGAAAAAGTGCTAAACTGAGCCTTCATCAAGAACATATTCTAGTTAAAGAAACATTTTAGCTATTTTATGGCATTTTGTGTGTTTAACCTTCCATTTTGTAAGATTCCTCAAGGATCTGGTGAATCAAGTTCATCCTACACCACCTCCCACTAAATTTTTTTTTAAAAATAACCGATCCTACTTGTCTTACCCTTGTTTGTTCTGTGTGCATACAAATGCATAATCTTTGTTACCAAAACATGTAGAAGCAATCACGGTCCCAAATGTCTTTAGTAACCTTTGCTCTGCTTTTTGAAAATATCTCCATTTTCTGGAAGTGACAACTCGTGAGAGGTAGATTTGGTGTGTTGATCATATTTTACCAAGGTCTTCTCTATAAAATTCATCTAAAAGAAGGATTTATCATTGTTCTTCAATAAAGAGGTTATAAAATAGGTTTCGTTATCCAAAATTCACCCCTCAAGGTAATTTTGATAACATGCATCAAATTATTCAGTCCCGAGCAATTAGATTGATTCAAGGCCCAAAATCATGTTTTGGGGACCCCCTCGGCTTCTCTCTAACTCTCCCATCCAAGAAGAATTCCCAACGAGTTAGAAAAGTGGGAAAAGTGTAAAAAATAAGGTTGCAGGACTGTTTTGAAGCATTTCGGGTCTGAAGGGTTTGGGTCATACCGAGGTTCCTCATACCAAGTTTGGGGAAAAATATAAAGAAAATCGGCTAAGTCAGACAATTTTGTCCCAGGCGGCCCACGGGACAGTTGGGACAAAGGGACGCGCGGGACGCGAAAAGCCGAAACGGCCGAAAGCAAGAAAAATCGTCAAGTTTTTATTTCATGTGGTTTGGGACAGCCGGGAAAAAGTACTTGTGGAGTGCGAATCGGCCGATTTGCCACAAGATGGTCCATTTCGGGCAGTTCAGAGATTTTCGTCCGGGACAGCCGGGACAAAAGTACGCGAGGGACACGTGGGATGCAAAAAGGTGAAAAGGCCACAAAGAGAGACAAGGAAGCCCGAATCGGCTGATGTGGGAGAATGTGTCTGGGACAGCCGGGACAAAAGTATGCGTGGGATGCGAAAATCTGAAATGGCCGAAGGCAAAGAAGAAAAGTCAACGTTTGACCCGTGAACTTCAAATGGCCATAACTTTTGACTCGAGCTCCAATTTTCACAAAATTGGACTTTCTGGAACAAGCACGATGTCCTCTATGCCAAAAAAACTAGATTTCTTATTTTTAATGATGGTAGATATATTTAATATTCAGATCCAGTCATAATGCTCATTCCCGTCAAATGATAGAAAACGCCTGCTAGACCTAAAATAGCTGCCCACACTCAGAAGGCCATAACTTTTGCGTTTCTCAACGAAATCACACAAAATTGGTACCATTGGAATCATGGATCCAATCCCAATGTACAAAAATCAATAAATTCCATATTTGATGAGATATTGATAGATTTTTTTATAAAACGTGGCCGGGTTCATAACAATGTTTTATTTGGTGGTTGGGAGTGTAATTAAGAGGCATGGTCATCATTCTTTGTCTGCTGCAGCACCTAGGACAGTATGGGGAGCCTTTTGCAAGTAATATATAATCATTTTACTCCATTTAATGCCTCTTACAAGTGGTTGAAGGACAGATTTGGGGATTTCCATTTTCCTTCTCTTTCTCTTCTCATTTTTCTATAAATTGGAGTGTTGGGCTCATTGAAAGGGGAGGTATTTTTGTAGAAAATCTCTGCCAAAATTTCTTTGTGAAGATAATGTGTTGCAGGCCCTTTTTGTGGACTCCCGCATGGTGATCCGACCCCTTTTCTTGTAACCGATTGAACTGTGCATATCAGGAAGTAATAAAATATAAGTTTGTGGATGCATCTTCCCCTGCTGTGTTTTCTTGCATTCTTCTTGCCCCTTCAACCTTGATTACAAGAATATTGTGTCTATTATTATGTTCTTGCAGGGATCCATTATCATTGTGTATGTTCGAAATATTGTTGTAAAATGTGTTTTGCTAGATTGTGGAGAACTGTCATCACCTCTTCTAGTGTGCACTTTTCTTTTGTATTTCATGCATTTGAAGACTACTCTCACACCCTCCTTTTCTGGTGTATCACCACTTTAGTGTAGGATTTCATTTTATGCATTCTCTCTCCCTGGTCCCTTGGAAATTTAAATTAGAATAGTTAGCTTCCCCTGCATTAGAGTAGATTGTGGTAGGTGGTTTAGGATCAAGAACCAACTTTCTCTGGAGGTCTATCTCAAGTAGCAAGTCCCACAACTTAGAGATAGTACCCATGTTATCCAATCACATCATGAGTTCAAGTATATGCACTTGTGGAAACATAAGGGTGCTGTGATTCGGTGATAACAGGTTCTCTTACCTGGTTGAAAGGTACAATCTAAAATAGTTAGGATCAGATTACATCCCTTTAAGGTGCTACCCACTCCTTTCAAAACTGAGTGCTAACAAGTTAGTTAGTTTTCTTCCCGGCTACAAAATGACATACATGATTATCTATCTACCTCCGAGTGTCCTTTCAAAATCGACGATGCTTCTCATTCTTTGAAGGAGATTAAATTTTGGTACTAATAGACTCCAAACCCAAAGTAGTTTGGAAAAGATTGGAAGAAGGTAAATTCAATTGAAAGATGAATCATGAAGCCCACCAAGAATTTTAAATGCTTAGATATTTTATGATATTGTGAAATCCCACTTGGAACACCCGATCCAGACCTTCGATGATCATAAATTTTGAATGGAAGCTTGGATTTAAGAAAGAGAGAACTATTTGGAAAGGTCTCAAATGTCTGCTACTCAATAACAAACTAGACATTTTGGAGGTTTGTCGGGCTTCTCACCTACACACATAATGAAATATGGGCTTCCTTTCTTGCCTAGAAAGGAACAAGTAATGGAGGCATGGGTTTTCCAAGAGAATCCATCATTGTTGAAGGTAAATTTAATGATCTTATGGGGTGGTTGAGGAAGGAAAATTCAATGCTCTTTTGGGGTGGTTGAGGTAGGTGAATTCAATGCTCTTTTGGGGTGGTTGAGGTAGGTTTCATTTTCTTCTCTCCTTTCCCTCTCATATTCTTGATATATAATGTAAGGAGGGGCATTTTCTCTCCTGCCCCCTCTCTCTTTCTTCCCTATTAGGGTTGAATGAGAAGGTTAAGCCTCCTCTCTTTTCTTTGTAAAGGAATTTTTATTGCCTCTTTCCCGCTAATGATGTACTTGTGTGAAATCATGGAGTAATAAAATCTGATTCAAGATGGATTTTTTCCATCCTTTGCTTATTTTATTATCTCTTCTTGCCTCTCATCATTAGGGTATACCGTGCATATCTCCGATCTCTATTGCAAGTTTTGAGAGCCGTGTTTAATGGGTTGAGGTGGTGTTCCTTTTGAAATTTATCTTTGTCCGTGATGCATCCTATCCATCTTATCCATTGATGACCTCTCTCCATTTCAGGAATTTGGATTTATGATCAGCAACTTTCTTTTTTGGTGTATCTACACTTTAGTATTGGATCTTTTTCATGCATTTCTCTCTCTCCCTGATCCCTTGGAAGGTTAGATTAGGATTAGATAGTTTTCCTGCATTAGAGTAGCTTATGGCAGGTAGTTTAGGAAGAAGAAGTCAGATTTCTCCGGAGGACCATCTCAATCCCACAAGTCCCACATCTTGAGAGATGGTCCAATGTTATGTAGATTACACCAGATGTCCCATTCAAAATCAGGGCATTCGGAGGGTGTTCTTATTTCGCATCAAAATGACCATAGTCAATCGGTGAGGACTAATGGAGATGTTTTTTAATATTAGAGAATCATAGAGAAGTTATTAAGGAGGCTTCCAGCCATATTTGATCTAGTTTTGGTTACAATAGAGGATTCCAAGGACTTGAGATATATGACAGATGATGAGTTAATGGGTTCTTTACAAACCCATGAACAAAGGATTAGTAGGACAACCAGATCCGCAATCGAACACTCCTTCAAGACAAACGAAAATGTTAGAGGAAGGGGGAGAAAAACTACAACATAAGAAGAGGAAGATTTAACAACTAGAAAGAAGGTGGAAGACACAACCATCAAGATCCACATTCAAGAGGAAGAGGAAGGAGCAACAACACTTCCAGAGGTGGTTCTACATAATGGTATGATAAATAAAATGAATAATGTTATTACCGCAAAACATATGGACACTATGCAAGTGAATGCAAAAATAAATAATATGATTTGAGAAATTATAATGCAATATTAACTAATAAAAAGTAGGTTTAACCTTAAACTAATGAAAAGAGTGGAACTTTTTTTTTAACTTGAACTTTAGCTTAGCAAGGAAACAAACAAATATGGCATTTGGATAGTGCATGCAAACACCATATGTGTGGAAACAAGGAAATGTTCATTTTCATAGTTAAAAAAATCAGATTTGAAGTGAAAATGGGAACAAATGAAAAATATCCGGTGATGAGAAAAGGAAACATATCCATTTCACCAAACAAGGAGATAAGAGGTAGATCAATAACATCTTTTATGCCCGAGATTGAAGTATAATATTCTCAGTATTGGGAAGCTTGTCTAAAAGAGATATAAGTTGAAGTTTGAAAATGGAGAATGCATTATATATGATAGAAGTTGAAACAACAAGGATATTGCAATAATTAAGATGAAACAAAATAAAATGTTTACTTTGAGGATGCAAAGTGTAAGGACATGAAACATTCAAAACATTATCCAATGATCATTCTACTCTATGGCACCTCAAGTATGAACATTTGATTTTTGTTTAATTGCATGTTCTTTATAGGAAGTGAATTGATAGAGGATTTTATCCTATTGAACAACTAGATAAAGTATGTGAGGGCTGCATATTGGGGAAGCAACATAGAAATGTTTTTCCCCGTAAAAATCTTGGAGAAAAAGCTCAACTCTTGAGCTAATACATTAAGACTTTTTTGGTCCCATGAAGGTTCCCTACTTATCCAAGAGTGAGTATTTAATTACATTCATAAATGACTTTATGAGAAGGACATGGGTTTATTTATTAAAAAATAAATCAAATATATTTGAAGTATTCAAGCAATTCAAGGCCATTGTTGAGAAGAAAATGGCCATTATATAAAGACATTGAGAATAGATAGAGGGGAAGAGTATATATGAAATGAGTTTTTAATTTCTATAAGGATCACGGGATCAAGATTAAATTTGCAACAAGGTATACACCACAAAAAAATGGTGTAGATGAGAAAAAGAATACAACCATTCAAGAAATGACAAGTAACATGATCAAAGCAAGAGGATTTCCTCATGAATATTTACCTAAAGCATTGGAACAACAATGTATTTTCTATATATATTTCCTACAAAGACTGTGAGAAACATGATACCTCAAGAAGCATGGAGTGGAATAAATCCAAGTGCTAAGCACTTGAGATTTTTGGGTTTGTATCATATGTAAATGTGGCAAGGAAAATAATATCAAAGTGGGGTGATAAAGGAGAGAAGTGCATTTTCATTGAGTACAAAGTGAGGAATCTAAAGCTTATAGATTATATGATCTAATCACAAATAAACTAATAATTATCTAGTAGGTTCAATTCATTAAGGAAGCATCTTGGGGAGATGTAAAAGAAGTAGGAAGCCCTCAAGAAAATAAAAATTCACCTATCATTGATGTTGAAACAGAAGATGGTAGAGTAAAAATATACCAAAGTTGGACACCCATCTTACAACGGGGTGAATCTTTAAATGGAAAAAGCCAAGAAATCATGTAAGGACCACTAAATGAGGAATATTTATCATTATGTGACTCGAATCGGCACCAAGGACAAATGAGAATTATACAAGAGATTTATGAGCAATCAATGCATGGTGAAAATGAATATGAAATGATTAATGTTGCTTTATTTTTAGCAAATGATCCTATTTATTTTGAGTAAGTAATTAAGGAAAATAAATTATGTGAAGCAATGGGTTAAGAAATGCATTCATTCGAGAAGAATGTAACATGGGAGTTAGTAGAACTTCTAATAAGAAAGGAAGTTATTAGAGTTAGGTGGGTTTATAAAACAAAAACTAAGTCCTGAAGAAAAAATTGAAACACATAAGGAAAAATTAGTTTCCAAAGCATAAAAACAAAGGCCAGGATGTGGTTATAATGAGCCATTTTCTACAATAGCAAGGCTAGAAATTGTGAGAACAATTATTTCCATACCTACGCAACACTAGTGGAAACTTCATCAAATGTATGTTAATTCATATTTCTTAAATGGAGTGTTAGAATAAGAGGCGTATGTGGGACAACCACCTCGTTATGAAATCCCATGGTATGAGAGAAAAGTGTACAAGCTCAAGAAAGAGTTGTATGGACTCAAACAAGCACTAAGGGAATGGTATAGTCAGATAGACTTCTATTGAAAAAGAAATTGATTTAGGAATAGTTGTAATCGTGCCACACCCTACATTAAAGCAAGCAAGGAAGGTTAGTTTTTAATTGTTGTTTTGTATGTAGATGTTATAATATTTATGGAAATACAAACAATGCCATAGATATATTAGCCATGAAAAAGGAATTTGAGATGAATGATTTGGGATGGCTGAAGTAATATCTTTGCATTGACCCCAAGCAAATAGAGCAACACACATTTGTTTCTCAAGAAAATTATGCATAAGAATTTTTGAAAATATTAAGAATGTTGGATAGGAAACAAATATCTACAAAGAATCAAGTAAGTCTAAAATTAATGAAAGTTGATTATAGCAGCAATGACATGGATCCTACAAGATACAAAAGCATGGTAGGAAGCTTGATGTATTTGAATGAAACTAAACCTAATAATGTATGTAATTAGTCTAATTTATAGATTTAAGGAAACTCAAAAGGGGACACAATGGGAAGCAGAAAGTGTATTTTAATGTATGTTAATGGCACAAGAAATTATGGAATTTTATATACTTCTAATAATGATTTCCAGTTAGTGGAGATATAGATAATGATTGGGAAGGTATCCTTGATGATATAAAATGTACATCTGGATATGTGTTTAATGTTGTATCGGGATGCTTTTAATGGGATTCAAGAAATAGATAGTTGTTTCATTCTCTACAACTAAAGTAGAGTATATTGCAGCAAGCTTAAGTGCTTGTCAAATGATATGGTTAAGGATATTCCTTTAAGATTTTCATGAAGCAAAATATAGAGGTTCAACAATTTTTCATGATAATATGTTTTTATTGCATTATCAAAGATTCCATAATTCCATGGAAGAAGTAGACATATTGCAATCATGTATTAGTTTATTCATGAATTAGTTGAAAAATGTGAATTTGAACATAAGTTTAGCATGTTAGAGTAGAAGCTGAAATTTTTACCAAAACTCTTTCAAAAAAAGGTTTAATTGTTTGAGAACAAGTTTGGGTGTCGTCAGAGATTTCAAGGACTTGAAAATAAGTCCTTGAATAAATATTTGGTAGTTGGCTCAAGATTAAGGGGGTGTTAGAAGTTATGGTTTCGTAAGATTTACCCAAAGAGGTATTCAAACATGTTTTACCTCTCTCTCTAAACCTCCCTACCGATGGAAATTTATCATCCTTTTTTTCTCGTTGTATTTCTTTAATTTCTAAAAAAATCTACTAGACAAAGGTGAAGGTTAAAGCCAAGGGAAAGAGGATTGTTTTTGAGCCGTGACACAAAGTTGAAGGAACACCCACACAACATTGTGAATATCTCGACACACTTGAGGAGAAAACATGTGTTAGTTTTCTCGGCACCTCCTCTGCAGATCTTTCGGGTGGATTAGAAGGTCACGGAATTAACCGCAGCTTGATAGGTTTTGGTCCACATCGAGAGTTTTAGGCCATGTCAAAAAAATTTCCAACCTCCCAATGTTTTTTCCCCGATGGATCTCAACCCCGTGGAATGAATCACATTTCATATATTGACATTGAGTCCAGGAGGCCACCAAGTGAAGATCAATGGTCCCAGGAGGGGACACATGGTGGCATTCCGTTGCTCTGCCGCTGATTGACTCCACTAGATTTAAAACCTGCAAAATAAGGCATGGTTAATATGTCTTTCAGTGTCCGACCTTTTGGTCTAAGTAGGTCAAAAGATATCTCTACCATCCATGGAAATACACATGGCGAGATTCCTTTAATCTCTATAGTGATGGACTCTGGCGCACTTAAAGCCTCAAATTTAACTATTTTTTTGTTATCGTTTTGGGTCCGGGTCATAGAAAATAATGACACATGGAGGCACAAAGAAATATATGTGTGTGTGTGTGTGTGTGTGTGTGTACTCTCTCTATATATATAGACACACACACACACAACAAAAACATAGATATACCATCAATAGCTTAGAGGAGAATATATACATTTAAAGTTCCAAGTTTTAACATAGAAAAGGGAATGGATATGTACAATGACATAAAGCAGAATGAATTGAATAATAAGGAACAAGACAGGAGAAAGGACACAAGAAGAGAAATAGAATAAATATATAGATCCCTAGCTCTGAAATTGCTTGAAGTTTAAAATTAAATATAATAAAAATAATTTCCTTGTTGTTTTTTTTCTCTATCTGGTTAGGGGTGGCACCAAATTTTATAAATAGACATATATTTGATCAAAAATTGCTATCAAAACATTCTAAGTGAAAATGGACCACTACCAAATGAATAAAGTAGTTAGAAAAAATAGTAGAGTGACTAATAAGAACCGGTGACTCCTAATTTTTGTTGTTCCACTGAGTATGATGCTAAAGTAATAAAGAGTAAGTTGAGCCACCACCTAATAGGAAAAAGCCACTGATAAAAGCCAAGATAGGAGAATAACCAAATCAAGAGGCTGAATAGTAAACACCACTAAGCCTTTCAATAAATAGAACGGTTTGTTGAATAAGGTTGAGCTAATGAAAATCTAGGCGAGTCAATGAAAATGTATGCCTCTCAAAAATTATTCCTCAAAAATCTCTCAGACAAGACTAGGTCATTAACCAATTTGAGAGAGAAGAGAAGAAATAATATGTAATAATGCAACAAAATTACGCAACAAAGTTTGACACCAAGAATTATGCAGCAACCATGTGGCTCTCATACTATAAAAGTGTGGATAACCATATCTTAACATGGAAAATTCTTGAGACAATGAAACAAAAATTCAATTTGCAAACAAAATTAAAGATAATTATTATTATTGCAAACCCTTGTTGTTTCAAACATGATAAATTCACAAATAAATAGTTGATTACAAAAACATATCCTCACCCAGATAACGGGGGAACTTTCTAATTAAGGATATGAGATTATCTCCATAAATCAGCCAGTGGAGAGAATCTCTAAAACAACTCCAAGAAGCTATGAGAATTACAATATTTTTGAAATAACTTATTTATCCAAATAAAAATACACGTGCTCCATAAAAGAGCTTATTAGTTGTAATTAAAAACTAACTCGCATGACCTAGTGTCAATAGGTTTACACTAACATATTTCATATTTTGATATTTCAAAGTGAGTGCATTATTGATTCCAAAGAATAAAGGTCACCAAATAGAAAATAAACAAGTGGAAAAAATCGTAATATATACCTATATCAAGAATTTCTTTCTTATTGAAAGAGATAAAACAACTATAATTAATATGTGTTCTTTCTCTATATAAAATATGGGAAACTATGTATTTTTTTAGTATTCACGTCTAATGAACATGTATTGGTGTCGATGATATTCATTTACCAACATATATATTTTCATTATAGGATGATTAGATATAAATACCATATAAATATAAAATAAAATATTCCATGTAATGCTCCAATTGATTACTACCTAAACACATAAAATTTAAGAATTCAACAATATCTTAATTATTTAAATTTTAAACCTCGATTGAATGGTTATTTCAATGAATATTTTTCACCACCATATATGATAGTAAAGGTATTGGAAACCATATGAATAAGAATAGGACATGTAAACTATTAGCATAAAAATAATTATTGTAAGGTAAGCAAGGATAGATAAACAACATGATCATCTTAAATGATCACAATTATATATACTTTAATGTGTCTAATAAGTTAGCTCCATATACATAAATAGGTGGTGATATAGAAAATCAAAATTCAATTATTTTAGGTCCACACATAGAGCAATAAGAATATATTTCAAAATGACTTTAAGCTTGTAATGAAACCTAACATAGTAAAAGGAAAATATTATCTTCTAATCATGTATATGTTGATATTAGATGAATAATTACTTAGAGATATATTTATGATATAGATATTTAATTTACTAGTATAACTTGAATTACAAACTTTCGTGCATGTTACACACCTTACAACCGCACTAAAGGTCACAAAAATAAAAGTAAAAATATAACTCGGAAAATACTTAATATTCATTATGTCATAATGGAATCAAAATTTCTAATATGTAATACCATTAAATAACTAATGTAATAAAAATATGTGAATAACATAGAATGCCAATTTAATTCCAAAATGTGCCCCCTACTCATTTTGTGGCTAACTCCTTTCATTCTTCCCTCTCTTGTGCCTCAGTCATAATTTTTTTCTTTTTAGGCACTCAAAACTTTCTGGAAATGACACCATTGGATAGAGCTCTCTCTCAGCTTTCCAGAAAGGTAAAGTTTTCCTCCTAACTCCATGTATTTTTGAAGTTATGGCTCGGCGGAGTTTTTATGGAAATTTTCCCCTGAAAGCCCCGCAGCCAATGAGACGCCGCCACGTGTCCAAGGAAGTGGTGGGGGTCGGAGGAAAACTTGGTTTTTTACCAAGTGTTTTGGAAAAATTTCAAAAGGAAGATTTTTCCCCGCAGGCCCGCCGACGAATCAGATGATGCCACGTGTCCAGGGGAGAAATTTGAAAAATTTGGCTAAGTGTTGCGCATGGAAAATTTTGGAGGGAAGGTCCGCGCCCAATCATATGATGCCACATGTCCTATGGAGTGGGAATTTCAGAGGGCGGAGGAGAAGTTGGAATTTTGGTGAAGTGTTTTACCAAGTTTTCAAAGAAGAAAGTTTGGCCTCGCTGCCCCATCGACGAATAATATCATGCCACGTGTCACCGAAGCCTGGAATGGCGGAGCGTGGGAGGAAATTGGGATTTTTCCCAAAGTAAAGGTGCAGAAGTAAAAATATTTACGGAGAGCCCGCGCGAATAAAATCAAGCCACGTGTCCTGCATCAGGCGGGAGGTGGGGGAATTTGGAAAATTTTCCCAAGGGAAAAACGAAGGAATTTTTCAAAGGGAAAAGCCCACCCCCAAAATGCGAGCCAATGGAATCTTGCCACGTGTCCAGGTGGCGGCAAAAAATTAGAAAAGCCCGCAAGTAAAATTCAAGGGACAAACCCACATCCAATGGGGTTTCACCATGTGTCCAAAGGGGAAAATGGTCAAAATAGCCCGCGGAAAATTCAGGAAGGATAGGCCCATGTCTAATCAGCGCACGCCATGTGGCCTCAACTCACCTACTCTGTGGGGATTTTTTGGAAAATTTTCCAAAGGTCAAAACAAGGAAAATAGAGTAGGATGGGCCAACTCGAATAAAAACGTGCCACATGGCACCTGGAAAGGTGGAGCACGGGGATTTTTTTGGGGAAATTTTCCCAAATGCAAAAAGGTGAAAAATGCAAATTTTCACCTGCCAACCCGATTTGGCCCTGTTTTGACCTAAAACTTCAAATGGCCATATCTTTTAATCCAGAGCTCGGTTTTTTGCGTTCTTTATATCAATGGAAAGCTGGTAAAACTATCTACAATATTTTGGGGTAATTTTTTAATTTTGATGGATTTTGGAGAGAGAAAAAAAAAACGCCTCTGGCACGTGGTCAGGGATAGAAATGACGTTTCAACCACCGTTTTTAATGAAGAATGGCTCGCATTCTCTCCCAACATGGCTAAAAATGTCAGGGCATGGGCCTGTAAGGATGTCCATGTTGTTTTGATTGCATTTTGGTCAATGGTTGAATTTCCCCATGTTTTTTCCCACGTTTCTCTCTCCTAGGCTCGCCCTCGTGACCGTAAAAGCCAAATTTGGCTCATTTTTTGAGGGGAACATTTTCTTTTGTATTGCAGACTCCCTCTTTCACCTTAAAAGTGATTTTGTGGAAAAATCAGACCTTTTTTCAAGACTGTAACCTATTTTTCCTCTTAGGTGTTGTAATGCGAGTGATTTTTGATGTTAAAATAACAATACATGCCCTGTGATTAAGTTTCCATCCTCTGCTTGTGTTATTTGACTAATTTCTGATCCTCCATTACAGTTATCAGTATGTGCATGAAGTTTTGTTGCATTTTGTGAACTGTGTCAATCTTGAAGTAAGAAATGCTCACCACTCCTTTGGTGCATCACCTATTAGCATTAGTTTTAGGTTTTTACATTCTCTATCTTTGTCCCTTTGGAATTTAGAGTAGGAATTAGGAATTTAAACCTCTGTAACTGTGCAAGTGATATACCTAATCAGAGGAGTTGAGCAAACAGCCTCTAAACTTGAGATTCCTTTCCCATTTTCAAGTCCCACACTTGAGGAGAGGATTCAATGTTGTGTAATCACAATGGATGTCTTAGGATGATCAAACTAGAAATCTGATCAACATCCAGGGGTGCTGCTAATTTGCAACAACATTTTTGGCACGCCCAGTGGGAACTTAGAGGTCTTCATCTTCATTGCAAAAAATTGATGTGCATTTGTTGTAATTTTCCAAGTTTAAAGAGCCCTAAATTGCACATCTAGCGATTCCAAGGAAGAAGAATCAGCTGGTTTTAGTAGTACATGCCTGAAAACTCATGAGAAGAATCACCACAAGGTCAAGAGTTTGAGAAGAAGTGGTGTTGTTCAATTATCTCAGATTATCTCTAAGAAGAAGGAAAAGAGGGAGGAGGATTCAAAGGTTTCCATCTCCACCAAACAAAACTCTTTCAACTCCTCCACCTGGTAGGCCTTTCATTCAATCAACAAGGGTTTTGAGGCCAATCAAAATGGCACAAAACAACCCCTATGTCAATTTCAATGGTGTAGCCCACTTGCTCTCAATGCACAAAATCTAATTCCAGTTGCAGCATTGAAGAACATCCCATACTTTACATTGGAGAGAATCAGACTACTGCTGGTGATCATGTCAAGGATATTGCTAACATTTGTGTAATCCATGAGATCAATGAGATGCAATTCTTTCACAAACCCTGCCGACATCTTCATTCAAAGGGAAAGCTTTGTAATGGTTTAGGAGTCTTGCCTCAGTTCTATAAAAATTGGAACCAGCTATGCATAGCCCTCCATGAGCAGTTTGGAGAGAAGGGAGACAACTTGTCCCTTTTGAGCAGCGGTGGCTGATTTTAACTTCAGATTTCAAAGGACTTGGGAGAGAATTCCCGGTGGCGGTCAAAGCCAACAAAGTAGAAGGTGCTTTCCTCTATTACCTTAAACCTTTAAATTCTAATATTTCAATGTTAATTCAATCCATGGGAGGCACAACTATCCCCATTGCTTATAGAATTTCCATTAGAGCTGAAAATTGTTTGATTCAAGCTGGAAAGCTAGCTCTTAGGCCTCCAATGCCATTATTTCCAAGTTTAGAGAGCCCAAACACTAATCAAACACCTAATTTAGCTCCTATTCCCACTCCTAGAAACCAAAATTCAAGTGAAGCTTCTACTTCATCTTCTAGTGCCTCAAATGAGCTTCAAGAAGTCATGAAGCAGCTGCAAAATCTAGGCAATGAGCTGGTTACACTCAAGAGGTAGCAAGCCCAATATTTTAGACCTCCCTTCCAGCCTCAAGCTCAGCCTAGTAGGCAGACATATCAACCCCAAATACCACCCAACCTAGCTGCAAATCTAAATCAAACAAGGCCTCCCGCCAACAGGTATTTCACCCTATAATCCCAATGCTACATCCGCATCTAAAGCGTTAGTGCCAAGACAAAACAATATAGATCAAGAGTATGATTGGTGTTTCCCATGTAATGAACCTCACAACTAATCCATGTGCTTCAATGGTGCCTTGAATCAAGCATTAATGGTGACAACAACTGGTGTGGAGGGTGAGGGTAATCAAGAAATGTTTCAAAGCAATCGGCTCCAAATGATACCACACTTGTAAACTAGTAGGCAAAAGATTTTTGTGGCATGAATCAAACGGTTTCCCAAAGTGTTGCAACCAACACAAGGTCAAAGAGGAGAAATTTGGGTGAAGAACAACCATTAGCCCCAAGCAATCCTCAATCTTCTATAACTCCACAAGCTATTGGTAAACAAAATCCAATCCCAAACACGCAAGGACTACCCAAAACAGCTCCTAAGCCAATTCAAATGCCAATTGCTGCTGCCCATGTGTAAGGAATGAATGTGTAGGCCAAGGGACAACAAAGTGATACTTCATCTCCATTCAATATCATTGATCATATGAAGAAGACAAATGTAAACATATCAATGTGGGAATCACTATCTATCCCAGGACAAAGAGATTTGCTAAAAGTTTCCATGAAGGACTCGTCAACTTCAAATTAGCAAGTCCAAATGCAAGAGAAAGTGCTCACAAATGCTTCCCAGCTTGAGGGGAATCATGGAGGAAAGCAAGGTAAAATGTTGAAACCCCCTCCATTCTATGTTTCATTGATCATTGGGAATCAATCAGTACACAATTGCATGATTGATTCGGGGCAAGTAGTTTAGTAATGCCCAAGAAAATAGCTGATCAGTTGGGAATTCAGTATGAAACCATATCCAAAGGGGTAGTGCAATTGGATGGGACAGCAGTAACAATAGTTGGAGTGATAAAAAACTTGAGTCTTACCTTGCATGCCTACCCCAACGTTGTTGTTTTGCAAGATGTCTCAGTAATAGACCTTCCACCACTCTTTGCCCTATGTTTGTCAAGGGATTTCACAGCCAAGATTGGAGGTTACTTATCTACTGATTGGTCACACATGTTGTTCAGAACAAGGTATGGAACCAAGGCCACAATCAGATCTGAACCTATTAAAAACTTTCACATTGAGCCTTACACTCCAAGTCGATGAATGCAAATTGTTCAACATTTGATCAAGAAGATTATCCAAACACCGATGAAGCCGACACCAAATTTGGAAGCATCCGGATCTAACTCTTGATGAATGGGAAAACAAGGTGCATGCTTTTGATCCTTATCAAGAAATAGAAGAATCGAGTTAGGAGTCTATTGCATTCAAAAGGAAAATTAGCCTATTCCTAGTATCACCAAGCTAGAACACAAGGATGAAAATGAGGTATGGCGGTTATTTTTTTATGGATCAAGGAGTAGACAAGGTGCGGGAGGGGGAGCTATGCTTATTTCACATCAAGGGGTTAAGTATTATTCAGCTTTTAGATTTCAGTTTGCATGCTCTAATAACACTGCATTGAATATGAAGCTTTAATACAAGGATTGCATTGGTCAATCAAGAGGGGGATAAAGAACTTGCAAGTCTTTTGTGACAGTGAGTTGATTGTCAACCAAGTTAAGAGGTAGCATACTTTCAAGAATGATCTACTCAAATGCTACAAGAACAGGGTGTGGGACCTCATTGAATATTTTGAGGGGTTTGTCATAAAATCCATTCCTAGAAAAGGGAACCAAGTGGCCGACAGCTTGTGGCGTTAGGGCAGCCTTTGACATTGTTGAAAGCATTCAAAAAGACAAGGTACAACCAAACATCCATGTGATTTTGAGGCCTTCGGTTCAGGACAATAATGTAAGTTGGCAAGTGTTTGAAAGTGATCAGCAAATCATCCATTTTTGCAAGAAGAGGTGGAATTCTCACGGCTAAAAATCAAGAAAAGTTGGAGCAGCAGTATGGTGACCAAGTGGTATAGCTGAGAACCAACAAGCTACCAAAGGGACTTATTACTTTAGAGTCCATTTTCAATCCTAATGATCAGTTTAGGAAGGAGAAGGCAATCATCCAAGTCAAGGGAGAAGATTCGGTGTCCATCTCGGTGGAAGGAGGCAAATCACTCCAAATTGGTAAGATGACAACTGAGAAAGAAAAGTATGAGTTCATACAGCTTTTTCAAGAATTCCCTGATGTGTTTGCTTGGAGCTATGAAGATTTGAAAGGTTTTAATCTCAAGTTAGCTCAACATACCATTGAATTGGATCTAAATACTAAGCCCATCAGGGAAAAAAAAGGCCAGTCAACCCCCACATGGAGCCTCTCATGAGAAAAAAATTGAATAAGTTGATAGAATCAAGAATCATATTCCCTATCAAGCATTCTAGTTGGGTAGCCAACTTGGTTCCAGTAAGAAAGAAGAGTGGGGAAATCAGATTGTGTGTTGACTTCAGAGATTTGAATAGAGCATCTCTTAAGGATCATTATCCACTTCTTTCTATGGAGCAGATTTGCAAGTTTGTTGTTGCTGGCTCGAGAGGTTTTCATTACTTGATGGCTATTCAGGGTATAATCAAATTATGGTGAAGGAAGAAGATCAGTTCAAGATAGCCTTTACAACCAAAAGGGGAACTTATGCACACGGGAAAATGCCATTTGGGCTATCCAACGCTAGAGTTACCTTCCAAAGAGATGGACATGGCATTCAAAGGTTTGATTAACAACATAGTGTTGATATATCTTGATGATATCACTATTTTTTTAAAAATACAGAGACCACCTCTCTCATTTGAGATAAGTGTTCCAAAGGTGCAAGAAGATTTGGAGTATCCTTGAATCCTAAAAAATGTATTTTTTTAGCCCATGAAGGAAAGCTCCTTGGCCACATTGTCTCCAAAGAAGGATTAGCAATTGATCCAGAGAGAGTTAAGGCCATAAGATCACTACCATTGCCAAGCCACAAGAAGGCCCTTCAAAGTTTCTTGGGGAGAATAAATTTTGTTCGGAGGTTTGTCCCAAATTTTGCAGCCCTTGTCAAAGCTTATCACCAAGATGTTAAAGAAAAGAATGGCTTTCAAATGGATAGCAGAAGGCAAGGAAAGTTTTGAAGCAATCAAAGAAGCCATCTCTCAAGCCCCAACTCTCATCAACCTAGATTTCTCCAAGGATTTCATCCTCTATGCATTTGGGGGTGATGATACTATTTCTACAATTTTGGTACAGCAGAACAAAGACAATGATGAGCAGCCAATTGCTTTCTTCAGCCAAATCCTAGAGGACTATGAGGTGAAGTATTCCTTCATTGAGAAGCATGTTCTTGTAGTAATTAGGAGCTTGAAGAAATTCAAGCATCTAGTTTTGTTGTTGCAAATAAGCAACACCCCTGGATGTAAATCAGGTTTCTAAGTTGATGTTTCAGGCATCCAGTGTGATTACACAACATTGAAACCTCTCTCCAAGTGTGGGACTTGTAAAATGAGAGAGGAATCTATAGATTAGAGGTTGGTTCCTCAAACTCCTCTGATCAGATCTGTTATTTGCACAATTGCAAAGGTTTGAATCCTAATCCTACTCTAAATTCCAAGGAGACAGAGATGGAAAGTGTAAAAATTGAAACTAAACTAATAGGTGATACACCAAAGGAGTGGTGAAAATTATTGTTCATGCAAATTGACACAATTTCATAAAATTCAACATGAAACATCATACACAAAGCTGATAAGATGTAATTAGAGGTCCGAAATGAAGCAAGACAATACAAACAAATGACTGAAAATTGATCACAGAGTCTGCACTGTCATTTTTCACTGTCAAAATCCTTGCATTTGCAACATCAAAGAGGTAGAAACCTATTACAATCATGAATAAGGTCTGATACTTGCAAAAATCACTTTTTGAAGGTGAAAGAAGAAGCTTGCTATCCAAAAAAATGTTCCACCTCAAAAAATGAGCCAAATCTGGCTTTTTCAATGCATGGGTCGAGCCCAGGAGAGAGAAAACATGTAAAAAATGTGGAAACCATTCTCCATTGAATGAAGATACATTAAAACAGCATGGGCATCCTTACAGACCCATGTCCTGACATTTTTGGCCATGCTGAAGAAGAATGCGACCCATTTTGCATTAAAACTAGTTGTTGAAACGTCATTTCTGGCCATTACCACGTGCCAGAGGTGTTTCTTGATTTTCTCTCTCCAAACTCAACCAAAATACAAAATTGACCCGGAATCATGTAGATAATTTCACCAGCTTTCCATTGATATAAAGAACGTGAAAATTTGAGCTCTAGATCGAAAGATATGGTGATTTGAAAATTTAGGGCAAAAACAGGCCAAAATCGGATTGGCGGGCAAAAGTTTGAATTTTTACCCGTTTGGTCTTTGGAATTTTTTTCAAATTTTCCCCACACTCCGCCACTCCAGGTGCCACGTGGTGGCTTCCTATTGGCCGTGGGCCTCCTAAGGGAAAATTTCCCACAAAACTCCGTCGAGCCATAACTTGAAAAATATGAGGAGTTAGGAGGAAAACTTTACCTTTCTGGAAAGCTGAGAGAGAGCTCTATCCAATGGTTGCATTTTTAGAAAGATTTGAGTGCCTAAAAATAAAAAATAGAGACTGAGGCACAAGAGAGGTAAGAACACAAGGAGTTAACCACAAATATGAGTAGAGGCACATTTTGGATAACAATTTTTGTGACTCGGAGGGGTCATCTACTGCTAGATGAAGATACCATTACTCAAGAAGCGAGTCCATTGGGCATGGAGTCATAAAATTTTTGTTTGGAACCCCAACTGACTTAGAATGTTACAAGGAGGAAGATGGAATATCACCTAATGGAAGCAAGGACTGTAAAACATCTCCAGGGACAGCAAGCCTGTGCCAAAGCACTTAGGGAAAGCAAAACAACCTACAACAAAACAATGTACACAAGCACTTGGAGGAATGAAAACCTAAGATAATATTTACAAGGTGGAGAATTTCCCTTTAGTAGCAATGCTTTAGATAGATTCCATTGACTTGAATCTACAATTCTTCGCCATCCAATGAAGACAATTGGAAGGCATTGCTGTCCTTACACTTTGTGACCATGTATGGACCACTCCAAATGGCATCAAATTTTGAATGCCTTCCCGATTTTTCTCTATCTGCATCCCATTTTAACACTAGATCTCCAACTTGGAAAGATCTACTCTTGGCCTTCCTATCAAAGGTCTTCTTGATCAAAGCTTGATCCTTCTCCATTGCTTGGGATGCTTGATCTTTGATCTCTTGGAGCTCCATCAACTCGCATATCTCACCTCCATGGGCCCAAACTCTAAAGAACTCTAATCGCTTCATGAGTTCCAATGTTGGCAACTCAAGTGACATGGGCAAGATTTCCTCTCTTCCATAAACAAGCCTGAATGGAGAGTTACCTGTGGATCTCTTGGGAGTTATCCTATCAGCCCATAAGGCTGATTTCAGTTTGGTATGCCAAGACCTTTGATTCTCATCAAGAGTCCTCCTAATGATCCTCAACAAGTTCTTGTTTGTAGATTCAGCCTGGCCATTACCCTGAGGGTAGTAGTTTGATGAAGTACTTAAGTAGATCTCATTCTTGACAGCCCACTCAATCACTTTGAATCCAATGAAAGCTAATGCATTATCTGAGATTATTGTAGCAGGTATGCCAAATCTGGTTACTATCCCCTCATAGAAGTCTAAGATGCTAGACTCATTTGCTTCCTTGATGCTAGCATGCTTGATCCACTTGGTGAAGTAGTTTGTGGTGTCAAAATCCACTTATACCCTTGGCTTGAATTGGGATTAATGACTCCAATGAAGTCCAAACCCCATTGCATGAATGGTTGGTCAACTAAAATTGGATGTAATGGAAGGGCAACAAACCTCTCTTTACTTGTGAAGAATGCACAATTCTTGCACCTTTTGATCCACGCAAAGCAATCACTGAAAATCTTGGGCCAATAATAACCAGCCTTCATGATTTTTAGAGTTATCACTCTTGGTGCAAAATGACCACCACTGTTCCACCACGGAACTCTTCCAACACCCTATGAATCTGATTTGTGCTAATGCATCTCAAAGCACCACTCCATTCACATCTTTCTTGAACAAAACACCGTCTACTATGGCATATGGAACAGCCCTGCAATCTGAAGTTTCTTCTTTGGGTTTTGTTCATCTCTCGGAGGGTATAGGCCTGTGCTTAGGAAGTGCATTATACCTTGGGTCCAGCAAGGAGTGGGGACAGCATTATCCTCTTCTTGAGTGCTACCTTACACATGGCTGTCTTGAACTGTCAAAACAGCCTCCTCTTTATTGCATACTCCTTTTGCTTGCCCAGTAATCAGCTACTCACATAATCCTTTTCCTCTTACCATCTTGGTGACCTTGATCTCAATGTCATACTCCATGACATGAGTGATCCAACCTGCCCTTTTCTCATTCAAATCCTTGTTGAGGAGGAAGTCCTTTACTCCCGCATGAGAGACCAACAACTGAACCTTGTTGTTTGAGACTAGATGCTTGAATTTCTTCAAGCTTCTGATTATTGCAAGTACATGCTTCTCAATAAAAGAATATCTCACCTCATAGTCATCTAGGCTTGGCTGAAGAAAGCAATTGGCTGCTCATCATTGTCCTTGTTCTGCTGTACCAAAATGGTAGAAATGGTATCATTACCCCCAAATGCATAGAGGATGAAATCCTTGGAGAAGTCTAGGTTGATGAGAGTTGGTGCTTGAGAGATGGCTTCTTTGATTGCTTCAAAACTCTCCTTGCCTTCTGCTGTCCATTTGAAAGCCATGCTTTTCTTCAACATCTTGGTGATAGGTTTGACAAGGGCTGCAAAATCTGGGACAAACCTCCGAACAAAATTTATTCTCCCCAAGAAACTCTGAAGTGCCTTCTTGTGGCTTGGCAATGGTAGTGCTCTTATGGCTTCAACTCTCTCTGGATCAATTGCTAATCCTTCTTTGGAGACAATATGGCCAAGGAGCTTTCCTTCATGTGCTAGGAAGATACACTTCTTAGGATTCAAAGACACTCCAAATCTCCTACACCTTTGGAAGACTTGTCTCAAATGAGAGAGGTGGTCTGCTGCATTCTTTGAAAAAACAGTGATATCATCAAGATATATCAGCACCATGTTGTTAATCAAACCTTTGAACGCCATGTCCATTGCTCTTTGGAAGGTAGTTCCAGCGTTGGACAGCCCAAATGGTATTTTCCTGTATGCATAAGTTCCCCATTTGGTTGTGAAGGCTGTCTTGAACTGATCTTCTTCCTTCACCATAATCTGATTGTACCCTGAGTAGCCATCAAGCAATGAAAACCTTTCGGAGCCAGCAACAACTTGTAAAATCTGCTCCATAGAAGGAAGTGGGTAATGGTCCTTGAGAGATGCTCTATTCAAATCTCTGAAATCAACGCACAATCTGATATCTCCACTCTTCTTCTCGATGGAACTAAGTTGGAAACCCAACTAGAATGCTTGATTGGGAATATGATTCTTGACTCAATCAACTTGTTCAATTCCTTCCTCATGAGAGGTTCCATGTGTGGATTGACTTGCCTTTTTTCTTGCCTGATGGACTTAGTATTTGGATCCAACTCAATGGTGTGCTGAGCTAACTTGGGATTGAAACCTTTCAAATCTTCGTAGCTCTAAGAAAACACATCGGGAACTCTTGACATAGCTGTATGAACTCATAACTTTCTTGTTCAGTTGTCATCTTTCCAATTTGCAATGGTTTTTCTCTTCCACCAAGATGGATACTGAATCTTCTCTCTTGACCTGAATGTTTGCTTTCTCTTTCCTAAACTGATCATTGGGATTGAAAATGGACTCCAAAGTGATAAGTCCCTTGGGCAGCTTGTTAGTTCTCAGTTGTACCACTTGGTCACCATACTGCTGTTCCAATTTTTCCTGATTTTTAGCTGAGAACTCAGCTTCTTCTTGTAAGAAATGGATGATTTGCTGGTCATTCTCAAACACTTTCCAACTTACATTGTTATCCGGCACTGAAGGCCTCACAATCACATGGATGTTTGGCTGTACCTTGTCCTTTTGAATGCTTTCCACAATATCAAAGGCTGCCCCAACTACTGCAAGCCTGTCAGCAGCTTGGTTTTCTTTTCTAGGAATGGATTTTATGCTAAAGCCCTCAAAATATTCAATGAGGTCCCACACCCTGTTCTTGTAGCACTTGAGTAGATTATTCTTGACAACATGCTGCCCCTTAACTTGGTTTACAATCAATTCACTATCACCAAAGACTTGCAAGTTCTTTATTCCTCTCTTTATTGCCCAATGCATCCCTTGCACCAAGGATTCATATTCAGCAGTGTTATTGGAGCATGCAAACTAAAATCTAAAAGCTAAATAGTACTTTACTCCTTGAGGTGAAATAAGCATAGCTCCACCTCCTGCACCTTGTCTACTCCTTGATCCATCAAAAAACAGCTACCATACCTCATTGTCATCCTTGTGGTTTGGCTTGGTGATGCTAGGAATGGGCTGATCTTCTTGATGTATGCAATAGACCCCTAGCTCAGATTCTTCTACTTCTTGATAAGGATCAAAAGCATGTACCTTGTTTTCCCATTCATCAAGAGTTAGATCCGGGATACTTCCAACCTTGGTGTCAGCTTCATCAGTGCTTGGGTGATATTCTTGATCAAATGCCGAACAGTTGGCATTGATCTGACTTGGAGTGTAGGGCTCAATGTGGAAGTTTGCAATAGGTTCAGACCTGATTGTAGCTTTGGTTCCATACCTCGTTCTGAACAGCATGTGTGACCAATCAGCAGACAAATATCCTCCAATCTTGGCTGTGAAATATCTTGACAAACATAGGGTAAAGAGTGGTGGAAGGTCTATAATTGATACATCTTGTAAAACAACAACATTTGGACATGCATGCAAGGTAAGACTCAAGTTTCTAATCACCCCAACTATTGTTACTGCTGTCCCATCCAACTGCACTACCCCTTTGGATATGGTTTCATATTGAAGTCCTAGCTGATCGTTATTTGCTTGGGCATCACCGATCTACTTGCCCGGAATCAATCATGTAATTGTGCACCAATTGGTTTCTAATGATTAATGAGACATAAAAAGGAGGGGGCTTCAACATTTTACCTTGCTGTCCTCCATGATTCCCTTCAGGCTGGGCAACATTTGTGAGCACCTTCTCTTGCATTTGGACTTGTTGATTCGAAGTTGGCCAGTCCTTCATGGCAGCTTGTAGAAAATCTCTCTGGCCTGAGATAGATAGGGATTCCCACATTGATATATTTACATTTGTCTTCTTCATCTGATCAATGATACTAAATGGTGATGAAGGATCTCTTTGTTGTCCCTTGGTTTGCATATTCATCCCTTGCATGTGGGCAGCAACAACTAGTATTTGAGTTGGTCTAGGAGTTGTTCTTGGCTGCCCTTGTGCATTTACAACTAGATTTTGTTTGCCAACCATTTGTGGAGCCATAAAAGGTTGTGGATTGGTTGGAGCTAATGGCTGTTCTTCACCCAAATTCCTTCTTTTTGACCTTGTGTTGGCTGCAACACCTTGAGAGACTGTTTGATTTATGCCACAAAAATCCTCTGCCTGTCAGTTCACAAGTGTGGTGTCATTTGGAGCTGATTGTTGCTGGAATGTTTCTTGTTGTTGGTTGTTGTTTCCTTGATCGCCCTCACCCTCCACACCAAAGAGTTGTCACCATTAATGCTTATTTCAAGGCACCGTTGAAGCACATAGATTGGTTGTGAGGTTCATTGCATGGAAAACACCAATCATACTCCTGAGCAACGTTGTTTTGTGTTGGCACCAATGCCTTAGAGGCAGATATAGCATTTGGATTATAGGGCTGAAATGGTCTTGTTGGCAGGAGGCCTTGCTTGATTTAGATTTGTAGCTGGATTGGGTGGTCTATGAGGTTGATATGGCTTCCTGTTAGGCTGAGCTTGAGGATGGAAGGAAGGTCTAAAACTTTGGGCTTGTTGCCTCTTGAGAGTAACTAGCTCATTACCTAAATTTTGCAATTGCTTCATGACTTCTTGAAGCTCATTTAGGGCACTTGGAGATGAAGTAGAAGCTTCATTTGAACTCGATTTCTAGGAGTGGGATAAGGAGCCAAATTAGGAGCTTGATTAGTGTTTGGGCTCTCTAAACTTGGAAACAATGGCATGGGAGGTCTAGGGGCTAGTTTGCCTGCTTGGATCAAACAATTTTCAGCACTAATGGCACCGCTATAAGCCATAGGGATAGTTATGCCTCCCAAGGATTGAATCAACATAGAAATATTAGAATTTAGAGCTTTGAGATAGTAAAGAAAAACACCTTCTGCTGTTGGCCTGACTGCCACTAGAATTCTCTACCAAGTCCTTTGAAATCTGAAATTAAAATCAGTAAGCTGCTCATTAGGAGCTCTTTTGATAGTTGTTAGCTGATCCAAAAGGGACAAGTTGTCTCCCTTTTCCCCAAACTACTCATGGAGGGCTATACATAGCTGATTCCAATTTTGAATAGAACCTGAGGCAAGACTCCTGAACCATTGCAAAGCTTTCCCTTTGAATGAAGATGCCAAAGTTTGACAAAGAACTTGCATCTCATTGATCTCATGGATTGCACAAATGTTAGCAATATCCTTAACATGATCACCGGTGAGGTCTGATTTTCTCTAGTGAAGTATGGAATGTTCTTTAATGTCAGAATCGGGATTAGATTTTGTGCATTGAGAGCAAGTGGGTCTGCCGCCAAAGTGAAATTGACATAGGGGTTGTTTTGTGCCATTCTAATTGGTCTTAGAACCCTTGTTGATCGAATGAAAGGCCTTTCTGTGGGGGAGTTGAGAGAGTTCTCATTTGGTGGAGATGGAGACCTTTGGATTCTCCTCCCACTTTACCATATTCTTGGAGATAACTACAGATATTCAAACAACACACCTTCTCTCCGTAGCTCTTGACCTTGTGTTGATTCTTCTCATGAGTTTTCAGTGTCCGCACCGCCAAAACCAGCCGATTCTTCCCCTGGAGTCACCGGATGTGCAATTTATAGCTCTTTTAAGAAAGAAAATTGCAGCAGATGCACATCAACTTTGTTGCAATGAAAATGAGACCTCTAAGGTCCCACCAGCGTGCAAAACTATTGTTACAAATCGCAAAGCACTCCCGGATGCAAATTAGGTTTCTAAGTTGATGTTTCAGGCATCCAGTGTGATTGCACAACATTGAAACCTCTCTCCAAGTGTGGGACATGTAAAATGAGAGAGGAATCTCCAGATTAGAGGTTGTTCCTCAAACTCCTCTGATCAGATCTGTTATTTGCACAATTGCAGAGGTTTGAATCCTAATCCTACTCTAAATTCCAAGGAGACAGAGATAGAAAGTGCAAAAATCGAAACTAAACTAATAGGTGATACACCAAAGGAGTGGTGAACACTTCTTGTTCATGAAAATTGACACAATTTCATAAAATGCAACATGAAACATCATACACAGGCTGATAAGATGTAATTAGAGGTTTGAAATGAAGCAAGACAATACAAACAAAGGACTGAAAATTGATCACATAGTCTGCACTATCATTTTTCATAGGCAAAATCCTTGCATTTGCAACATCAAAGAGGCAGAAACCTGTTACAATCATGAAGAAGGTCTGATACTTGCAAAAATCACTTGTTGAAGGTGAAAGAAGAAGCTTGCTATCCAAAAAACTGTTCCACCTCAAAAAATGAGCCAAATCTGGGTTTTTCAATGTCAGGTCGAGCCTAGAGAGAGAAAACATGTAAAAAATGTGGAATCATTCCCCATTGAATGAAGATGCATTAAAATAGCATGGGTGTCCTTACAGACCCATGCCCTGACATTTTTGGCCATGCTAAAGAAGAATGTGACCCATTTTGCATTAAAACTAGTTGTTGAAACGTCATTTCTGGCCATTACCATGTGCCAGAGGTGTTTCTTGATTTTATCTCTTCAAACTAAACTAAAATGCAAAATTGACCCCAGAATCATGTAGAGAATTTTACCAGCTTTCCATTGATATAAAGAACACAAAAATCCGAGCTCTGGATCAAAAGATATGGTGATTTGAAAATTTAGGGCAAAAATAAAGGCCAAAATCGGATCAGCGGGCAAAAGTTTGAATTTTTACCCGTTTGGTCTTTGGAAAATATTTCAAATTTTCCCCGCTCCGCCACTCCAAGTGCCATGTGGCGGCTTCCTATTGGTCGCAAGCCTCCTAAGGGAAAATTTTCCACAAAAACTCCACCGAGCCATAACTTGAAAAATATGAGGAGTTAGGAGGAAAACTTTACCTTTCTGGAAAGCTGAGAGAGAGCTCTATCCAATGGTGCCATTTTTAGAAAGATTTGAGTGCCTAAAAATAAAAAATGGAGACTGAGGCACAAGAGAGGTAAGAACACAAGGAGTTAGCCATAAAAATGAGCAGGGGCACATTTTGGATAACAAGTTTCAAACAACAAGGTTGAGTTGTTGGTTTCTCATGCGGGAGTTAAGGACTTCCTCCTCAACAAAGACTTGAATAAAAAGGGCAGGTTGGATTACTCGTGTCATGGAGTATGACATAGAGATCAAAGTCACCAAGTTGGTGGAGAGGAAAAGGATTGTGTGGGCAACTGATTTTGAGCAACCAAAAGGAAGCATGCAATGAGAAGGAAGTTGTTTTGGCGTTGCAAGACAACCGTGAGCAAGGAAGCACTCAAGAAGAAGATAATGGTGTCCTCACTCCTTGCTGGACCCAAGGTATAATGCACTTCCTAAGAATAGACATATGCCCTCCCGAGATGAACAAGACCCAAATAAGACACTTTAGATTGCAGGATGTCCCATATGCCCTTGTTGATGGTGTTCTATTCAAAAGAGATGTGATTGAGTATGCTTCTTTGAGATGTATTGGTACAAATCAGATTCATAGGTTGTTGGAAGAGTTCCATGGTGGACCAGTTGGTGGTCATTTTGCACCAAGAGTGACAAAGCTCTAAAGATCATGAGGGCTGGCTATTATTGGCCCAAGATTTTCAATGATTGTTATGCATGGATCAAAAGGTGCAAGAATTGTGCGTCCTTCACCGGTAAAGAGAGGCTAGCTGCCCTTCCATTGCATCCAATTTCAGTTGACCAGCCATTCATACAATGGGGTTTAGACTTCATTGAGTCATTAATCCAAATTCAAGACAAGGGCACAAATGGATTCTAACAGCAACAAATTATTTCACCAAGTGGATCAAGTAGTAGCACTCAAGGAGGCAAATGAATCTAGCATCCTAGATTTCTATGAAGGGATAACAACCAGATTTGGCATACCTGCTACAATAATATCAGATAATGCAATGGCATTCATTGGGTCCAAGGTGATTGAATGGGATGTCAACAATGGGATCTACCTAAGCACTTCATCAAACTATTACCCTTAGGGTAATGACCAGGCTGAGTCTACAAACAAGAACTTGTTGAGGATCATTAGGAGGACTCTTGATGAAAGTCAGAGGTCTTGGCATACTAAGTTGAAATCAACCTTATGGGCTGATAGGATAACTCCCAAGAGATCTACAAGTAACTCTCCCTTTAAGCTTGTTTATGGGAGAGAGGCAATTTTGCCCATCTCACTTGAGTTACCAACATTGGAACTCATGAAACAACTGGATTTGTTGGAGTTTGAACCCATGGAGGTTAGATATGTAGAGTTGATGGAGCTCCAAGAAATCAGAAATCAGGCCTCCCAAGTAATGGAGAGGGATCAAGCTTTGATAAATAGGACCTTTGATAGAAAGGCCAAGAATAGATCCTTCAAAGTTGGAGATCTAGTGTTAAAATGGGATGCAGATAGAGAAAAACCGGGAAGGCATTCAAAATTTGATGTCATTTGGAGTGGCCCATACATGGTCACAAAGTGTAAGGACAATAATGATTTCTAATTGTCTTCATTGGATGGTGAGGAACTGTAGATTCCAGTCAATGGAATCGATCTAAACCATTGATATTGAAAGAAACTCTCCACCTTGTACATATCAGCTTAGGTTTCCATTTCTCCAAGTTCTTGTGCACATTGTTTTTTTGTAGGTTAGTTTATTTTCCCTAAGTGCTTTGGCACAAGCTTGCTATTCCGGGAATGTGTTTGCAGGCCTTGCTCCATCAGGTGATATTCCATCTTCCTCCTTATAGTGTTCTAGTCAGTTGGGGTATCAAACAGAGAATTCGATGACTCCATGCCCAATGGATTGCTTTAGGAAACTAGTAATTTCATCTAGCAGGCAGATGACCCCTCTGAGTTGCCAAAATTGTTATCCAAAATGTGCCCCCTGCTCATTTTGTAGCTAACTCCTTTCATTCTTCCCTCTCTTGTGCCTCAATCATATTTTTTTGCTTTTCAGGCACTCAAAACTTTCTGGAAATGACACCATTGGATAGAGCTCTCTCTCAGCTTTCAAAAAAGGTAAATTTTTCCTCTTAACTCCATGTATTTTTAAAGTTATGGCTCGAAAAAAATTTGTGGGAACTTTTCCTCTCGAAAGGCCCGCAGCCCAATGAGACGCCGCCGTGTGTTGAAGGAAGTGGCAGGGGTTGGAGGAAATCTTGGTTTTTTACCAAGTGTTTTCACAAAATTTCAAAAGGAAGATTTTTCCCGCAGGCCCACCGATGAATTAGATGATGCCACGTGTCCAGGGGAGAAATTTGAAAAATTTGGCTAAGTGTTGTGCATGGAAAATTTTGGAGGGAAGGTCGCGCCCAATCATATGATGCTACGTGTCCTACCAAGCCGAAATTTCGGAGGGCGGAGGAGAAGTTGGAATTTTGGCAAAGTGTTTTACCAAGTTTTCAAAGAAGAAGGTTTGGCGCGCTGCCCCATCGACGAATAAGATCATGCCACATGTCACCAGAGCCTGGAATGGCGGAGCGTGGGAGAAAATTGGGATTTTTTCCCAAAGTAAAGGCACAGAAGTAAAAATATTTGTGGAGGGCCCACGGCGAATAAAATCAAAGCCACATTTCACACCGATGGGAGGCGGGGGGAATTTGGAAAAATTTTCACAAGGGAAAAATGAAGGAATTTTTCAAAGGAAAATCCCGCCCCCAAAATGTGAGCTAATGGAATTTTGCCATGTGTCCAGGTGGCAGCTAAAAATCAGAAATGCCTGCAAGTAAAATTCAAAGGGACAAACCCACATCCAATGGGGTTTTGCCACATGTCCAAAGGGGAAAATGGTCAAAATGACCCACGGAAAATTCAGGAAGGACATGCCCGCATCTAATCAGCGCATGCCACGTGGCCTCAACTCAACGGCCCGGCGGGGATTTTTTGGAAAATTTTCCAAAGGAAAAAACAAGGAAAATAGAGCAGGATGGGCCCGCGCCCAATAAAAATGTGCCACATGGCACCTGGAAAGGTGGAGCGTGGGGATTTTTTTGGGAAATTTTCCCAAATGCAAAAAGGTGAAAAAATTCAAATTTTCGCCCGCCAATCCGATTTGGCCCTGTTTTGCCCTAAAACTTCAAATGGCCATATCTTTTGATCCAGAGCTCGGTTTTCACATTCATTATATCATTAGAAATATGGTAAAATTTGTACAAGATTTTGGGGTCATTTTTGCATTTTGATGGAGTTTGAAGAGAGAAAATCGAAAACACCTCTCGCACGTGGTCATGGACAAAAATGACGTTTCAATCGTTGTTTTTAATG
The DNA here is from genome assembly GCA_018340775.1 of Taxus wallichiana var. yunnanensis. Taxonomy (NCBI): domain Eukaryota; kingdom Viridiplantae; phylum Streptophyta; class Pinopsida; order Cupressales; family Taxaceae; genus Taxus; species Taxus wallichiana. Next base: position 223,334,382 of record CM031235.1, read on the forward strand.
AAGAATGGCTCGCATTCTCTCCCAAAGATGGCTAAAAATGTCCGTGGCATGGGACTATAAGGATGTCCATGCTATTTTGATTGCATTTTGGTCAATGGTTGAATTCCCCATTTTTTTCCCGCGCTTTTTCTCTCTGGGCTCGTCCCTTGACCGTTGTAAAAGCCAGATTTGGCTCATTTTTTTAGGGGAACATTTTCTTTTGTATTGCAGGCTCCCTCTTTCACCTTAAAAGTGATTTTGTGGAAAAATCAGACCTTTTTTCAAGACTGCAACCTGTTTTGCCTCTCAGGTGTTTTAATGCGAGTGATTTTTGATGTTAAAATAACAATACAGCCCGTGATTAAGTTTCCATCCTCTCGCTTGTTTTGTTTGACTTATTTCGATCCTCCATTATAGTTATCATCTGTGCATGCAGTTTTGTTGCATTTTGTGTACTGTGTCAATCTGTAGAAGTAAGAAATGCTCACCACTCCTTTGGTGCATCACCTATTAGCATTAGTTTTAGTTTTTTGCATTCTCTATCTTTGTCCCTTTGGAATTTAGAGTAGGAATTAGGAATTTAAACCTCTGCAACTATGTAAGTGATATACCTAATCAGAGGAGTTGAGGAACCAACCTCTAAACTGGAGATTGCTTTCCCATTTTCAAGTCCCACACTTGAGGAGAGGATTTAATGTTGTGCAATCACACCAGATGTCTTAGGATGATCAAACTAGAAATCGATCATTATCTAGGGTGCCGCTTGATTTGCAACAATAGTTATACAATGCTAATCAAGTGTACATAGACATATAGGCACATTAAAATTGTCATAATGTGTGTGTGTGTGTGTGTGTGTGTGTGTGTGTGTGTGTGTGTGTGTGTGTGTGTGTGTGTGTGTGTGTGTGTGTGTGTGTGTGTGTGTGTCTCGCACGCATGGTGTGCGTTTACATATCACACAATCATTAAAAATCATCTCTCGTATTTAAGATTCTAAAATGATGATCTCCTAAGATGCAGATAGATCTTGGTGAGATGATTTAGGATACTCAAAGGGTTAACTACAATTCCTATTAGTTTCAAACTATTATGCAAGTGGACTTATACATACTACATATTTCATAACCACATAGTAAAGTTATTATTTACATGCATGTAATTGCAAAAATCTCCAAGTCATGTTCAATCTTCCTCTCGTATCAAAGATGGTCAATGGGAGGTAGTGGATCACCAAAAATAGCGTAAAAATGAGAAACTCAAGGATTTTGTTCAGAGTAGAAACTAAAAGGGGTTGAATAATGCATAATATAAATATACAACATGAAACTTCAAAATTACCTCATAGAATTATTAAAAAAATAATTTTCAAATGTATATAAACATTTACACCAATTAAATAGATAATGGAAATACTATATATAACATTATTAATGACATTATTGAACATTGCACCAATCCTACTAACCATTCATACTAGGATGACAATTTTTGTGGGAAACACATGCAATATACACAATACAATCACATCACCTCTCAAATTATGCCTACTGATCATATTCATCAAACAAATTCCATAATATTAATTTTTTTATGAAGGATGAAGATTTTTGACCGGGTTCACACCTGTGTACAACAAGGACTAAAATCCCGAGATAAAGTCAATAACACACCAAGGAAAAAAATTGAATAGCTGCCCAATAGCAAAAGATACATAAAGGAGAGAAACGATTTTCTTGTTAATGAATATTTTCTTGTTTTGTACCATTTTCTACCCTTCTTCAACCTCCTTAATAGGAAGAATAAATTCAAGAGTTTCTAATTGCAGATAGGTGATTTTTCTAAAGGAAAGAGAGGAGGGAAATTTTCCTTAGTTGCATTACATAAAATTGGTTAAACAATTTTTATTCTTTTGAATTTCACCATTAAGATTCCACTTGTTTCCTTTTGTTAAAATTTCTCTAAGAGGAGATTCACCATTAAGTTTTCCTTTCATTCCATAATATGTAATTTCTCTGCCAAGAGTTTAGAGGAGATTCGACCACTTCCTTTGAATCTATATTTGAATTAGAATCTTCATTAGTATAGAAGACCAAATGTTGTGGGAGGGAATTTTTCCACCAATTTCCTCTCTCATTATTATGCTTTGCCATCCCACAATTAGCATATATGAGTGAAACATCTCCTTCTTCTAAAGGTAAACCTTCATAGTCTAGAGGCTATGTCCATGCTCTATTTTGAACTTTGAGGTCAATGTTAGCAGGAAGGTTCTTTGAGGTGTCAAGCTCAACTAAAATTCTAGCATAGGTTCTAAGTAAAATTAGTATTTTGAGGGTCAATGTTTAAAATGTTACCCAAAACATTGTCAATGGTGATTAGACATGCACAATCCCGAAATTATAATGGTAAATGGGGTTGTCTAATCCAGCCAGCTTTGTAAGAAAAAGATTCAGTGGTTGGGTTAAAAGACGGAACTAGGGTTTCATGACAAGGTAGCTTGATTGACAGTGCCCAAAGATATCAATCTAAGTTAAAATTAAAAATGAAAGATACAAACACCTTATTTACGTGGTAAACCCCTAGTTGATTACTTAGGAAACATACAGTGCAATATATAAAGATTTTTTAACTCAAGATGAACAGATAACATGAAAAATCATTATGAGAAACTTTAGATCTCCACAAAAATATATATACTTAATTAGTGTAGTACATTTAGGATTCTTCCTAAAATTATAATTAGGTTGAATTTGTTTTTTAGAAACAAGGATTGACTCCATAATTTTTTCTCTTGGGGCTCACCCAAAACCCTTAACTTAACTAATTTGGAAGGCATCTATATATGGACGCGTGAAAGAGTTGCAAGGTATGATGAGCATGAGGAAGGACTACAACCTATACAAAGTGCCAAATGAGAAAGCCTACATTCATGCAACTTGAAATGTAAAACATCAGAGTTAGAATGAAGATACAAGTTATCCAAAATAACTAGGAGAGTTATTTGGGTAACAAGTCCTAGAATAAATTTTTAGTAGTTCGCTCAAGATAAAGGGGGAGTGTGAGAATTTATGGTTTATGTAATATTGAGTCCCACACACGAATTCAAACATGTTTTTCCCTCTCTTTGAATATCCCTACCGATAGGAATTTATTATCCTTTTTTGCCGTTGTATTTTTTAATTTTTCGACAAAATCTGTGAGACAAAGGTGAAGGTTAAAGCCGAAGGAAAAAGGATTATTTTTGAGATGCGAGAGATAGGTGAAGTAAAACCCACACAACATTGTCAATATCCAATGACCTTGAGGGGAAAACACTTGTTAGTTTTCTCGACACCTCCGCTTGTAGATATTTCAGGAGGATGAGATGGTCCTGTAATTAACAATCGTTGATAAGTTTTGGGTCCAAAACAAGAGGTCTAGGCCATGTTAAAAATTATGCCAAACACCCTATGTGTTTTCCTTGATGGATCTCATCCGTGTGAAATTGTTGTCAGCCCCGAAATTCCCCTCTTTTGAAGTTAATTTTCAAAACATTTTGAGTTTGTACCTTGGAGTATTGAATCGCATTGAGCCTAAAATTATTTGTAGTTTCCGTATTCATGAGGATCATTTTGAAAGTCGACGTAAGGTGAAGTTCCTTTCCTTCTTCTTTTTCTTCCCACAATCGGGAATGATAGGCATATTTTCCCGTTAATTTTTGCCCGAGTCCACGAGTAATACATGAATATTTTTGATTGGATGTAGTTCGGACATATTTCAAGATTCAATGGAAGTCTCTACATGTCTAAATGGCACAACTCAAGGGGTAGGGTCCAAGGGATATTCCTCAAATAAGCGCAGGATTTACGCGTGTCCCGTGAACAAAATGAAGACAAAACAAGCTAAAATCGGCTAAGTATGGAAGGTTCAACGGACGACGACACGTGCCTCATCGGTGTAGTTTCAAGAGACAAAGCTAGGGCAGTTCTCAAACTTGTGCCGATCCTACATGTGTCCTATGTCTAAAAAGGGATAGAGTTGATAATTAAAATTGACTAAGGATGGGCGGGTTGGCGGAAGAACCGCCACGTGCCTTAATGGCACCATTTTGGAAGTGAAATCAAAGGGTCAGTCTCCAAGTAGCGCCACTCACCACATGGTTAAAGTCAATATGAAGATGAAGTTGGCCATTGAAAAGTCTAAGACCAGCGGAAGGAGACATGTGTCAGCTCGGTGTAGCTTCAGGGGCGTTTTTAAAGTAGAAACTCAAATGAGTGCCATCCCTCCACGTGTCTAGGGGTCAACATAAGTCAAGCAAAAATTGGCCCGAATCGGCTACGTATAAAGGAACTAGTGCAGCTCTCTATGTGTCATCCTAGCACTAATTCAAAGGAAATGAATGCAAGAGGTTTTCATAGACCCGCTCTAATCAATTTCACCCACATGGGTGGCCCGAATTTGAAGTTGTAAAAGTGAATCGAATGGCCCATGTTTTAATTGGTAAAATATTTTAATGCCCATATATTTAAAACTAGTTATTATGCTATTAACGATTTCTTTGAATTTTCAATAATTTGAAAGGGCATGGATGATTGGAATAAGTTTTAAGTTTTTCTTACTTGCTCGAGGAAGTTGTAACCATTTCTTGCAAGCTATATCACGAGCTTTCAAATCCATTGTTATTTGGAATTTTGATTATTCTGGAAATGTAATTTTGAATTGGAAGAAATCAATACAAAGGTTTTTCCCTTGTTCTTCTACTTTCTCTTTCCTTCTGGTTCTGATATGTGAATCATCCAATCCTTGCATGCTTGGAAAGTTTGTGTTCTAGTTTGTACAATCTCTAGAACTTTGAGGCTATGAATTGTGTTTGTTATAAATGTGGATGGTTCTATTCTCAGTATCTCATTTGCATAATACATATAAGGGTTTTCTTTTCCATCTCTTTTCCCCGAAATTATTGTCTTCTTTTGCCTCCCTCCTCTCTTCAAAGTCTTCTATCCTCATGTATTGATAACTTTCCAAGCTTAAAACACATTTCAAGATATCGGGAAACCACCATTGAATGAAAGACTGTGCATTTGTACATAGGTTTTGCCCTTGCTTTCAATAAGGGAACCTCTCCCATTAAAGAGGAGGGACTTGCTTGTCCCCTGACTGTGGTTTCATTCCAAGTGCAAATCTAAAACCCAACATTTTTGGTGACTCCACTGGGGAATTTGTTCAACAAATTTCCTTTCTAAAAGAAAAACTAATTTGATCATTTCTTTGATCTGGCGACTCTAAGATATACTCATGGTAGAAGGGCTCTTGGAATTGAAGATCCTCAATTTCAACTCTTGGATCAACAAGGTTTTCAACTTCCTCCAACAAGAAAAAATAGAAGAGCTCACTCCATAAGCACACCTCATGTTGAAGACAGAGCTTCTGGTAGTAGCATTCCTCAAGCAAAACTTAGCCCTAATCTCTATGCCCTAATTCTTGCTGGTGTCTTAGTTCAACTTAAAGAAATATTTCCAAGGATGGTAGTACCTTGGCCTTGGGGAGGAAGAGTTGGACCTCTTGCTCTTCCTCAACCATTGCATGAGTTACCTTGGGGTAACATGAAGCATTTTCCCAAATTTAGAGGTCTTTGGAAAAGTACACCTTGATGAACACATTGCAACCTTCATTGTTATATGTGGGGTCATGGAGTTCAACATGAGGATGTCTCTGTGAGGTTGTTTGTGGAAACCTTGCAAGACAATCGCATATTGGTTTTATCATCTTCCTTCCGGGAGCATCACCGATTGGACTACCATGACAACTTAGTTTGAGTAGCGTTTCAAACCTGCTGCAGATGTCCATGCTCTGTTATAAAAGATTTATCAAATCAAGAATGAGCCACATGTGCCTATGAGAGAATTTATGGCCAAGTTCAACAAGTTTATTAACAAGATTCCACAAGATACTAGGCCCGTTGATCAGATTCAGAAGTGTTTCTTCTTGAATCCTTAGTTGACAAAAGTAAGCTATGCTCTGAGTAGAGAAAATCTTGCAACTTTGGATGTTGATAAGAGATTGGCTATCAAGTGTGGAAGATGACTTTATCATGTCTATCAAGCTGAAAAGGGGTCTTTCAAATCCAAAGCATCTTCTTCTTCTCCTTCTCCTAGAGGTAATGTAAATCACTTGGTGGAAAAGCTAGCTAATGACCTCATTTCCATTAAGAAACAATTGGCTCAGCATGCTCCATATCAAGATGTTCCAAGGAAGAAATTTCAGCCTTAGAACCGCTTGCCCTCTTCTCAAACCAAGTTGGCCATTAAAGGTCCACCCCTCAAGGTGCTGTAAATGTTACTTTTGAATTTATTGAGCCTAATGATGAGGAATATAATGGGCTCTATGATGAAAAAGAAGAGGAAGCTGATGAAGAACCTGGAGGATCGTGATGGTTCTCAAGTTCATTTCCTCGCCACCGAGGGTATGGAAGATGAAGATGACTATGATGATGTAGTGGTTGAGATGAGCATTGTATCATATGCTTTGTTATGACCTAGAAGTAGACAAACAAAAAGGAAAAAATGGTGTAACTGTAAAAAGATCCAAGGAGTACTCCATGGTCATCCGGTGGTTGCAAGAAGAGGAGCTCATATTCCTACTACTTCCACTCAAAATGTAAGATCTGCTAGTCCTTCTCCCTCTACTTCTTCTTCTAGGAATTCTTACCCAAAAATGATAAACCTGATAGATCAAAAGCTCCTTCTACTCCTAGTAGTGATTTCCCCATCCAGATCTGGATTTCGACATTATAGACCATCTTAAAAATACCAAGATTCAGATTTCGAAGAAGAGTTTTATCAAAACCATCCTAAAGCCTTTGCCAAAATGGTTAAATTTGTAAATTCCAAATCCAAAGTCCCATCTAGTACTTTTAAGAGCCTTTTCGCACTCCCTCTTCCTCACCTCAATCAAGTCTTATGGCTGCAGTCACTTCCTCTAATGAGAAAATTGAACCATTCTATGTGACCCTTCTCATAGCTGGTCATAAACTTAATAAGCGTGTTATAGATTCAGAGCATTAGATAATGTAATGCTGCAAATGTGGTCCATGCTTTAGGTCGACCCTAACACATGCCTTTGGTTCTGTTTTTCCATGGAGAGTAAGAAAGTACCTTTAGTGGGTAGAATTAAATATGCACAAGTAGCTTTTGCTACTTTTCCAGAGAAAAGAATTCTAGCCACCATTTTGGTAGCTGATATCCCTCCTTCATATGGGATGTTGCCCAAAAGAGAAATTTCTACAAGAAGGTAGGATGGAAAATTCAAATGGATTGGTCACATGCCTCAAACCCCTGTCAATGGGAAGATGAAGAAATTTCTACCCGAGAAACAAGCAGAGTATATTGTGCAAAAGACAGATGATCCTAAAGCACAAATACTATATGTAGATATAGGGTATGGGAACTACATGATCATTTCACAAGAGGATTCAAGTCTACCAAACGGAGTGTTGCTTGACCCTAATGATGTTTGGAATTTGGATTTTGATGGGAGCTAGTCTTTAGATGGTTCTAGAGCTAGTGTAGTGCTCATTTCTCCTGGGGGTAAGGTTCATCCTTTCGCTTCAAATTTCAGTTTTAAAATACCAACAATACTATCGAGTATGAGGCCCTCATTCTTGGGTTGAGCATGGAAAAGGAGATGGGAGTGAAGAACCTTCTTTCTCGTGGAGATGTAAATTTAATTGTAAAACAAGTTAGAGACCTTTATCAGGTAAAGAATAGAAGGTTGAAACACTATAAGAATCTGGTCTAGGATTCTATTGAATTCCTAGATGATTTTTCCATTGAAATCATGCCAAGGAGAGGAACACTAAGGTTGACTCTCTAGCTACTTTTGGGTCCTTGTTGATTCCTCAACCTTATTTTCCTTTGGAGAAATTCTTTGTTGAGCTAATCCATAGAACCACAGTGTACTGATAACAATACAAATAATTGACAAGTTTTTAATGATTACCAACATTTGATTTCTTTCTTGGAGCTCAGAGAAAACTTTGATCAGTTGTACTTTGAAGGAAGTGAAAATCTGCCTAGAGAGTGTGTGTCATCAAATGAAGAGGGTGTTAAAGAAGAGATGGATCAAGATGGATGCATCAAACTGAAAGGAAACAAAATTCCTAAAGGGATGGTGAGTTTGGAGGATATTTTTGATAAACATGATAGATATATGAATTCTAAAGTTTCCTAAGGAGCCCGAAAATCTACTGAGACTGAGAAAGTGAATATTGGGAGTCTTGATGATCCCAAAATGGTCAACATTGGAAAATGTTGCACTTAGGAAGAGAAAAAGAAGGTGGTGAATCTGTTGAAGAGGTATGTTGATGTTCTGGATTACTCTTATGATGATCTTAAGGCTTTTCAGCCTAAATAAATGCAACATTTCATTCCTCTTAAGCCTAGGATCAAACCCTTCAAATAGAAGCAAAGGCAATATAATCCAAAGATAGGTGATGTAATTTTTCAAGAAATAAAAAAAAAAAAGATTATGAAGGCTAGTATTATCTTCCCCATCCACCATTCAACATGGATTAGTAATATCGCATGTCGGGAAGAAAGAATGGTGAGATCCGGATCTGTGTGGACTTGAGAAATATAAATCGGGGTTCTTTGAAGGACAACTACTCTCTCCCATGACGGACCAAGTATGCAAGTCAGTTGTCACAGAGCTCGGAGATGCTATCTATGTTAGATGGATTCTCGGGGTACAATCAAGTAGAGGTGAATACTATAGATCAACATAAGACTTCCTTTACAACTCCTTGGGGAACTTTTTGCATACAAGAGAATGCCATTTGGTCTCATCAATGCTGGTCTTAATTTCTAGAGGGCCATGGACTTGGATTTTGGAAGTTTGAAAGGGAAATGCATTGTTGTGTATTTAGATGACTTGACAATGTTTTCTAAAGCAATAACGGATCACTTCCAACACCTTGAAAAAATATTGCAGAAGTGTAGAGAGCATGTGATTTCTTTAAACCCTAAGAATTCTATGTTTTGTGTCACAAAAGGAAAGCTATTGGGACACATTATTTCAAAGGAAGGGATCAAGATTGATCCGGAGAGAGTTCAAGCCATCCAACAAATTCCTCTTCCATCAAGTAAGAAGGGTGTCCATTATTTCTTTGGTAAGATCAATTTCCTAAGGAGATTCATCCCTGATTTTACAAAACTTACTATGACCATTGCTCGCATGATGCAAGGGAAAAAAACTTTTGGTTGGTCCTCTGAAGGGAAGAAATCATTTGAGGACATTAAATAGGGTATTGGAAAGACTCCAATCTTGGCATGCCTTGAATTTGGCAAATATTTCATTATCTATTGTTATGCCATTGAAAATACACTAGTTGCTTTGTTGGCCCTGAAGAATGTTGGAGATCATGAGCTCCCAATTGCATTCATGGATTATGTCTTGAAAAATCATGAGCTGAAGTACACCGTGATGGAGAAGCATGCTTTTGTAGTTGTCAAAGCTGTCAAGCAATTTAGGTTTTACATTCTTAACTCTCATTTTGTGGTGTTGGTGCCTGATAAAACAATCAAGTTCATTCTTACTCAGCAAGAATTTGGAACCAAGAGAGGTAATTGGGTAGCTAAGGTGTAAGAGTATGCTCTTGATATCAGGCCAACAAAGAAATTTCGGGGTAAGGGCCTATGTGAACTCATTCTTGAGGAGCTGCCAAGGAGTTGTCCAAACATGAAGTTGATGTCTCTGTTGTTTTGTTCCTCAACTCAACGAGATGTATGGTATGTTCACATTGCTCAGATTTCGACCTATAGAGAGTGTGCTTCTCACTTGAGTGCCAAAGAGAAGAGAGCCATCAAACTGAGATTTATACAATATGTGTTATGGGAAAATTCTTTGTTTAAATGAGGCATAGATGGAAGGTTTTTGAAGTGTGTAGACAAGGAACAACAAAAGAAGTTGTTCTTTGCTTTTCATGACTAGGCTTGTGGAGGTCATTTCTCTTCTACTGTAATAACTCATAAATTACTTTGTGTTGGTTATTATTGGCCCACTCTGTTAAGAGATGCATCAAAATGGGTTGGTAAATGTGAAGCATGCCAAATGTTTGTTGGGAGACCTAAGTTGGTTGCTTTGCCTCTCAAGCCTATAGTGATTGAAGAACCATTTCAACAATGGGGTTTATAATTCATTAGAGAACAAAATCCATCTTCCAATGTTTAACATAATCATGTGTTGACTTCAACAGATTACTTCACCAAGTGGGTGGAAGCCATCCCAGTCAAGAGCACTACCTCTTAGGTGGTTTGCACCTTCATTAAAGAGAACATATTGATCAGGTTTGGGATCCCAAAATTTTTTTGATTTATAATGCTTCCAAGTTTTCTTCTACTGAGATGATGGACTTTTCTATGGGTATGGGATCTCCCTTGCTCATTCCTCAAACTACTACCCCAAGGGAATGGAGAGGTAAAATCAACAAACAAGAACTTGGTAAACATTGTTAGAAAGCTTGTAAATGATTCTCATTGGAATTCGAATAAGAAGTTATATGATGCACTTTGGACTGATATAATTACACCCAAGAGAGCAATTGGAATGTCCCCTTCCTAAGTGGTGTATGGTTAGAAACTCAACTACTAGTCACAAAGTGGAATTTCTAACCTTGCATCGACAAAACCATTAAAGATTCAAGTTTCAGTAGCTCTTTGGATAAAAGAATTTTGTACCTTCGGATGCTTGATGAGGACATATGCAAGTGATGGACATGATAGAAACTCATCTGTTGAAAGTGAAGGATTTGTTTGACAAGAAAACCAAACCCGATTTTTCCAAGTGGGAGACATTGTGCTGATTTGGGATAAAAGACATGAGCTACGAGGAAATGTGGTAAGTTTGATTCTCTTTGGCTTGGTCCTTTTAGAATCAGACATTTTTCTAGAGAGAACTCTTTTTATCGAATTACATGGATGGTTCTCCTCTCCAACTTACTTATAGTGGGTAGTATTTGAAGTTGTTCAAGTCCTAGGTGACTAGGTGGTCCTTATGTATATTATGTATAGTGTTTTGGTTTTGGGTCATTCCTTTGTGTTTCATTTCTATTCTTCCCTTTTAGTTTGTTTTGTTTCTTTTCCCATCTTGTGTGTGTTGCCTTGTATTGGTTTTGCTTTTGAATCCTTTTCCCAATGGATAAAGCACTGGTCTTCTTTTCCCCAAAGTTATCTATAGTTCTTGATCTTGCCTTGTGTCTTTATTCCAAGCCAAGTCATCCCTAGAAAGAGCCAACTGTTATCGGCCCCAAAATTCCCCTCTTTTGAAGTTAAGTTTCAAAAAAAAATTTGATTATGTACCTTGGAGTATTGAATCATGTCGAACTGACATTGTTTGCAATTTTCCTATTCATGGAGAAAAATTTGAAAGTCCGATGTATGGTGAAGTTCCTTTCCTTATTTTTATTTTCTTCCCATAGTCAGGAATGAGAGGCATATTTTCCCCGTTAATTTTTTCCCCAAAGTCCATAGGTAATACGTGAATATATTTGATTGGATATGGTTTGGCCATATTTCAAGGTTCAATAGAAGCCTCCACATTTCTAAACGGCGTAACTTGAGGGGCAGGGTCCATGGGACAGTTGTCAAATAAGCATATGCTATTTAGCATGTCCTAGGTACAAAATAAAGACATAACAAGATAAAATCGGCTAAGTATGGAAGGTTCATCAGACAGAAACACGTGTCTCATTGGCACAGCTTCAAGAGTCAAATTCAGGGTGGTTCTCAAACTTCTGCCAATCCTTCACATCTCCTAGGTCCAAAAAGGGATAGAGATGATAATTAAAATTGACTAAGTATGGGTGGGTTGGTGGAAGCCACCACATGCCTTAACGGTGCCATTTTGGAAGTGAAATCAAAGGGTTAGTCTCCAAGTAGCACTAGCTTACCATGTGGTTAAAGTCAATATGAAGACGAAGTTTGCTATTGAAAATTCTTAGACTGGTAGAAGGAGACACGTGTCAACTCGGTGCAACTTTAGGGTGTGTTTCCAAAGTAGAAACTCAAATGAGCATCAAACCTCCATGTTTCTAGGGGTCAAAATAAGTCAAGAAGAAAATTGGCCCAAATCGGCTAAGTATAAAGGAACCGGTGGAGCTCTCTACATGTCAGCCTAGCGCTACTTCAAAGGAAAATAATGCAAGAGGTGTTTGCAGGCCTGCTCCAATCAATTTCTCCCATGTGGGTGGCCCAAATTTGAAGTTGTAAAAGTGAATCGAATGGCCCATGTTTTAACTGGTAAAATAATGTAATCCTGTATATTTAAAACTAGTTTTCCACCATTAATGCTTTCTTTGCATTTTCAAGAATTCGAAATGGCGTGGATGATTGGAATAAGTTGTAACTATTTCATACTTGCTTGAAGATGTTGTAATCATTTCTTGTGAGTTATATCATGAGATTTCAAAGCCATTATTGGTTACAATTTTGATTATTCTAGAGCTGTAATTTGTACAATCTTACGAACTTTGAGTCTATGAATTTTTCTATTATAAACATGGATGGTTCTATTCTATACCTCATTTTCATAATGCATATAAGGGTTTTCTACCATCTCTTTTCCTTGAAAGTATTGTCTTCTTCTACCTCCCTCCTCTCTTCAAATTCTTCTATCCTCATGTATTGATAACTTTTGAGCTTAAAACACATTTTAGGATATCGGGAAACCACCACTAAATGAAAGACCGTACATTTGTACATAGGTTTTACTCCTACTTTTACTAAGGGAACCTCTCCAATTAAAGAGGTGGGACATTCTCATCCCCTAACCGTGGTTTAATTCCAAGTGCAAATCTGAAACCCAATAGGAATGAACCACGTTGCATATTGGTGTTGAGTCCAGGAGGCTGCCAAATAAAGATCAATGCTCCTAGGAGGGGACACATGGTGGCATTCCGTCACTCCTATCGGCAATGGAATCCATCGATTTAAACCTGAGAATAAGGCACAATTAATGTCTTTCGGGTCTTACTTTTTCTCAAGCGGGTCCGCAAATATCTCTACATCCATGGAAATAAATGTGGCAAGATTCTTGTAATCTTCACATTGATGGACTCAGTGCACTTCAGGCCTAAGATTTAACTATTTTTTTGTTCTAGTTTTTTGTGGGGCCATAGAAAAATAAAGACACATGGAGGCACAAAGACATATATATATATATATATATATATATATATATATATATATATATATGTATGTATGTATGTATGTATGTATGTATGTATGTATGTATGTATGTATAGACACAAAAAAACATAGATATAACATCAATATCTCGGAGGAGAATATACAAAGCTGCAGCTCAAGGTTTTAACATAGAAAAGGGAATAGATATGTGCACCAACATGAAGTAGAAGGAATTGAATAACAAGGAATAAGAGAGGAGAAAGGACACAAGAAGAGAAACAAAAGATATATACATATCTCTATCTTTGAAATTGCATGAAGTTTAAAATGAAATATACTATATCTATTTTTGTTCTAGTTGTGTTTTTCTCGCTTTGAGTTACGTTGCAACCAAATTTTGCAAACATGCACATATTTGATCAAAATTTACTATCAAAACATTCTCGAGTGAAAATGGACCACTTCCAAATGAATTGAGTAGTTAGAAAAAATAGTAGAGTGACGAAGCGAACCGATCACTTCCAATTTTTGTTGGTCCATAGAGTATGATGCTAAAGATATAAAGAGTAAGTCGAGCCACCACCTAATAGGAAAAAACCACCGATAAACACCAAGCTAGGAGAATAAACAAATCACGAGGTTCAATAGGAAACACCACTTTGAGCCTTTTAATAAATAGATCATTCAAATGTTGAATCGACAGAGCTAATGAAAATCAGGTCGAGTCAATGAAAAGATAGGCTGTCAAAAACTTTTCTCAAAATATCTCAAAAAGACTAGGTCATTAACCATTTCCAGAGAGAAGAGAATAAATAAGGTCTAATACTGCAACAAAAGTACACAAAAAGGTTGAGACCAAGAATTACGCAGCACCATATGGCTCTCATACCATAAAAGTGTGGATAACCATATCTTAACATGGAAAATTCTTGCACAACCAAACATAAAATGTAAGATGCAACAAAAATGAAGATAATTATTATTATTACAAACCCTTGTTGTTTCAAACACGAGAAATGCACAAATAAATAGTTGATTACAAAACCATATCCTCGCCCGGATAACACGTGGAATTTTCTAATTAAGGATATTAGATTAGCTCCATAAATCAAAGTGAGTGAAGAGAATATCTAAAACAACTCCAAGAAGCTATGAGAATTACAATATTTCTGAAATAAGTTATTTATCCAAATAAAAATACATGTGCTCCACAAATGAGCTTATTAGTTGTAATTAAAAACTAACTCACATGACCTAGTGTGAACATGTTTGCACTAACATAATTCATATTTAGAAATTTCAAAGTGAGTGCATTATTGATTCCAAACAAGACAAGTGACCAAACAGAAAATAAACAAGTGGAAAAGGAACACAATATATACCAATATCAAGAATTCATTTTTATTGAAATAGATGAAACAACTCTAACTAATAAGTATTCTTTCTCTATATACAATATGGGAAACCATGTATTTTTAGTATTCACATCTAAAGAAGATGTATGGTGTCGATGATATTTATTTATCAACATAGATATTTTGATTGTAGGATGATTAGATATAAATACCATATAAATATAAAATAAAATAATCTAATTATTTGGAAGGAAATCAAATAGCTCAATCTCAATATTCGACAAAATGCTCCAATTGAGTACTACCTAAAGACATAAAACTTAAGAATTCTACAATATCTTAATTATTAAAAATTTAAACCTCAATTGAATGGTTATTTCCATGGATATTTTTCACCACCATATATGATATTTAAGTTATTGGAAACCATATTAAGAAGAACATGACATGTAATCGATTAGCGAAAAGGAACTATTGTAAGGTAAGCAATGATAGATATGCGACATGATCAACATAAATGATAACAATTACCATATACTTTAATGTGTCTAATAAGTTAGTTCCATAGACATAAATAAAATGGTGATATAAAAATCAAAATTCAATTATTTTAGGTCCACACATAAAGCAATAAGAATATCTTTCAAGATGACTTTAAGCTTTCAATGAAACCTAACATGGTAAAAGGAAAATCTTATCCTTTAAGCATGTACATGTTGATATTAGACGAATAATTACTTAGAGATATATTTATGATATAAATATTGAATTTACTAGTATAACTTCAATTACAAACTTTAATGCATATTGCACACCTTACAACCACACTAAAGGTCACAAAAATATATATATAACTCCGAAAAATACTTAAAATTCGTTATGCCATAATGGAATCAGCATTTCAAACATGTAATACCATTAAATAACTAATGTAATAAAAATATGTGAATAACATAGAATGCCAATTTAATTCCATTTATTAATACAATGCCAATCAAGTGTACATAGACATATAGGCACATAAAAATTGTCATTATGTGTGTGTGTGTGTGTGTGTGTGTGTGTGTGTGTGCACGCGCGCACGTGCGCACAACACAATCATAAACAATCATCCCTGTATTTATGATTCTATAATAATGATCTCCTAAGATGTAGATAGATCTTGGTGAGATGATTCAATATACTCAAAGGGTCAACTAAAATTCTTATTAGATTCAAATTATTATTGTAGGTAAGACTTACACATACAAAAATATTATCAAAATGTTACATACTTGATATTTCATAAACACATAGTAAAGTTATTATTTACATCCATGTAATTAAGAAAATCTCCAGTCATGCTCAATATTCCTCTCATACTTAGCATGGTCAATGGAAGGTACTAGATCACAAAAAATAGTGTTAAAATTAAAAAACTCGAGGATTTTGTTCCATAGAGTAGAAACTAAAAGGGGTTGAATAATGCATAATATAAATATACAACATGAAACTTCAAAACTAACTCATAGGACTATTAAAAATTTAATTTTCAAATGTATAGAAATATTTACACCAATTAAATAAATAAGGGAAATATTATATATAATGTTATCAATGAAATTATTGAACATTGCACCAATCCTACTAATCATTAATACTAGGGTGACAATTTTTGTGGGAAACACATGCATTATACACAATACATTCACATCAACTATCTAAATTATGCATAATGATGATATTTATTAAAAAAATTCCATAATATTAATTTTTTTATTAAGGATGAAGGTTTTTTGAAAGGGGTCGCATTTGAGGTAAAACAAGGCCTAAAATCCCAGATAAAGTCAATAACACACTAAGGAGAAAAATGAAATAGTTTCCCAACAAATAAAGAGACATATAGGTAGGAGAAATGATTTTCTTTTTAATGGATTTTTCTTGTTGTGTACCATTTTACACCCTTCTACAACCTCCTCAATAGGGAGAATAACTTCAAGAGTTTCTAATTGGAGATAAGTGCTTTTTTATAAAGGAAAGAGAGGAGGCAAATTTTCCTAGTTTCATTAGAAGCATTTGGTTAAACATTTTTTCTTCTTCTCGAATTTCACCATTAAGATTCCGCTTGTTTCCTTTTGTTGAAATTTCTCTAAGAGGAGATTCACCATTAAGTTTCCTATCTTTCCATAATCTAAATTTCTCTTATAGGAGTTTCTTGGATAGATTCGCCCACTTCCTCTGAATTTGTATTTGAATCAGAATCACCATTAGTATCAAAGACCAAATATTTTGGGAGGGAATTTTTCCACCGATTTCCTCTCTCATTATTATGATTATCCATCCCACAATTAGCATATAGGAATGAAACATCTCCTACATCTGAAAGGTAAACCTTCATAGTCTAGAGACTCTTTCCATGTTCTATTTTTACCTTTGAGCTCATTGTTAGCAGGAAGGTTCTTTGAGGTGTCAAGCTCAACTAGAATGTTGGCATAGGTTGTAAGTAAAATTAGTAGTTTGGGATTCAATGTTTAAAATTTTACCTAAAACATTTCCAATGGAGATTAGATATGCACAATGCCAAAATTGCAATGGTAAATGGGGTTGTCTAATCCAAACTAGTTTGCAAGAAAAAGATTCATTGGTTGGGTTAAAAGAGGGGAACCAGGGTTTCGAAAAGGTAGTTGTATTGACATACCTAGACATATCACGTTATGGTAAAATTAAACATGAAAGATATGAACACCTGATTTACGTGGTAAACCCCTAGTTGAGTGCTTAGGGAAACATCCACGATGCAATATATAAAGCTTTATTAACTCAAGATGAACAAATTACATGAAAAATCATTTTGAGAAACTTTAGATCTCAACAAAAATATATATACTTAATTGGTTTAGTATAGTTAGGATTCCTCGTAAAATTAGAATTAGGTTCAATTCATCTTTCTAGAAACAAGGATTGAATCCTTAATATTTTCTTCGAGGGCTCGGTCCCCGAACCCCGGCTAGGGATGGCTCAATAATATGTCATCGCATTCCTGGACCCCACTACGACATGAGTGGGGGAAAGACCCCACCCCCACAGGCCCCCTTTAATAAGTGAGTTATGAACCGAGCCACAAAAGAATACAAAATTTTAACTTTTTCGACACGTAACTAACATTCGCTATGTGTTCCCATTTCTTACAAAATCTCTTCTAAATCCTAGTCATCCTTTATCCAAAATTTTACCAACATTTTTGTTCGAGACCCTCCTTGTGCCATGCCATTCTTACGCAATTCTAAAGTTGGCCATATCCTAGGATGGTCATACATAAACGACCCAACATGCTATGTCCAATATATTATTCATTTCAAGGTCCAACACACTACTATGAGTTCCTACATTTTAATGAACATGTGTTTCCCTCTCCATCTAGATGTCACTATTGGGACCAATTTTAATTGGAAAATGATAATATACCATTCATTTCACTCTCCATGAATAAGCGTGAAATATTTAAAAAGGATTCTCAGATTTTTCGACACTTATAGGGTCTCTAATGTATGAATAATGGGATTGATTCCATTGGAATTAAAATTATATTGAAGATGTTTTTCTGATTCAAATTTTTTCTCTCTATAACACTTTTACTATTCACAATTGAACCTTGATACCCATGTGTGATTATCATATATGTAAACACCGTGATGTGGCTCTTATTATGGAATCAAATAACTCTACCATACTACAACTAGGTATTTTTATGAGACTTCAAAATGTGATTTTATAATCCATGGCCTAAAGATCTCATATGACTTCCTTTAGCTTAGTTGGGTGTTGACATCGATGAATACATGGTCCCTTTGACTCCACCATGTAAGTGTATTTTGATTGCAAATCTTGACACATTCACGTATGCAATTTAGTGTTTCTAAACATGTAAAAAGGTAAGATTGGGCTTCGAGACAATTTTAAACATTACACTACTTAAAATCAAATGTATTATGGGATTCTATAGTAAATAATGTGTATAGCGACACAACGAGAGTTATATAAAATGTTCTCCCTTAGAATAGTGAATGTTGACTCTTGCTTGTATAAAATTACAAATGATTCAAGAAACCTCAAAATAAAATATTTTAGAAAACTCATTCAAATCCTGAAAATTGGTTGCAAAAAGATTCAGCAACAAAGTGGTGGAATGAAGAAAGAGCAAAGGATCCTGTACAAAAAGAAATGACTTTATCGGGCCGTTTCTACATCTTAAATCCATTCTCCAAGTTACAGGCAAGAAAAACTATAAAATAGCAGGGTTAGACAAGAAGGAAGATGCTACAAAGGATCCAAAAGAAGAAGAAGGAAGAACAACGAAGATTCAAAGTCCTTGGGCTCGAAATGGTTTAGGAAAAGGTCAAAAATGACTAAGTATGGAGGAGGCAGTGGAAGAGACCACGTGTCCTAATGGAATGCTTCTCCAAAGTGAATCCAAAAAGGGGAGCTCAAACTTGTGCCAGCCCTCCATGTAGAAAATGGTCAAAAAGAGTCAAGGGGCGGGTAGAAAGCTTCAAAAATGGCTAAGTATGAAAGTGTAAGTGGAGAGTGCCAAGTGTCATCCTGGCACATTTCCAAGAGTTGGTCCAAAGGTAGAGACCCAAGTGAGCATGAGCTCGCCACGTAGCCCAAAGTCAAAAAGTAAGAGGGACCATTGAAAATTCCACAAAGTAGTGGAGGCCGACAAGTGTCAACTCGACGCTCCTCAAGGGAAACTTTGGGTCAGGTTTACAAACAAGTGCGGTGCCTCCACGTGTCCTCAAAGGGGGTAGAGTTAGTTGAATAAGTCAATGCATAAGCCAAGCTGGTGGAAGCTACCAAGTGTCCTAAGGGTGTTGTTTCAAGGGTTAAAAGGAGAAAAGGTTCTCGAGTGAGTGCCAGACTGATGCGTGTCCCAAGGGGAAGGTGGGGTGTCGGGGAAAAAGTTATTTTTTCCCTTTGCCCCAAAAGGAGTAAAAGTTGTAAAAAGGCCCGCGACTCGCCAAGAGGAAAAATTCAACATTTGAGCCCGAGTCAAAGCCAAGGTGGGGAGTCAGGGAAAAAAGTGAAAGTTTTCCTTTCATCCAAAAGGCACAAAGGTAAAATGGAAGCACATTTCCCAACCAACCAAAAGGAGCCATGTGTCATGTGGAGTTTGGGGCTGGAGGATTTTTAAAGTTTTGCATTTTTTGCACAAAAGACAAAATGTAAATTACAGACCCATGGACCCGATTTTTGTCCCAATCTAGCTGCCACGTGTCCCAATCCAAAAGGGGACCCATTTTTCAAATTTTTTTCCCACCCATTTGTACGAAATCGATTCAAACTTCAAAGGGGCATATATTTCGACCCTAGGGCTTGAGAGATTGCAAATATGATACCATTGGAGATCTCGATCTTGTCTCTATGCCATGGGAGTGAAACTTTAATTTTGGGAAGTTAGGTGGAAGAAAAATGGAGAAACATCTTTGAGCTTTCAATGTAGGATCATCAGTCTCAACAACCAAGATCAGATTCGATCTATTTCCATTGTTTTCCTCTTCCTTCAAGGTGTCAAACCAAGGATCGATGCAAAAAGATGGATTCGGGGGTAGATTTTAGTAGAAGCATTAACAATGGTGGTTGAGCTTTGACCCACGTTTTCCTTCTCTCTCTCTCTCTCTCTCTCTTTCTTCTCTCCGATCGAATCTATAAATTTGGGGTAGGATTCATTGTAAAGGGTTGGATATTCTTAGTTTTGTAGGCTCCCTTCTCCTTCTAGCAAAATATTTGTGGGGTTCAGGCCTTCCATTAAAATTGTAATATGTTTCTACCTTTTGGCTATTTTGTAATGAACTGTATCAATCTATAGAGCAATAAAATATGTTTGTGATCGATCTTAGATCCTTCTTGTTTCTTTTTCTTCTATCTGGTCTCTCATTACAGATCTGGCTATCTGTGCTTGTTTATTGTATGCATTTTATTGGTTTGTGTCAAAGGAAAACTAAGTGTTCATCATTCCTTTGGTGCATCACCTGGTAGTTTAGTTATTTCTTATTTTTGTACTCTTTTATCCCTATCTCCTTGGCAAGTTTTAGACTAGGTATAGATATAGATCCTCTGTGAATCCTTATGTATGCACCTAAACAGAGGAATAAGGAACCAACCTTTAATCTGGAGAGATTTTCCAATTTGCAAGGTCCCACACCTTAGGAAAAGTTCCATGTTATGTAATCACACTAGATGATTCTGCCTTAGAAAAGTAAATCTTTAGAAGTCATTTGGGGGTGTTGTGATTTTGCACTAATAGTTTTGGCATGCCTAATGGTGGGACAAAGAAGTCTCTATCTTATTACAGTAGGAATTGATGTACACCTACTGTGATTCTAGCTTTTAAGAAGTTTTAAAACTGTATATCTGGTGACTCCAAAAGAAACAAATCTACTGGTTTCAGTAGTCCAAGTAAGTTCATGAGAAGAATACAAACACGGTCAAGAACTAGAGAAGAGGGACTATTTGTCTATTTAGACTTATCCCCCAGAGAGAGGAGAGGAAGAAGAAGTCCAGAGGTCTCTATCCCCACCAAGCAGAGCTTTATCAACACCTCCTCCCGAGCAGACCATTCATTCAATCAAGAGGAGTGCTCAAACCGATCAGAATGGCTCAGCCAAATCCTTATGTTAACTTCACTGGTAGTAGTCCACTTGCCTTGAATGCACAAAATCTAGTTCCTATTGCAGCATTAAAGAGTATCCCATATTTCACTGGGGAGAACCAAACTTCTCTTGGTGATCATGTCCAAGATATTGCAAATGTCTGCACAATCCATGAGATTCATGAATGGACATTGCAGTCAAGTTGCTCACCTCTTCACTCAAAGGGAAGGCTTCACAATGGTTCAGAGTCTTGAGGCAGGCTCTATTCAAAATTGGAATCAACTATGCACAACTCTTCATAACTAGTTTGGAGAGAAAGGTGACAATTTGTCTTTGTTGGAGCAACTAACAACTATCAAAAGAGCCCCAAATGAACAAGCTGATAGACTTCAACCTCAGATTCCAGTGAACTGGGATAGGATTCCAACAATAGTAAATCCCACAAATGAAGGTGCCTTCTATACTTTCTTAGGCTTTAAATTCTGATATTTCTCTGATGATTCTAGTCAATGGGGGCACTACACTGCCAGCAGCCTATAGCCTTTCCATAGGGGCTGAGAACCATTTGATTCAAGCTGGTAAAATAGCTCCTAGGCCATCCATGCCTCTATACCCTGAGTTAGGAAACCCAGATACTAGCCAAATGCCTACATTAGCTCCTATACCCACCCCCAGGAGTCAAAGCTCAGCTGAAGCTTCCACTTCATCATCTAACACCTCTAAAGAGCTTCAAGAAGTGATGAAGCAACTGCAAAACCTAGGAAATGAACTAGTGACCATCAAGAGGTAGCAAGCATAGAGCTCAGGCCATATCAGCCTCAGGCTCAATATCAAACTAGACCCCAATACCAAGCAGAATAGGCCACCACCTCAGACTACAAATCAAAATCAAAATCAAGGACAACCTCAAGCTGCTAGACCTTTTAGGTCTTATGATCCAAATACAACCTCAACATCAAAGGCATTGGTCCCTGCACAAAACAATATGGCACAGGAATATGATTGGTGTTTTCCATGCAGTCAGCCACATAACCAATCCATGTGTTTTAATGGTGCTCTGAATCAGGATTTGATGGTGCAAACCAGTATGTTGCCACAAGAACCTGGCCAAGAGGGAGATCAACAGCAAGGAGCTCAACAAAGTGAACCTCTAGGAGAGACCATGCTTGTCAATTGGCAGGTTGAAGACTTTTGTGGGATGAATCAATCCCTTTCTCAAAGTGTGGCTGCCAACACATGGTCCAAAAAGAGAAGTATTGGAGAAGGCCAACCACTGAACTCAGGTGACCCTCAACCTTCCATCACTCCACAAGGTCCTGGTGTTCCAAGAGAAACTCCCAACATAGAACCAATCCAAGCCACCTCCCAAATCCAGTCAGGCACTGGTTGTAATAACCCATGTGCAAGAAAGAAATGTGTCTAGGAAAGGGTAAGCAGAAAGAGAACTCATTCAATATCATTGAGCAGATGAAGAGGAAAAGTGTGAACATTTCACTATGGGATTCATTGGCCATTCCAGGAAGAGGGATTTTTGCAAACTGCCATGCAAAATTGGTCAAGCTCAAATCAACCCCTAATCAACAAGAGAGAGTGCTTGCCAATGCAGTTCAACCTAAAAGAAACCAAGGAGAACAACAAGGTAAGAACCTGAGACCCCCTCCATTCTATGTCTCATTAATTATTGGGGACAAATTAGTGCACAATTGTATGATTGATTCTGGGGCTAGTAGTTCTGTGATGCCCAAACAAATAGCTGATCAGTTGGGTCTCCAATATGAGGTCATCTCTAGAGGAGTAGTTCAATTAGATGGGAACAAGTGACCACTGTGGGAATCATCAAAGATCTGAGTCTCACTCTACATGCCTTGCCCTAATGTGACTATTTTGCAAAATGTGTCCATCATAGATTTTCCACCACATTTTGCTTTGTGTCTGTCTAGGGACTTCACTGCCAAAATTGGAGGCTACCTGTCTGCTGATTGGTCACATATGCTCTTTAGGACAAGGTATGGGGCAAAGGCCACAATCAGATCTGAACCCATTGCAGACTATCATATTGAATCTTATGTACCTAGCCCAATTAATGCCAACTACTCAGCTTTTGATCAAGAAGACCTCCTAAGCACTAATGAAGCAAATACCAAGTTGGGATGTATCCCAGACTTGACTCTAGATGAGTGGGCCAACAAAAAGACATGCTTTTGACCCCTACAAGGAGATGGAAGAATTTGAGCTGGGTGTCTACTACCTACATGAAGAGAATCATCCTCTTCCTGACCTAATTAAGCCAGAGCATAAAGATGACAATGAAGTATGGAAATTATTCTTTGATGGCTCAAGGAGTAGATAAGGAGTTGGAGGAGGAGCTATGATTGTGTCTCCCAGAGGTATGAAATATTATGCAACCTTTAGATTCTAGTTTTCTTGTTCAAATAATACTACTGAATATGAGGCTTTAGTCCAAGGTCTTCATTGGGCAAGAAAGCTAGGAATCAAGAATTTACAAGTGTTTGGTGATAGTGAATTGGTTGCTTCAATCAAGTCAGAGGACTAAATGCTATCAAAAATGACCTACTCAAGAACTATAAGAGTAGGGTATGGGATCTCATGGAGGATTTCAAAGCTTTCAGCATTGTGTCCATACCCAGAAAAGAGAATGAAGCTACTGATAGACTTGCAGCAGTTGGAGCAACATTTGATGTGGTGAACAACATCAAAAGAGACAAAGAACAACCACATATCCATGTGGTTGTGAGGCCAAAGTATGCCAAATAATAATACATGTTGGTAGGTGTTTGAGAATGATCAATCAGATCATTAACTTTTACAAGAAGAAGCTGAATTCTCAGCCCATAATCAAAATAGACTAGAGCAGCAATATGGGAACCAGATAGTATAATTGCATACAAACAAGCTTCCCAAGGGCTTAGTGACACTGGAATCCATTTTCAATCCTAATGATCAGTTCAGAAAAGAGAAGGCTAACATGCAGATCAAAGGAGAGGATTCAGAGTCAATCCCAGTTGGAGAAGGACAAAACACTTCAAATTGGCAAGGTGGCCACCGAGCAGGAAAGGTATGAATTCATACAACTCTTCCAAGAATTCCCTGATGTGTTTTCTTGGAGTTATGAAGACCTAAGGGGTTTTAATCCAAAACTAGCACAACACACAATTGAATTGGACCCAGCTACTCAGCCTATCAGGAAGAAGTAGAGACCAGTCAACCCACATATTGAGCCTCTAATGAAGAAGGAGCTAAACAAACTAATAGAGGCAAGTATCATATTCCCAATCAAGCATTCAAGTTGGGTTGCAAAATATGGTCCCAATTAGAAAGAAAATGGAGAAATCAGGCTATGTGTTGACTTCAGGGATTTGAACAGAGCCTCCCTCAAAGATCACTACCCACTCCCTTCAATGGAACAGATCTTGCAAGTGGTGTCTAGGTCAGAGAGATTTTCTCTCTTGGATGGCTACTCAGATACAATCAGATCATGGTGAAAGAAGATGATCAATTCAAAACTACTTTCACCACCAAATGGGGCACCTATGCATACAAAAAATGCCATTTGGACTATCCAATGTTGGTGCTACTTTCCAAAGAGCCATGGATATGGCATTCAAAGGGCTAATCAACAAGATAGTGTTGATCTATCTGGATGATATCACTGTGTTCTCCAAGAATGCACAGACCACCTTTTTCATCTAAGGAAAGTGTTTCAAAGATGTAGAAGATTTGGGGTATCTTTGAACCCCAAAAATGCATATTCTTGGCCCATGAGGGTAGGATTTTGGGCCACATTGTGTCTAAGGAGGGTCTAGAAATTGATCCAGAAAGAGTTGAAGCAATAAAAGCACTGCCATTGCCAAGTCACAAGAAGGCTCTTCAAAGCTTCTTGGGGAAGATCAACTTTGTTCGAAGGTTTGTCCCAAACTTTTCTGCTCTGGTTAAGCCAATAACACTGATGTTGAAGAAGAGCTTAGCATTCAGATGGATAGTTAAAGGAAAGGAAAGCTTTGAAGCTATCAAAGAGGCCATATCACAAGCCCCAACTCTTGTAAATCCATATTTTTCCAAGGACTTCATATTGTATGCCTTTGGTGGCAATGACACTATCTCTGCAATCCTGGTTCAACAGAACAAAGAAAGCTCAAGAACAACCAATTGCTTTCTTCAGTCAGAGTCTAGAAGACTATGAGGTGAGGTATTCTTTCATTGAGAAGCAAGTCCTGGTGGTGATCAGGGGACTAAAGAAGTTTAAGCATTTGGTGTCAAACAACAAAATCCAACTATTGGTCTCCCATACAGGAGTCAAAGAATTCCTCCTCAGCAAGGACCTAAATGAGAAATGTGTAGGTGGATCACTCGTGTCATGGAATATGACATTGAGATTAAGGTCACCAAGCTGGTCCATGGGAGGGGCTTGTGTGAGCAAGCTAGCCTTTTCTCTACAAGATGAAACAAACAATGAAAAGGAGGTTGTTTTATTCTACAAGATGATCAAGAAGAAGGGAGAGATGATGTACCTACTCCTTGTTGGACCCAAGACATGGTGCATTTCCTTCAAACAGCATGTGTCCTCATGGGATGAGTAAAGAAAAAAAGAAGGCATTTCAGGCTACAAGCCATCCCATATGTTCTTATTGATGGTGTCTTGTTCAAAAGAGACATCAATGGCATTTTGCTGAGATGCATTGGGACAGATCAGGTAGAGAGAGTGCTACAAGAATTCCATGTTGAAGCAGCTGGAGGCCATTTTTCTCCAAGAGTGACAACACTCAAAATCATGAAAGTAGGATATTATTGGCCCAGAGTGTTTAGTGACTGCTACACATGGATCAAAAGGTGCAAGAATTGTGCATTCTTCAAAGGAAAGGAAAAGCTAGCAGCACTTCCATTACACCCAATCTTAGTTGACCAACCTTTCATGCAATGGGGATTGGACTTCATTGGAGTCATCAATCCAAACTCAAGCCAAGGTCACAAATGGATCTAAAGTGACAGATTATTTCACCAAATGGACCGAGGTAGTGGCACTCAAGGAAGAAAATGAGTCTAGTATCCTAGATTTCTATGAAGGGATAGTGACCAGATTTGGAGTGCCAGCCACCATCATATCAAAAAATGCATTAGCATTTATAGGTTCCAAGATCACAGGATGGGATATTAAGAATGGGACTTATTTGAGCACCTCATCAAACTATTACCCTCAAGGTAATGGCCAGGATGAGTCTACAAACAAGAACCTGTTAAAGATCATCAGGAGAACTCTTGATGAGAATCAAAGGACCTGGCACACAAAGCTCAAAATGGCCTTATGGGCTGATAGAATAACACCCAAGAGATCTACAGTAGCTCTCCCCATTCAAGCTTGTCTATGGGAAAGAAGTAGTGTTGCCTATATCACTTGAGTTACCAACATTGGAGCTTGTGAGGCAACTAGAAATGTCTGAATTTGGACCAATGGAGGCAGGTATGTGAGAGATGATAGAATTAGAAGAAGCCAGAGAGAATGCTCTCCAAGCATTGGAGAAGAATCAAGCTTCAATCAAGAAATGCTTTGATAAGAAAGAAAAAGCAAGGACTTTAGGAAGGAGACCTGGTTTTGAAGTGGGATGCAGATCGAGCAAAACTAGGGAGACATTCTAAGTTTGATGCCATCTGGAGTGGCCCTTATATGATAACAAGATGAAAAAGTAGTAATGCTTTCCAATTGTCCACATTGGAGGGTGAAGAGTTACAGATTCCAGTGAATGGGATCTATCTTAAGCACTGCTACTAAAGGGGAGTCTCACTCTGTACATATTAGTTTAGTTTCTCTTTCCTCTAAGTGCTTCTACACATTGTCTTGTTGTAGTATAGATTGCTTTTCTCCTAAGTGATTTTACACATGCTCTGCATGTTCCATTTGGAGCATGTATGATTTCAATTTTTACATAGTCGTGGTGTTGTTTTGTTGCTCTTATGTAGTCCATTTAGAAAGAGACAGATGAAGCCTTGAGTGGGAATAAAACAATTTTCTACTCTCAGAAATCTTCATTTCAAGATTTTCTTATAAAATTTGAGAGTGCAAAGCCGGGCTCATGAACCAGAGGTAGAATTAGTATCAGACTATTATTCTTGACTCCATGCCCAATAGATATGACAAAGAAACTGATCTCTTCATCTAGCAGGAAGATGTCCCCATGAGTCACCAAATTGTTATCCATATTTCACCCCGAGATAAATATTGGATCGAATCATGACCCCACATAGGAGGAACCCGAGAAAACTCATTCAAATCCTACAAATTGGTTGCAAAAAAGATTCAGCAATGAAGTGGCGGAGATGAAGAAAGAGATCAAAGGATCATGTAGAAAGAAATGACTCTGTCGGGCCATTTCTACATCTTAAATCCATTCTCCAAGTTACAGGTAGGAAGAACTATAAAATAGTAGGGTTAGACAAGAAGGAAGATGCTACAAAGAGGAGCTAGAAGCAAGAAGAAGGAAGAATGATGAAGATTCGAAGTCCTCGGGCTCAAAATGGTTCAAGAAAAGGTCAAAAATGACTAAGTATGGAGGAGGCAAGTGGAAGAGACCACGTGTCCTAATGGCGCTTCTCCAAAGTGAATTAAAAAAAGGAGCTCAAACTTGTGCCAGCCCTCCATGTAGAAAATGGTCAAAAAGAGTCAAGGGGTGGGAAAAAAGCTTCAAAAATGGCTAAGTATGAAAGTGTAAGCAGAGAGTGCCAAGTGTCAGCTTGGCGCATTTCCAAGAGTTGGTCCAAAGGCAGAGACCCAAGTGAGCGTGAGCTCGCCACGTAGCCCAAAGTCAAAAAGTAAGAGGGACCATTGAAAAGTCCACAAAGCAATGGAGGCCGACAAGTGTCAACTCGACGCTCCTCCAAGGGAAACTTTGGGTCAAGTTTGTAAACAAGTGCGGTGCCTCCACGTGTCCTCAAAGGGGGTAGAGTTAGTTGAATAGTCAATGCATAAGCCAAGGCGATGGAAGCTGCCAAGTGTCCTAAGGGTGTTGTTTCAAGGTTAAAAGGAGAAAAGGTTCTCGAGCAAGTGCCAGAGTGACACGTGTCAGGGGAAGGTGGGGGCGTCGGGAAAAAGTTATTTTTTTCCCTTTACCCCAAAAGGAGTAAAAGTTGCAAAAAGGCCCGTGACTCCACCAAGAGGAAAAAGTCAGCATTTGAGCCCAAGTCAAAGCCAAGGTGGGAGTTGGGGAAAAAGTGAAAATTTTCCTTTCTTCAAAAGGCATAAAAGTAAAATGGAAGCACATTTCAGCCAACCAAAAGGAGCCACGTGTCCATGTGGAGTTTGGGGCTGCTGAGGATTTTTTAAAGTTTTGCATTTTTTGTGCAAAAGACAAAATGTAAATTATGGACCCATGGACCCGATTTTTGTTCCAATCTAGCCTGCCACGTGTCCCAATCCAAAAGGGGGACCCATTTTTCAAATTGTTTTCCCACCCATTTGTATGGAATCGATTCAAACTTCAAAGGGGCATATCTTTGACCCAAGGCTTGAGAGATTACAAATATGATACCATTGGAAAGATCTCGATCTCATCTATGCCATGGGAGTCTTGAAACTTTAATTTTGGGAAGTTAGGTGGAAGAAAAATGGAGAAACATCTTGAGCTTTCAATGCAGATCATCAGTCTCAACAACCAGATCGGATTTGATCTATTTCCACCATTTCCTCTTCCTTCAAGGTGCCAAACCAAGGATCGATGCAAAAAGATGGATTCGGGGGAAGATTTTAGTAGAAGCATTAACAATGGTGGTTGAGCTTGACCCACATTTTCCCACTTCTCTCTCTCTCTCTTTTTCTTCTCTCCGATCAATCTATAAATTTGGGGTAGGATTCATTGTAAAGGGTTGGATATTCTTAGTTTTGCAGGCTCCCTTCTCCTTCTAGAAAAGGATTTGTGGGGTTCAGGCCTTCCATTAAAATTGTAATATGTTTCTACCTTTTGGCTATTTTGTAATGAATTGTATCAATCTATAGAGTAATAAAATATTGTGATCGATCTTAGATCCTTCTTGTTTCTTTTGCTTCTATTCTGGTCTCTCATTACAGATTTGGCTATCTGTGCTTGTTTATTGTATGCATTTTATTGGTTTGTGTCAAAGGAAAACTAAGTGTTCATCATTCCTTTGGTGCATCACCTGGTAGTTTAGTTATTTTAAAACAGAGGAATAAGGAACTAACCTTTAATCTGGAGAGCTTTTCCAATTTAGGAAAAGGTCCACACCTTAGAAAAGTTTGTGGGTTTATCTTTATTTTCCCCTTTCGTATATTTGTAATTATAGATGGTGTGATTGTAACCTATATGTAGATGAATTGGATTAATAATTTACTAAAACGAAATTCCCATAAAATAGATTTATGTGTAGCTGGGAATGGAAATTCGCTTATCAAATGAATGCACATATTATTGGTCATGTCACATAAATGTGTCATGGTTCTAAATTAATATCACATAATACATCTATTTGACATGACATTATTAGTAATTGTAATGGAAAAACATCCCAACAATGCATGTCTGATCCAAAGTTGAACTAACAATGAAAATGAATAAATGTGTTTATCATTTAATATTAATCAATAAATATTTATACATCCCACAACCCTTGCTCGAGCAAGAATGATAGCGGCTAGGATGTGTGTCAATTTGACCTCAGGTAAGTCTTTTCCTTCTACCATTCACCTGATTTCATCTCAAGGAACTATAGACCATGTTTTAGAATATGAAAACTCCCCTGTGTACTGCTACAAGTTCAAGGGTGTTGGACATGGGACAAGAAGTGTCCTGTCGTAAAATTTGAAGGCTCTGCCCCACAGGTCTGGGTGTATAAAACACAAGTAGTGCAGGAACAGAAAATGGCTGTGAATGGTGATTCACACTCTGTTCCACAGGGCGGTAAAAGTGTTGAACTGGTTTTTGGTCAGCTAGAAACTACCTTGGGTGGGCCGTCACCGGTGATCTACCCTTTCTCGGAGTAGAGTAGCACACCTTCTACCTTAGATTCATCTCTTCGAGGTGATAAAACACCTGTTGGTGATGCTTTTTTCCATTGGCTCTACTGCTAACCAATCTCGTATGGAAATTCTCAAATGTTCCACAACGGTGAACAAACAATTAGATTCTGACCTGGCCTCAGAATATGGTAATGAAAGTGTGCGCAGCAGCTCGGAAGAGGACCTTGCTGCCTATGATGGCTCCAAGGGTTTTTCAGATGATTCTGCAGAAAGTTCAGTGGAAGATTGTGAGGACGATGATGTGGCGGACTTAGTTGTGGATGGGGTTCTGGAGTCTTCAGGTCATCATGTAGTGGAGCCATAGGAAAAGCAATGGAAATGGACTGTCGGGAACTTCTCAAAAGGCTGCAAGTTAGAAGTTGTTTCACATATTAAAAAGTTGGATCGATATGAGATTGACCCTGATTATCTCAAGATCCTCAATTTCTTGGAGGGAGAGTGTTATCGTGAATATGTCCATTCGACCTATGGTGTTGACGGATGGAAGATTTTGCGGTACAAAAAGAAAAACGCAAGAATACCGTTCCACCTTCAGGAAGAATCACTAGGAGCAGATACAAAGTCTATCTGGATCATGTGCTCCCGTGGTTCTCTATTTTTATGTAGCACTACGGTTCATTTCTTTTTGGTTGTTCCTTCGTTGTGATTTTGATGTTGATTTTTTCTGTTCTTTATAGTTATACTCTTCCTTTTACCTTTATGTTCCTAGGTAGGATTTCAGTTAAAAAACCTTTTATCATTAACAAAAAAATATTTGTACATTGAAAACGAAAGAGTTGAAGTGAAGTGTACGATTTAAAAGATGAAAATTTAATCTCCTAAAAAAGTAACTTAAATATAACATTTAGATTTTACACTTCAACTTGAAGGGATTTTAATAAAACAGATGCAGAAAACGTACAAAAAGAAAAGTATTACCTCTTTAAAACCTTAATGGAGAATGGTTATAAGAGATGGGACATTAATAAATTTTGGTAGCATGAGAAATCATAGACAAAGTGATGATGGTTTGAAATTTTAGATGCTCTTAGGATCACCATCCACCATGTTAAGGGAATGCCAATAAAGATTTCAAGAATTCTGAGATAGGTTCATATGTAATCTGCATACAAACCTCATAAAATTCTTAGAAAATCTGTAGACTTTGCCAAATATTTTTCGGATCAACGAGTACCAAAAGGCATTTGTATCATTCCCTTTTTTCAAGTTCCTTAAATTTACGAAACTGGTAGGTCTCTATAAACAAGGATCAAAGAGCACGATGGATCCATTCAATATATGAAACTAGAAAGTTTTACCCTTGTAGAACACACACATCTCCTGAAACATCATATTCTCTTCGGTGAAGAAAAAAATTAGCTAAAGAGGATGAAATTATTTGAGAAGTAATGTTCATGAAACTATTGAAATATAAATATTGTGGAATAAACTAAATCAAGACAATGGTCTGGATATTGGTCGGTCATGGTGTCAAATTTTAAATATTTTGAAGAATCACACAAAAGCAAACGTTGGGTAAAATATGTTAGAATATTTGATTTTGTTTCAAAAAAATTTGTGGCGGATGATGATCAAAATTTATTTGTGGTTAAGGAATTTGGCTTCATTTTTCTACCGATGTCCCATTGTCATTACTAATTGGTGGAGTCCGTGCTAATAATTCTTCAATCTATTCCATATTATATTTATTTTATTGAGGATGTAAACAAATAATTTTTTTAAAATGTGCAATCGAAAATAATTTCAACATTATGAATCTATAAAGGTCCGGGAGGGTCCGATCCGGGAACATTTCAATCATGGAAAAACTAATGGAAAATCACGAAGTAAGAGATTTCCAGAAGTTATAAAATCCTTTGCTCGTCCTCTGTCTAAGCCCATGGATTATGCAATGTGATCTCTATCTTTGTGTTTTTAGTAGATTTCTGTAAATCCGAGGCTTATTTCAATGAAAATTTACTTATTTGCAGATTCAATAACCTTTTCCCAGGTGTGCCTGCACTTCATGAATGGATCTCTTCAGTTTGGAGGCTGATTATGGAAGGTAAATTAGACATTTACCCAAAATCTAGAAGATTTTTCATTATTGTGTTTGATAAAACCTCTTATAGAGATCTTATTTTTGGTAGATTTTAGGATTTTCAGTCTCATTTTCTTCTTATGAAACTATGGGTTCCCTCTTTTCAGTCATGTTAGGGATACTTTCCAAATTAAACCTCTTTGGATACGGTTTCTATATTTTCCTCTTCCTTTTTGGGGTGAGAAATGATTACAATTCATTGGGGATACATTGGCTAAAAGTGTGGCTATTGACCCAAAAATGACCTTATATGAATGTACCACTTATGCTCATATATTGCTAGATATGAATACTTTAATGGATTTTCTGGCTTCTATTGATCTTAAAGTTAATGAGAAAATCTAGACTCAAAACTTAGACCTGTGGAGGTTTCCCGTTCGGATGTAGCACTTGTTTTCTCTTGGTCACTTAGCTTCGGATTGTAAGTATGTGAAGAAAAATTCAAAAGTCAAACTTATTGGTGGAGGAATTCTCATTATAGTCATTTGGTTGTTGATAGTCACTCGGATAATGAGTATGAAGATGGTTCTACAAATGAGGAATATGTTGTTCTTAAGAATGTGGCGGTCATCCCTTTAGTCACAAAATCACACACATCTACTATTAGTATACCGCAAAGTATGTTGTTGTATATATGGATCTAGTGTAAGAAAAGTATTCAATGATGACCCATTCCATTGACTAGTCATCTATCTTGTTGGTCTTTGCCATTTTTTTTCTCACACATTTGTCATTCAGATCACATAGTTCTGGTCAAGTCTCAAGGAGTCTTATTTGTCAAGACTCACTTGTTGTCGTCACCATCTTTAACTAGGGCACCTAAATTTGCATTAGGGAATGTGGGGCACCCTGGTCCTTATTTGTAGGATCCTCGGTCCCTATCATACTTGGTTTTATTTTGGACATTTGAGGTCCGTCTTTACGGTTTTTATTCTCATCTTTCTAGGTACTAGTCGGCATGCTAGGTAATTAGTGTTAAAATTTGAGCAAGAGATGCCTATAGAAACATAACCTACATACTACCTTATGGGTGGACTATTTCTACTTAGGGCTAGCTATCTACATAGAGAAAATGATAACATTCGGAACTATTTTGCATCACACTGCTTTGCGCATAGAAGGGGTGTATTAATTTTTTCCATCTGTCATTTTGCATTTTATCTAGCTTTTGCCCAAATCTTTGCTTCATTGGTGTTAGGGAAGCCTAGGTAAATTATTGCACTCACAAGCACATAGAACTACATTGGGTCTGAGATGTAGTACAATGCTCAATTATAAGTCCATCTATTTGGCAGTTGAGTATGGTCTGACCCAATCATTTGTATATTTATTTTAATGGTTTGATGCCTTGTGTGGGGTTTTGCAGGAGATTCTTCGTTGCAAGTTTTTAGAAACAATATTGAAGCAAGTACGACATTCACCCGACTAGAGGTGAAGTACTATGAATACGTAAAAACCATATCAGGAGCATATTCTTAGTTGTTTTAGAGAATAGGGAACCCATATTTTAGACCAGGGCACCCACATCTGCCCATATTCCTCTCTAGGCACCCCAGTCTGGCAAGATCTTCCTCTACTACTATTTTTTGAAGATCGTTGCGACACTCTGTTCCATCATTTCATCACTCTATTTAGTCCTAGATCACTGTGAGGTAAGTTCAATTTAGGTAAGTACCTTCCCCTTTCATTTTATTTCATTTTAAATTATCAAATAAATTATTTAGCATTTACATTTCAAGTATATTTCATTTATTACATTGTTGTACTCTTAGATTCTTAATAAAATTCAGATTTTATAGAATCATTTTGGTGAACCCGTAGCTTAGAACATTTTCCCCTAGGATCCACTAAAACCCTAATGGCTAAGGATAACTCTTCTCCTTCTTGTCTCATCATGCCTCATGTTAGTATCAATCCTATCTATGATGAGGCAACTATAGCTGAGCTTACGGCTCTATATCATGATGTTACTATGCCGGATGATATTCAAAAACTCTTAGTTAATGAATGTAATATACCTAATAGCTTTGAAAATTCTTCTTTTAGCATTGTGTCGATTTGTATAGCATTTTTGGATGTAGAACTTGTTATACAGTTATCCATGACCCTCCTTCTGACATTTCCAAGGAAATTCTAGATGACTCTCTTATTGATTTCATGTTTGTTCTTGACACTAGTACACATGTGCATAATGACTCTCCTCCTAGTTAGACCACTACTATATCTACATCTCATGCTTCTCCTATTTATGATAATGTTACTCATGATCCATCACATACTTTTCCACATGCTCATTCACATTATGTTGATGATCTAATTGATGACATTTTTTCTATCTGAGTTTCTATCTTATTTGGACAAAACAATTGATATTCATGAGCCTACAAGTTTACATACACCGAGTGTGAATCTCTTGCTCAATTTTCATCTTCTTTTGAGGTTGTATCTACCACTATGCATGACTCACATCCATTTATTAGTTCATCTTCTCCCATCACTCCATATCCATCTATTAGTTAATCTTCTCCCATCACTCCATCTCCATCTATTAGTTCATCTTGTCCTATTGTTGTATCTCCATCGGTATTCCATCTCCTAAGGATGTTTATGATGCTAGTCCTACTACTTATATGGATATTCCATGTCTCACATCCATCTATTAGTTCATCTTCTCCCATCACTCCATCTCCATCTATTAGTTTGTCTCCTCCTATTGTTGCATCTCCATCTGATATTCCATCTCCTAAGGATGTTTCGATGCTAGTCCTACTACTTCTATGGATATTCCATGTCCTTCATCACCTATTGCTTCTTTGGCACCTACACTTAGTGTGCCTTTAGCATCAAATTCTCCTACATATCCTCTCAACATCCCTATGATTACTCACAATGGAAAATTACAACTACTTAACACATTATTTCCTTTTCTCTACTATTCCTTCATAAGATATCTTTGCTCTCATGAATTTTGTGGGTTACTTACAATCTCAAGTTCAATCAATCATATTAGAAAGTTTCTTCAATTGATAAAAATCATTGAATGGAAACCTTGTTCCTAAGAAGATTCATAACTCATTATTTCCGAAGGATTTTTTCATGCCTACCATTTCATATTTCGATGGTATTGGAAACCCCAATTTACATATCAAACATTTTTGTATGGCTATGGATTCACATTATAATGATTTTTATTGATTAAATCCTTTCGATATAGGTTTTATGATGAAAATTTGCAATGGTATACTCACCTACCATTTGGATCTATTAGCACTTATCATGAGATGGAAGAAGCTTTTCTATTTAACTCTATCATTAACAATGGCAATATAGTTACTTATGACCATGTACCTACTTTACACGGGGAAAACCAAAGCTATCATGGATTACATCTTACAATACAATGCTTGTATGCAAAAGTTAGTCTTTCAACCTATTGATCTAGAGAATCAATAATTTATCTTCTATCGTGGTTTGATTCAAGCATAAACAAAGATTGCAATATGACACATGTGAATCATTCAAACTTCATTTCTATAAATTCATTGATCTAGAACAAGACTTCATTACCACACATGTTATAGATCCTCCACCGATGGTTACTACTAAAACATCATCATGTTCTTCTCCATTTCCATTTGTTGATCGTCCTACAATATCTCCATCTCCTCTTTACATTCAAGCTTAGTCTACTACATCATAGAAGCATCCTTCTTCTCCTACCCCGTGACAGGCTACACCTTAATATTCTACACATGTTTCATGTGATTTATTGCATTTCTCTCATCACACTTAACAACATTGTGTATTGCATGCTTTTCTCAATGAGCATTTATTTCGCTAACATTTTAATAAACACCATTCACAAAATTGTTTACAATGTCAACATGATAGACTATATTGTAATTATGACCATATCAATGGCCATAGGGATAATGATTTCTTCGCCCTTCATGATCACCTGAAAAATTAGAGGCTAAGGGAATCATCTATTTTGGCTCTTGCTCCCATGAGCAGTCCATATTTCCTTTCCCTCGTATCGGAGGTACTACTGCAGGTTGAGTTATATCCTCCTTGGAATGCTAAGGTCATTATTTTTCCATCGCCATAGGTCGGCACTCATGTGCGCTCTCCATCGCGCCAATCCATTGTTGAATGATCTCATCCATCTCATCCACTTCATTCATCTCACCCATCGATTTATGCTACTGCACCACATTAGAGTCCATAGCCCTTGGCATTAGCACATCCCACGTCTGCTTCATATGACATTTAGTTTGGCTCATACACTCACGATACTTCCATCCCACATGCTTCTACCACTTCACGCTGCCTCAGTATTTGGTAGGTGATTATTACCACCTCACTCCCCAATGATGCACTCATGTTCTTATGGTTCTTACATGACTGCTGAGGGATCTATTATAATAAGAACCTCTCTTCACATGCTCTATCGATTCATCTAGCGCATTCTATCGAATCATTTCTCGATGACGCACTCTTGTATTATATGGTTCATTGTCAACTATTGTGTGGCCTTATCTAAATGAACCTCATCATCTATATGATGGGGGAGTCACTAATCTTCCCCTATCTTCATCTTACTAACATACACTTCATTACACTATAACAACTATCTCATAATTTTACATGACAATTGATCATTCATCACTATAACACATTACAACATCATCTATTATCATATACACTATATTATCATCACATTACACATCACTCAAAAACTATGTGATAGAAATAAAATCAAAAATGAGCGTAACACTTAACAGATCAAGCATAATTCATAGCAACAAAAATCATATACATCATCATCACATTATAACAAAACAAATATAATCATCATGTAAATTTGTCTATATATATAAATCAAAGTTGCAAGACAAATCATCACTAGGGGAAATTCCCCTACATTAATTACATTGATACAAATCATATCTCATCATCGATGTCACTATCTAGTAACACAAGTTATCTGGAACTAGAATTCTCACCACTAACTCAACATTGTTGATCGCGACCCCTATAGCTCTCCATCTACCTTTGTAATAGTGTGTTCTCTATAGACTTCTCCACAAAGTGACTTTGTAATGCAAGGAATTTTACAAACACATCATGTGCTAAAGGACCTCCACCCATAAATTTTGTAGCTCATCGTTTCTCCTCATGTGCCTCACCCCTCTTGCCAAGTAGTATGGTACATTTCATTTCTGCTATGAACACCGGCTTAGAAAAATGGACATGCTTGTCTCTGCAAAGTCTTCCACACACTCTAGCATCCCTCCACCTATCGGTAAGTCGGTGGGAACATTATGCATCAATGTGGGGATAGATCTTCCCATAATCAAGATCTAATATGTGTCACCTAAAACTAATAGCACAACACATTAAAAACCATAACCATCACATAAAAGAGTAACCAATCATGCAACATGGCTACGAAAATACTCACGCTCCTAAAGCATTGATGCTAATTTATCGTGGAAAGTGCTAGCCCATCTACTCCTCTCTCTATGGTAAACATGTCACATCCTAAAACAATGGGAACAAACAAACCCATCGATGTGCTTTCCACCATACACATTATGCATCCATACACCCAACATCATTTACGTCAATCAGCTTTATGGCCGCATCGCCTCATCTCGGCTCGAGAGGGACCAGGTTCTCTCCCATGGGCCCGGCCTAAATCGGCCCTCCTCGGTGTCCTAAAATTTCCAACCCATACATGTGCCTCTTGGGACACATCCCCGGGCCATATTGAACTGTTGAGATATCCACTCTACCTTAAATAACTCGGTCACACTTGGGAACCAATCCACCTACCACATAGTCCTTCATATGTAACGTAACTCTACAACATCCTTCGAAATCCTCCATAATCTCGGTATGGCATCCATATCACTACCTCTATCCCCAACTAACCTACCAAGGTTCTATATATATTTTTATCCATCTTCCACCCATGCACACTAACCAATCTCCTAGAAAATATTTCTAAGCCACTTGGAATGCAGACCAAACATTGGCCTCAATATTGTTATATGCTCATAAGCCCATAAATGATATATTATAGTGGTTCCAAACCCACCTCCATGTTCCTCCTCCGTAAATTTTTAAAGATATTTATACAAGAAGGGAAACACACATCATGCACATGCATACCTACTACCCTAATCCTCTATCCACCGGAACACATCATGTATATTATATAAGAGGCGACCATACCACCTCCCTTCACTATGGTTGATGGTGAAATAAACTTGTCTCCAAATTTCCACAAGTGTGGAACCTCGTTATCCATATTTCACCCCGG
Source organism: Taxus wallichiana var. yunnanensis (assembly GCA_018340775.1). NCBI lineage: Eukaryota > Viridiplantae > Streptophyta > Pinopsida > Cupressales > Taxaceae > Taxus > Taxus wallichiana. Next base: position 223,372,950 of record CM031235.1, read on the forward strand.
GAAAATATTGGATCAGCCATGACCCCACATAGAAAGAACCTGAGAAAAATCATTCAGATCATGTAAATAGGTCATAGAAGGACTCAACAATGGAGTGGCAGTGGTTGAGAAAGATTAAATGACCCTATGCAAAAAGAAATGACTCTGTTGAGCCGTTTCCATGTCTTAATCTATTTTTCAAGTTATAGGTAGACTCAACAATAGAATAACACGATCGAAAGAAGGGGAATGCCACAGAGGAACCAGGAGCAAGAAGGGGAAAAATGGTGAATTTTCAAAGTTTTTCGGGATAAAAACCATTCAGGAAAGAGTTCAAAATCGAATAAGTATGGAGGAGGTAGAAAAAATAACCACGTGTCTACGTGGCGCTTCTCCAAAGTTGAATCCAAAAGTGAAGCCCAAACGAGTGTCGGCCTTCCATGCATCTAGAGCCCCAAAAATTTGCTGGTCTCTGTTGAAAAATCTTCAACTAAAATGGGAGCCCAGGGCAGAGACTCAAACTTGTGCCAGCCATCCACGTAGCAAATGGTCAAACATGGTCAAAAGGCGGACATGACGGGCCTCAAAATTAGCTAAGTATAAAATTGTAAGTGGAGAATTCCAAGTGTCAGCATGGAAAATATCCAAGAGTTAGTCCAAAGGTGGAGACCTAAATGAGTGTGATCTCTCCATGTGGCCCAAAGTCCAAAAAATAAGAGGGACCATTTAAAAGTCCACAAACCCTCGAGAGGCTACCAAGTGTCAACTCGATGCTCCTTTAAATGAAAATTTTTAATCGGTATTTCATGCGAGCACGATGCCTCCACGTGTCCAGACTCTAAAGAAAGGGGAAGATTCGGTTGAATAGTCAATGCATGGGGGGCACGATAGAGAGTGTGCAAGTGTCAAACGGTGGTAATTAAAGGATCGAATTGAGAGAGGGTTTCAAAATGAGCACCAGATCGCCGCGTGTCCCAGTGTCAAGAGATATGACTATGCTAAGAAAAAATATTAGCCAAAAACATAGAAATTGGGTAGGCAAACAAGGAAACGCCACATGACAAGCCTAAACTAGTAGCACTAAAATGAGCCATCGGGAAAAGATAAATCACAGACTCCACAAACCTGATTTTTCCCTAATCAATGCATGGGGTAGATCAGCGGAGAGTGTTAAGTGTCCAAATGGCGCTAATTCAAGGATCAAATTGAGAGAGGGTTTCCAAACGAGTGCGAGAATGCCGCATGTGCTAGGTCAAGAGATATGACCCCGCCAAGCAAAAGACTTAGCCAAAAACATAGAAATTGGGCAAGCAGTGGAGGAAACGCCACGTGGAAATCCTAAACTAGCAGCGCTAAAGTGAGCCATCGGGGAAGAGATAAATCACGAGACTCCGTGAACCCGATTTTCCCTAATCTGGGCCGCCACGCACTCGTATTAAGAAGAAGACCCATTTTTCAAGCTATTTTCCCATCCATTTATACGCACTTTGATAAAAACTTTTAAGGGGCATATATTTCTACTTAGGGCTCAAAATATTGCAAATATTACACCGTTAGAGGCATCTCGACGTCATTTATGCCATGGAAAGATTGAAAAATTCATTTTTTTAGGTCCCGCTAGGTGGAAAGTGGAGAAACGTATTTGGGCCTTTAATGCAGGATCTTCTTGCCTCAATGACCAGATCGGATTTGATCTCGCTCCATCATTTCTTCCTCCTTTGAGGTGATGAATAAGGATTTGATGCAGTCAAGACAGATTTGGAACATATTTTATGGGAGGCATTAAATAATGGTGGTTGAGCTTGGAGTTGTTTTTCCCACTTCTCTCTCTTTCTTCTCTCGATCGAGTCTACAAATATAGGATTGGGACTCATTGTAACTTAGGGTTGGACATTCTTTTGTTTTACAGATCCTCTATCCTTCTAGAAAAGGAATTTATGGAGTTCGTGCCTTCTATTAAAATTGCAACATGTTTCTTGCCTCCGGCTATTTTTGTAATGCATTCTATCAATTTGTAGAGCAATAAAGCACGTTTGTGATCAATTCTATATCCTTTCTATCTGTTTTTGTCGCATATGGTCTTTCATTAAAAATATGGTTATCTATGCTTGATTATTGTATGTATTTTGTTGGTTTCTGTCCATAAGCAAAAATAGTGTTCATCATTCCTTCGGTGCATCACCTTGTATTTTAGTCATTTCTTATTTCTTATATCCCTTTCATCCATGTCTTCTTGGAAAATTTTAGATTAGGTATCGAGATAGATCCTCTGCAAGTTCTCACGTATACACCTAAAGAGAGGAATAATGAACCAGCCTTTAATCTGGAGAGATTTTCCATTTGCAAGGTCCCACACCTTGGGGAAAGTTCAATGTTAGGTGGATCACACCAAATGACTCGCCTTAGAAAAGTAGATCTATAGAAATCATTTAGGGGTGCTTTGATTTTGCACTAATAGAACCCTTGATCTTAAAATAGAATCCAAGCTAATATAAGCCTCTTAAGTCACTCGAGTCCCCAAAAATATGGCCTAGCTACCATTATCTATCTCTCCATATTATCCATACCCATGATGTGTAACTTCTTTCCAAAAATTGGTAATCGTAGTGTGTGATATAATCCTCTAGTGTGATTATCATATAAGCTATAGGTAGCCAAAATATACAAGTGTCTACACACCATATCTCACACAATACTCTTAATATGGGCATATTATGGGGCATATCCCCAATTTGCACTATGTGTCATAGCCTAGAATGGTCCATAACCTCCTAATCATCATTTGATAGACCTTACCCGAGAAAATTACTCAAATAATGACCACCAATAAACTCCCTCAAATGGATATCCCTCTACACAACACTAAACAAAAAAGAATATTATATTAGAACACTCTACATATGCAAAAATCACCAATTATGACATCACTACATATCAAATTTCATGTTTACATCACTCAGATGAAAATCATACTCTCTAAACATGGGAACCTAGAAGTAGGACCGTGGCGCCCGACGGTTGGACACTAGTGCCCATGTCTGACACTCTTTGTCCGGAATGACATTAACACCTTTGCTGCTCTTCTCTATGTCTAAAACATCGAGAAAACAAAAATATTTTTTTGCAAAAATAATAAAAATGACTACAAACATGTATTTTTTCAAATAAATCACACTTACCAACTTTGCCATTGACGTAATGCCACAATGATCACTACCATATCAAAATGACTAGGTTTTGTTACTCTAACTTACGATATTATTTCACAATCAGATCTCATGCTCATAGTCATACAAAAGAAAAATGATTTGAATAATCACTTTTATACTTTACTATTTATAGTCACTTTCCATTATTCACTCCAACGGTCATATGAGACATCTACTACAAAACTAATACAAGTTACATGATTTTCATCATATCCCGAGCATATTTACTTTGATTTCTATCCCATTTGCAAATTTTTCTTCAGTAATTATGCCTACCATCTTATTGTACACATGAAACACATACTATTTCTCCTCAAAGTTGTCTTTCACTTGATTTAGACATACTTTATCGATATCTATCATACATCACCTATTATCGGGCTTACTTTCAGCTGAGAATTTTTCTCATTATCACTTCTCCTTTAACGAAAGGGGGCAGATACAATTGGGGTCATCCTATAATTCCCATTACACCAATATGCAATAATTCTACATCATTTTTGAACATTTACTATTATACAATGTGACATTTCATGACTTTCTATCGATTCCTCATAATGACCTAACTTGGGGACAAAAATCGTAAAATATTTTTATGAGTAAAACAAATCAAAATAGTTGATCAATCAATCAATCAACACATTCTAATTTCTAAGAATCTAAATTATACCATTCAATCGACACAATACAACATATTTGGCATCCTAGATGACCTAACTTGGGAGTTACATGTTGCCTCCCAGATGATATAACTTTTGAATTACTTTTGTTACTTTCACATATGACCTAACATCGAAAGTTATATTATATTTGAGGCTGGCTTCCAGATAACCAAACTTGGAAGCCATCCCACATTATCGTCGAAATCCTTGGAGTGAGGAAAATGAGAATTCATTTCTTTTCCTATACTTATCCTATATGGGCCTACATATTTGATCAAAATCTTTGGATCCAAAATCACCGTAAATTTGATATGTGTTTTTCCACAGTGTGCAAGATATTTTGATGATGTAGTTAAAGGTTAGAGAATAACACACCTTTCTTCCTACACTCTTCCTCTAGTTGAAGGACACCTAAAATTCTCTAATTTTTGTATACACGAAATTGGGTTTGGAACTAATCACTCCTTACTCCATCATATCGTCATCATATAACATTAGAAATAATGAACCATTAAAAATTACAATGGACACTCTTGTTTAGTGCACTTTATCATGGCTTTTAATCTCTCATACGTTGTATGGATCAACATGTTGATCCATAGTTCGTCATGCTATATGTTCACATTTGACACAATATTCTACGACATCGCATGTTCTTCTATAACATGGGCTTCTCTTGATTTCTCTCAAGTATGCATCTATAACTACTTTATGTTATCAAGCTTTCACTCACAAACATAAAGTGGGTAAAAATGTAGTCACAAAATAATGCACTTACTGCTATTATTATACCGCCAAATATGTTGTTTTATATATGGATATGGAGTAATAAAGGTATTCACCAATGACCCATCCCATTGTCTAGTCATCTATCTTGTTGGTATTTGTCATTATTTATCGCGCTTATTAGTCATTCACTCGTATTGTTCTAGTCGGGTCTCGTAAAATCCTAACTGTCAAGACTCACTCGGTGTGGTCACTAGTATTTAACTAGGGTGCCTAGATAGGGATTAGGGTGCATCAGGTGCCTTGGTCCCTACCACACTTGGTTTTATTTTAGACATTCAAGGTCTTTGTTTCTGATTTTTATTCTCATCTCTCTAGGTACTAGTTGGCATGTCAGATCATTAGTGTCAAATTTTGAGCAAGAGATCCCTATATAAACACACCATACATACTACTTTATGGAGTAATAGATAGTAAGGGACAACTATCTACATAGAGCAAGGGAATACATTTAGAAAATATTCAACATCACACACTACATTGGAAGGGGTGTATTCATTCTATTCTATCCACCATTATGCATTTTATCTATCTACTACCCAATATCTCTATGTCATTGGTGATAGGGAAATATAAGCTCATTATTGCACAAACAAGCACATTGAACTAAATTAGGTATGAGATGTAGTGTAATGCTTAGTTTTAAGTCCATCCATTTGGCAGATGAGGAAGGTAAGACCCATTCATTTGCATCTTTATTTTTTTAGGTTTTGATGCTTTGTGTTGGGTTTTGCAAGTGATTATTCATTGTAGGTTTTTTGTGACATAAACGAAGTAAGTGCAATAATCATCGGACTAAAGGATAATTACTACAAATACCTATCGACCATATGAGTATTAGACTATGAGTTGTTTCAAGTCTAGAGTGCCCATATTTCAAACCAGCGTGCCCACAAGTTCCCATATCCATCTCTAGGCACCCCAATCTAGCTAGATTTTTCTCTTGTGCTATTGTCTAAAGAGAGTTGTGACACTTTGCTCTGCCATTTCATCACTTTGTTTAGTCCCACATCACTACGAGGTAAGTTAAATTCAGGTAAGTACCTTCACCTTTCATTTAATTTCATTTTAAAATATCAAATAAATTATTTAGCATTTACATTTCAGTATATTTCATTTATTACATTAATGTAATCTTATATTCTTAGTAGAATTCAGATTTTATTAAATCAATCCCTTCCTCTAGTCATTTAGAAAAGGCTTTAATCACGATTTCTAAGAGTGCGGGATCTATTCCCCTTCTATTATCCAAAATACCCCAGGATATTTTGATAACTTTACATTTCATCTTGGACTTGGGGCAAAAAAATGCTAAGAAATGGGAATATTCACATTTTGTAAAGGTTATAGTGTTCTAAGACATTCCCTCTTCTACTTAGAAAACCTTTATGGCCCACACTTAGCTAAGACCCACCTTGTGAAAATGTTAAACTTAGCTGATTATTTATAATTTTCCTCATTTCCAGTTTTCAAGTACTTCATGCATTCGAACATGTTGATCAATTAAGATTTTCCACCCCCGTAGAATCTCAAGTTTCATTATTTTGGGTTTCCCAACATGTAATATAGGTTCAAAGTTCCACCCTTTCATTTTGGGTTTTTTGGGACTCTCTTGTATTTGAACATTACAACCCAAATCCATGTTCAATGTAATGTGTTTTCCGGTTTAGAAACCCGATGCTTTCCAGGTGTTTGTGGTTTTATATTTGAAGGTTTTAAATCATCGAAACATGATGACTCATTTACATATTCTATGCTACTTAATTTTTAGTTCAAAAAATTGATTTCCTTTATTTTAGGTTTTTGAGGGTCAATGACATTAGCGCAAGTCAATGACGCATCATGTCATTCAACTATTGGTTCAAAAAAAGCACATTCCTCTATTTCAAAAGTTTGAGGGTACATTACAGGCCCAATGATCTGACCTTGTATTTTAAAGGTCAATGGGTGAAAATCATGGTTGAATTTTCGACAATCTTCTTCATTTATTATTTTCAGAATTATTTTACATCGAACATGGTAACTTAGATGCATGTATTTATATTCTTGCATTCCAATATCCGAAACACGATGGCTCTTGTGTCAAGTTTTTGGAGGTGTTTCCCAGGTTGAATTTCCTATGGTAGAATGACTTAATAGTTCAACCACTTGCATTTATTGCAATATGGCACCAAGATCTTAAAATGGCCATAAATTTCTTTGAGAACCTCCTATTTTAACAAAATTGGACTTTTTGAAAATCTCTCAAAGCATAATGAGGTTAAATCGTAAAAATTGAAATGTAGTGCACCATTTACATGAAGAGTTTCAGGAAGTTCAACTACCATAAATGATGAGCTATGGTGCCATGGATTCTCCAACAAGAAAAGTGTACATGGAGGTGTGGGTGTTATTGGGGTTCCTATCACTTTCGTCTAGAATATTCTCCATTTTTGCTCCTCTCATTCTCTACAAGTTATTCAAGTGTTATGGGCTTCAAAGCTTTCATTTTGAGCATTTGACAAGAGATTCATGACTCTCTTCTTGATTTTAATGGACTGTGTCACTCTTTGAAGCAATAAAATCAAGCTCGGTGGTTATTTAACAACCTTGTCTTGTGTTTCATTGCATTATCTGACATCTTCATTGAATTTTAAGGTATTTTATGCATTTTAATGGTTTTTGCAAGGTCTAAATGATTTTTTTAATTGAAACGATAGTGTAGATGTGTGTTAGTGCATTGTGATGCTTTAATACCCTTTCTATCTCAATTTTCCTTCATTTACATCCCTTAGAGAGTGTCCAAACCACCCTTTTCTTTGCATTATCAGCTCTTTAGTGTAGGATTTTCCTTTTCATCCTCTCTCCCTCTCCGTGGTCCCTTGGAATTGATAGATTTGGAAAAGATAGTTTCATTTCCTTCATTAGGAGTAGTTTAATGCTTAGATTGGGAAGAGGAACCAACCTTGTCTTAAGGTATAACTCAAGAAGCAAGTCCCACAACTTGAGAGAAGGTCCAATGCTGACAAGTTACACTGATTTACCATTTAATTCACATGAAAGAAAATGAAAGGGTTCTATAATTTAGTGATAACACCTTCCTCTTGTATCCACAGAGTTTCAAAATCATGTGGATAGGGAGAATTTTTAAATTATCATACCAGTTCATAATAGTTAAAATGTAAATCCGAACACCGGTGATGAATGAACTACTATGAGAAAAACAAAATGGAAAATTGTTAATGAGTCCTTTATATTGAATTTAAGATCCCATGGGAAGGATTGTTAGGGATAACTTATGGTTTTCTATACCTTTATTTGATGATGAGTTGTTGGTTTGGCTGTGTTTTTATTGACCTTCTTTTCCATTCGTAGAGACAACTCTTTGGGATCATGATTGTTAAATCTTTGTCCCCATTAGTATTTTAATGGAATAGGGTCCCCACAATTTTTTTTTACCATGAACCAAACAGATTAAATATCTTTTTCAAATCTACAAAATCATAGGAGTTATGAGAATATAATCTAATAAGTATAAAATAGTTTCCCACTAATATGTTCTCGTAATCATACACATTGAATATAAATTCATCAAGTAGAGGGTATAGCACATGAAACAGAAAAATATTCTAGTTTGTAAAGATTATATTTGGTTAAATGAGTTAGGCAAGGATTAATGTCTATGAGAAATAGGTAATTACCTAGGCACCAACATTTAGGGGTGCTATTTATTTTATTTTATTTTATTTGATGATGGGTTTTATGATGAGTTAATTAATTTATTAACCACAAAATCTAGTAGTAGTTAGTGACCAACCTTTCCCATGAATTCAAATGATTCCATTCAAAACAAAATAAAATTTACAAAATTTTATTACGAGTTCGATATTTAGGCCTCAAATATTTTTGCAAGTGTTTTTGTTGCACGATTTCTAAATTTAATTCATTCTCATGTATTTTCATCCTTTTTATTGTTTTCAATTCTTGTATTTTTTGGGGAGGAGAGATCAAGAATGGTGAATATGTAAAGGACCTCGGAAAACATGGTTGGGAAAAGTACATGAGACCATAGTGATTATTATAAATGTAAACTAGAGCATTAACTAGGGATTTTAGGCAATACTATCTACAAACATAATGATTAGTGGAAGTTCTTCTTGAATGGTAGAGGCATAACATATCAATTAATACCATATTTGGTGATGATTAATTATTTTATCTACTATATATATTTTTATTTATAGAAGGTGTTAGTGCTAGTGCAGTAATCATAAGCACCCCAAATGAGTTATACATGTCTGCTTTTCTAAGGGAGGGTCACTTGGTGTGATTGCATAACATTGAACTTTCCCGAGTTGTGGGACCTTGCAAAAATGGAAAATTTCTCCAGATTGAAGGTTGGTTCCTCATTCCTCTGTTTAGGTGCATACGCTAGGATTTGCAGAGGATATATCTCTATACCTAATCTAAAACTTGCCAAGGAGACTGGGATAAAAGAGTATAAGGAATAAGAGATAACTAAATTACCAAGTGATACACTAAAGGAATGATGAACACTTTTTTTGCCAATAGAAACAAACCAACAAAATACATACCATAAAGAAGCACAAATAGCCAAATCTATAATGGGAGACCAAATCAAAGTAGAAGAGACAAGAAATCATCTAAGATCGATCACGACGTGTTTTATTGCTATGTGGATTGCAGTTCATATTACAAAATAGCCAAAAGGCAAATAACGTATTATAATATTTATGGAAGTCCTGAACCCCAAAAATTCCTTTGCTAGAAGGAGAAGGGAGCCTATAAAACAAAGAATATCCAACCCTTTAAAATGAATCTTTCCCCCATATTTATAGATACGATCAGAGAGAAGAAAGAGAGAGAGAGAAGCAGGAAAATCAGGTCAAAGATCAACCACTATTGTTAATGCTTCTGATGAAATATTCCCCCAGATCCGTATTTACTACATCAATCCTTTATTCGGTGCCTTTAAGGAAGAGGAAACAACAAAATAAATCAAATCTGATCTGGTTGTTGAGGTAAGAAGATCCTGCATTGAAATCTTGAAGACATTTCCTCCATTTTCCTTCACCTTACCTCCTAAAAAATAAAGTGTTGGACCTCCATGGCATAAAGTAGGCTGAGATCTTTCCAATGGTGTAAGATTCACAATATTTAGAGCCTTGAGTCGAAAGATATGCCCCTTCAAAGGTTTTATCAGGTCCGTACAATGCATGGGCGAGAAAATAATTTAAAAAATGGGTCACCGTACGTACCCAAAATCGTAGGGTACTGCACTGTCGAACAATGTAACACGTACCCCAATGATGATACAATTCTCCTCGCAAGGTGTTCGGGATCCGGAAAAGCTCCCCAAGTGTGTGTTAACATCCCACATGCCCCGCTTAGCCCCCATGTGCTTTTTTTTCTCTTTTTCCCTCTTTTCTTGGCCTTTTTCTCTTCAGTTACAAAACCACCGCCCTAAGTTAGGGGCGGCGGTCAGAACCGCCACCCGCTCGGGCGGCGGTCCTTTACGCATTTTCCAGAATGCTCTTTTAACACGACTCACGTAAATTTCAATGTTTACCAGCTTTTTTCACCGCCATAGGCTTGCATTAATGATTCTGGTTCCCTAGAATAGTGTTTTGCCATTGTTTATAGTTTAAGAGTTCTATTTGGTTTTTACCTTGGGTAAATGCAAATGCTATAATAGTTGGCTTGTGCTCAAGCAAATGGCCCCTCAAATTTGTCTCTGAATTTCTCATTGCAATAGATTAGTCTTTCATTTTATTTAGAATTCTTAGTTTCTTTCATTGCATGCTTAGTTAGTGTTGTTTTGTTGTTAGGAAGCCACATATCCATCTTGTGCAAGTGTTGTTGACATTTCATCCAATCCATTGGAGTAAAATAGTTTGTTTTCAATAGGAAGCCATTAAAGTTGCAGGTTTTGTTCTTCAAATAGGATAGTTTCAGGGTTCGGACGTTTTATGTTGCATGACTCGCAATAAATCCCGCTAGGAATTACATAAGCCAAGCTCTATACTCTTGCACTATCTCTCTCCTACTCACATTGTATTCAATCTGTATCCTAAGCTGCCTTTGTCCCAATATCTACTTCTGTTGATGCTAGCATTACACGCTTTTCTGGATCCAAGTGAACACGAAGGAACGAGGAGATCACACTGAGGGGACATAGCCACACACACCATTAGATTCACCACTGTTCTATAGAATCCAAGTTCTAGCTTTCAAAGTTCTAATTAGAAACATATCAAATAGAGTAGCCAATCACTTTATTTCAGTCAATTTTACTTTCGATATTGCCAGAGAAGCTGTGTGGATTCATATTTTCTAAGAAACTATGATTCATTTCTCACTTCTGAGGTAGGATTGAGATTCTTTCAAATAGATTAGATCAGTTATTTCATTGCTTAGAATAGATTTACAACTGCACATGCAAGTAGCTATACTCGGTTACTTTGTTTTAAAATTCGACACTAGGTTAATTGTCAATTTCTAGATATATTAAAATAATGCTCTTTCAAATTCATTTATAAAATTCATGAGAAAATAACAGAAATATAGAGTTATATATGTTATAGACATGTTATAGACATACTTCACATAGTTAATTTTATTTTGCTTTGCATTCAATCGCATTATTGCTTTTATATGACAATCACGGGACCTAGAGAGCCCGTGGAATACGTATTCGAGCCAATCGTGCCCCAACCCAATCTTTTCATATAGCCATAACTCGATATACATCAAAATCTCGGGATCCAAGTCTTCAAAATAATGGTAATCTTACAACAAATCGGTTTCAACCGCATGGGTTAAACATAGAAGATGACCAAGCACATACGTTTTGGTCAAATCAACCAAACTACAGATTACCCTAGGTATATATCCACATGACTGTAGAAGGGTTTGAAAGAGAGTAGACCTTTAGTTGTGATCCTTTGGTCCCACAGCCAGAAGCGGGGATACTCTCACAGACATAGATACTAGCTTGAGAATTCAGGTTGCACAAACGCCTGTAAGATACTCTGAGAAGATCGCACAATTATTAATTCTGAATATAGAAGCTGAAAAGGCATATGACTATTGGATACTAGGGATTAGGGATTGATTCCGCACATGACCATAGTAGGACCACAACAAATACAAATCTACGGTTGTGACCCACAAATCCCACAGCCCAACGAGCCCATAGGTGAATCAGACATAGATGCTAGCCTACATACACTAGTATTCATTTCTACTCCACTTTCACCTATCATCATCGAATGCTTATCCTTCCTAGACATAGCAGCTAACAAAGCTAAAGAGTTCGGACTAGCCGAGAATCACCCATAGAGTCAATTATATTTACCATCTACCCTATGACCTTATCTCGGAGATATACACGAAACTATCCGTGTCATTTTCCACGTATTCCACAACCTATGATCGAATGATGCCGATCTCGATATTGATTGGAGCCTTTGAGCAGTCATCCTTGTTGATCGATCTATCACACTAGTTCAGGTTAGAAGGGCCTTCTTTTCCTTAGATTCACAATTTCCACTAGTGCGTGTCGAAGACATCAGATTTCCCAATTAGCTTGTCTGCATCCCACGCATATTCCATCCCCACCGGCTGTCTCAACATGACCTCGGGAGGTTGGGTGCGAGGAAAAGTTACTTGTAGATTCCCATGCTCGCTTGTCACTTTTCCATCGTACAAAATTGGTGAACCCAACGTGAAACTTCCTACTTTCTAGTTCGGAGTCATATTATTACATGTCTTCCAATTTTGGATATTTTTCATCTTTTCCACCTCATTAGCCTTCACATCAGCTTCACCAACAAAATTGGTGAACTCGACGTGAAACTTTCTACTTTCTGGTCTGGAGTCAAATTCCCACTAGTTCTTTCAAATTGAAAACGAATCTTTCATCTTTACTACCTCATTAGCTTTCACCATCACCTTCGCTCCCGTGGGTATTCATATACCCCCCGATTATGTTGGGATTCGATGCATTTGGTAGGCCTCTCTTAGGTCTTGAGGCATACTACGCTCAACTGAATGGACAATCATCACCCTCGCTCTCAGTATGGGGTGACAACTATTCGATAACCAATTATCAACACAAACTCCATCTCCAAGGATCAAATATAAATCATCTTTCCAAATAGAGGAGTTGGATCAGCTCACTTAAACACAACAAATAGAGCCTTCAGGCTCAAACAATATGATGCTCACAGGAGAGTCTAGTTCATCTCCTCAAGTACTACTTAGACCACAAATTAGTAGACAATCAAACTCATACCTGGGTTTAGATGATGAACATTTGGTACGTTATACCAGGAATGAACAACGTTCTCGAAGTATGTACCCACCTATAGGAGGTTTACAAACACAACCCGAGGTCTCTTTTCAAGGAAATACCTCCATGCCACTACATATAGGAAATGCCCTCGGGGAAACTTGGCAGGGCAGTGATCAATTCATAGTAGGATATCACATGCCTATACAACACCATGATATACAATAGACGCCGCTAAGGAAAAACACCGTGACTTCACCAAATGAAGTCATTTCAACATTAGTAGAAAAAGTGAGGGGGTTAGAACTTGCCCAGGCAAATCACCATTCTCAACTCATGCAGGTAGGAAATTCTAAACCTAGCCAAATAGACCTCCTCATAGGAATAGGCACGTTAGGTGTGACCCCTCAGTATTCACAACAAACGCCGACTAGAATCACCATTTCTAACACCGTTCCAATACCTCCTGGTCTAGTACAAAATAATCCATTCTTGGACAATACCCCTTCATACTTAAACATGTACTCCAAATCACCACAAGGGGATATGTTCTCCTCTCTCGGTATTTTTACTCAACCACAGGGGTTCCCTTATGCTCATACCAATGCATATGTAATGCCATATCAACAACCCATTCCACCTCCACTCCCTCAACAGGAACCATTAATGGTCGAAACCTATGCGATAGGGACATATTCAGAATACTTGAAAGAGCCCTTAGATTTCACCATACGAGACGTCATACTTCCAAGACCTCTTCCTGATTTTCCCAAATACAAAGGTGAGGGACATCCAAATGCCCATATCAAAGCTTACGCTATGGCCATTCGAGAATTACTCCCTTGGGATGGGGTTATTGCTAAAATATTTCCCTAAACCTTGGAAGGTATTGCTCTCGATTGGTATTATAGAATACCTGAGGCTTCCATCCATTCGTTCAAGCAGCTCGTGTCAGAGTTCATCAAGGCCTTTGACATGAACAAACTATTAAGAATAGGAATCAGGTAATTCTTGCACATTAAGAAATAACACAATGAATCTGTCGCCCATTTCATCCAGAGGTGGCGCACAGTTCTCTATTCTTTGGAAAGTGCTCCGAACATGGATCAGATGGAACTATGTGATTTATTCCTTCATTCTCTCAGCAGAGAGGTAAAGGAAGAAGTCCAGAAATTCCCGCTAAGAACTTACGATGAAGTACTTGAGAGTACTCTCCGAATAGATCAAGCAGCAATTGATAGTGGTCACAAGACATATGGAGCAAAATGGGAGGTTAATCACCTCTAACCAAAACACTACAACTTATCCTACTATCACGAATGTCAATCAAGGACCTAAAATCCTTAATAAAAATCACGAAGTGACAACGGATGGAGTAACTGATCAGGCTAGAAAGGTAAATGTGGTGAATACTCCACCACAAATAAACAATCAATGAAACAACAATGACTTTACTCCAACAATCAATACAGTGGATTTTAATCATCCAAAACAACAACAACAACAACAACAATGGAAAAGCCCTACACGGGATCCAAATCAAAATTCAACTAGGTATCAAAACTAGAATTCTAACCGAGAAACAACAACAAATGCAAAACTTTAATAGGCAATGGTTTGATCAAAGTTTTAGGCCACAATATAAACCGAGCCAACAAACTAGAATTACAATCCTAACTCCTATTGTGGTTTCCACAAAATTCGGGGCCATGACTCTAGAACATGTCGTGACTACGATAAATTCATGCAACATTTGCTAGATGAACAAAGACAACTTTTCATAGATATTTTCTTAGCAGATCCTATGTCACCGGAACCGAATACTTTTACAAGGGCAATTTCCCTCAAAATGCACCCCTCAAGATCCTCAATGATCCGCTCCCAAATCACAAAAATAACAAGTTAAATCCAAGTGGGACAAACAAGGGTGTAATTATAGGAAACAATGATCATGAAGCTTCAACTTCGCTAAATCCATTAGTTGTGCCACAACTAGGAAGTCAGCCACGACCTAAGATAGTCAGATTAGTGGAGTTAGATGCCGAACTACCCATAGAAGTTGTAACAAGGACATGAGAGTATTCCTCTCAGCCAAGTCCAAGCTACCCACTAGAAACAGACAATATCCAACAAGTATTAATAAAACCCATGGGTGCTTATGACTTAATTAATGATCTAACGAAAACCTTCTCACACATCTCCTTTTTGGATTTATTGAAAAACTCCCCTACTCACAGGGCTTCTCTTTTAGAAGCATTGGGTTTAGGTCATCTAATTAGCATCACTCCACCTCCCGAAACATAGGTAAATCATATAGACTTTGATATCCATCCTCCGGGGCAGCCGGATAGGGATGTCGAATTCATATTCAAAATAAAAAAATGCCAACAGATGCTGAGATTGCATGCCGAGGTGATCCGGCCTTACACTTGCAAGTGTGGGTTTATAACAATTATGTGAAACGCGTGATGGTTGACGATGGGGCAGCAGTTAACATAGTCCCTTTTTCTTTCCTTCAAAAGCTAGGGTACGGAGAAATGAATTGTTCCACAACCCGAAATACGCTAAGAGGCTATGACAGCCTTAAAGCCACTTCAATTGGAACTATAATACTACTGGTCACCTTAGGACCCAAAACAATCCTGACTGAGTTTTATATTATAGATCAGGAAACTAACTATAATATGATCCTCGGCCGACCATGGATACACCGTATGAAGGCAATCCCTTCTACGCTATTTCAAGAAGTAAGGTTCTTGCATTTAGGAAAGGTGTTCATAGCCAAAGGTGATCCAAAACCATTCGATGTACACCTGGCTGACCTAAAGAAAATACCAAGCATGCACTCGGAGTTTGAACTCCCAACGAACCAACTTAATAAACCTACCAACACGAAACCAGAAGAAAATTTGATACCTACGACAAATCTTGAAACTATGAGCCTAGCCAAGGCAACCCCAAGCCCCCAAAGATGAGGCTAACACTATAGAAATAGTATCATTAGGAACTACTGCAAAAATTGTTGAATTACTAGAACAGGATCTACCAATGTTCCTACCATTTGATTCTGTAGGCATGGGGTGTACCCTAGGTGTCGGTTCTCTCCCAGCGGTAGATCTCTACATGATAGAGGTAGAAGATGTTAACACGACAAATATCCCAACACCCATATTCCCAGCTAAGTATTGGACTCTCCATTTCAATGGAGCTAAATGTCATTATGGAGCTGGGGCTGGAGTAATCCTTACTTCTCCCGAAGGAAAAGTCCTACCATTTGCCTTCAAACTAAATTTTGAATGCACTAACAACGGTGCCGAGTATGAAGCCCTTCTCCTTGGCCTCATCCTAGCTAAGAGAATCGGTGTTGATAACATCAGAGTGTTAGGAGACTCGCAATTGGTATCAAACCAAGTCTCTGAAGTATATGAAACCAGAGCTAAGCACTTACAGCTCTACAAAACAGCTGTACTAAATTTAAGCAAAGAGTTTGACTTCATATCAATTGAAGCAATCCCGTGAGAACAAAATCTTCTTGCCAATTCAATAGCAACCTCAGCATCGCGCTTTACTCCAAACAGTAAGTTAAAGGATACCTATTTCATGGTATCCCTTCATGATGAACCATTGATAAAAACAATTTCAAATCCTCTTTTAAATGGAAATGAAAACAAATATGCTATCCTAGACCACATCGATAGTGATACAACCACTCTTGATTTCTTAAATGCCTATGCAGCATTACATCTCACCCATCACGTGGTATATTTATCCCTAATCCCTCATTCATATTCCTATTATGGGAATCCCATGACAGAGCTTTCCCCACAAAAGGAACTCAGCATATACACAATCGAGAATGGAGACGAGCTGGAACTACCTCTAGCCCCACCTGAGTTTGAAGAAGGTAATGCTTCTTTAATCGAAGAAACAATTGATATTAACATCGGAATGGAAGATGAACCAAGGATATTGAAGTTAGGATCCATGCTAACTCCATTAGAAGTAGAAATACAAACTCGGATCCTCAAGGAATATCAAAATGCGTTTGCATTTAATTATAAAGAAATGAGGGGTGCACCACACATTGCGGTGCACAATCTCATCACTAAATCGATGCAAAACCGGTTAAGCAAAAATCGAGACCAATGAAACCCAAGGTAGCTCTCATGGTGAAAGAGGAGGTAATAAAGCTCCTCCAAGTAGGATTCATCAAACCAGTCGATTACTCTCAGTGGGTATCTAATATCGTTCCGGTTCTCAAAAAGAATGGAAAGATATGCCTCTGTGTAGACTTCCGAGACGTTAACAAAGCATATCCTAAAGATGACTTCCCATTACCATCCATAGACGTCATTGTTGATGCAATAGCTGGATTTGAGCTTTTGTCTCTCATGGATGGATTCTCAGGATACAATCAAATCAGAATATCTGAACAAGATCAAGCTAAAACCACATTTATAACTCCTTGGGGAACCTATTGCTATGTTGTTATGCCATTCGGTCTCAAGAATGCTGGCGCTACATACCAGCGGGCTATGATGTATATATTTCATGATCTTATTCATAAAATTGTGGAATCCTATGTAGATGACTTGTTGGCCAAGGCCAAGAAGTGTTGTGACCATCCGAAGTGCTTCACGTCATTCTTTCACGTCTGATAGAATATGGAGTCACGCTAAATCTAGAAAAATGTGTCTTTGGTGTGACAGGAGGGAAGCTCCTAGGTTACATTATATCATCACGCGGGATCGATGTTGACCCAACCAAAATTAAGGTTGTTCTCGAAATGGTCCCACCTTCGGATGAATCTGGAATCAGATCATTTCTTGGAAAACTTGGCGTAATCCGGAGATTCATCCCGGACTTAAGTTTCTCCATTCATCCAATCAACAATCTACTCAAGAAAGATTATAGCATTGATTGGACCGAAGACTGCAATGGGGCATTCAACGCAGTTAAGCATTTCTTGTTATCACCACCTACGCTAATACCACCTAAACCAGATCACCCGTTAATTTTATATTCGCGAGCCACCAATGTCTCGCTAGCCTATATGCTGGCTCAAGAAGATGATGACAATAGAGAATGTGCGATCTACTTCATTAGCTAGACATTGCTCGACTATGAAACACGCTACACACAAGCAAGGAACGAATGCCTCGCCATAGTCTTTGCAACAAAACGCTTAAGACATTACATGTTAAATCAAGAAACAAAGGTCATTGTAAAAACAGAACATTTACGAACCTTCCTCACGCAAGGGTCCTTGTCTAAAAAGGCTGGACGCTTTATAACCTTAATGGGTGAATTTGAATTAAAGTTCATAAATCAGAAGTTGGTTAAAGGAAAAATCATCGTGGATTGGTTAGCTGATAATCCATTAGACGGAGGTGATCTAGTAGATCTGGAATTTCCAGATGAGTGTGTATACTACGTTGAGACCCGACCTTCTATCTCTGAGTGTCCTTGGTACACTGATATCATTAATTATATCATGGACCATACATATCTAGAAGGTGCTACACCACAATGAAGAAGGCGGTTACGCATTATTGTAGCTAAATACGTCATCATAGAACAAGTCCTCTATCGGAAAGCGTTCAATGGAATGCTTCTAAGATGCGTCGACACAGAAGAATCCAAGAAGATTCTCCACGAATCTCACAGTGGAATGTGTGGAGGTCACTTCGGTGGCCATGCCACCACTCATAAAATACATTGAATGGGATATTTCTGGCCTACTCTAGAGCACGATGCAATAGAGTTTGTACGAAGGTGTCATAATTGCCAAGAATTCTCTCACGAGATTTATGTGCCGACACAAGCTCTACAACCAATCGCTACTCCATGGCCTTTTTCGACGTGGGGCCTAGATTTAATAGGGAAATTCTCTCCCTCATCTACAGACAGCCATAATTTTATAATCATGGCCACCGAATATTTTACCAAGTGGGTAGAGGCTATGCCTCTTATTACTGTACCAAGTTCTGTAATCACCAAGTTCATTTTGAACCAAATCATCTGCAGGTACGGTGTTCCGCAAGTCATTATTTCAGATAATGGGACTTCTTTTAAGAATGACAAAGTTCACAAATTATGTAATAAATTTAAAATAAGCCATCATACAGCCTCCTTGTATTACCCTCAAGCCAATGGACAGGATGAGGCGACAAACAAAACATTAAAAGACATTCTCCTTAAAACGGTGAAAGAAAACAAACGAGATTGACATTTGAAGTTATATCCGGCCTTATGGGCCCACCAAACCTCAATAAGAACACCAACAGGAGCGACTCCTTTCTCACTAGTATTCGGGGAAAAAGCAGTTCTCCGCTTGAGGTTGAAATACCCAGTCTCCACATTTCATTACAAGGGATTCTGGATGAAGATGCTTATAGAGAAGCACGTCTCTCCCAACTAGAAAGTCTAGATGAAGCTAGGTTAGATGTTGAACAGCGGCATAGAGTCTATGCTGACCGGATGTGTCGGCAGTATAACAAGAAGGTCTATGAACACGACATATATGAAGGTGATCTAGTTCTAAGGCTAGACAGCTGGATCGACAAAAAGACCGGCGAAGGAAGGAAGTTCTGGCCCAAATGGTTGGGCCCATACCGAGTCATGAAGGACTATGGAAATGGTGCATACCTCTTATGTACGCTAGAAGGTGAGGAATTTGGTGAAACAATCAATTCCCTACACCTCAAACGATTCTACACATAAGCAACTAGCACTACCTATAATTATATCTATATTGCATCTTCATATAGATTAGGATCATTTTGTCCACTTGTTTCGTACAAAAATGTGATCAAGGAATTTATTCTCAAAGCAATTCATTCAAAACTCATGATGTTGTTGGCATAAACGCTCTAATCATACTTCTCTATTTCCATGATATCATCAAACTATTTCAGAATCACTTCATCAAAATAAGGCTAGATATGACAAAGGTCTTAACGGTGACCATACCAAGATCTGCATGCTTGTTCTCACTTTTGGTTTCTTCTTAGGATAGGTGTCTTGCCTATGGTCTGTTCTAGAAGCTTCATGGTGTCACATCTATCCCGTATATATATCTCTTTGGAAATAAAAACACACTGACATTTTTCTCAAGTAAACAAGTCAAATATAGAATCAAACAGAAAATTTTAAATTTACACATTTCCTTGCCCCACCAACCTTCGGTGATGAGCTTGCATCTCTTACTAGTGACGTAGGGTTGGGAAAGGATGGAAATGCCCTTACTCACCTATATCTTGCCTATGGTGATAAGCCCATACTTCTTACTAGTAGCATGGGGCAAGGTGTAGGGGGTCCTCTTGACAAACAAATTTAAAAGGTCATAGACAAACAATTCAAATCTTGAAGTCTTGAGTCAAAAACAAATGAATCAGATGTCCAAAATTCCAAGAGAATTAAAAATCCTAAAAACCCAGATTTTTTCTACCATGTGGCCATCTAAGGATCTAAGTCTAGATAAACCGCAAAGCAAGTTACATCCCAAAAACTATGAAGTCACTCGAGTGGAGTAGGCTTGTGGCATCCTAATTTGGTTCCCCAAAGCTTTGTCTATCTCTCATCACTACCATTTCAACACATTTCATAGCTTGTGCCCTTTCTAACTCTCGGTGATGAGCCCTCGCATCTTACTAGTTGCGTGGGGTTAGGAGTAGGGGCAGGTTTATCTGCTCATCATATCAGCTTATCTTCACCACTTTGCCAAAGCAAATATGAAGTGTCCAAAATTTCTTATAGAAACTAAGATTCAAAATCACATTGTATCTACATTATCATATATCAGCATCATGAAATACAAAAAGAAAGTAAAACATTTGTATCATTTGTTCTCCATTGCATACATTCTAAAGAGCATACATGCATAACATCATAATTTACATGAGGAAACTGGAAAGGAAACAAAGCCATAAATGCCAAAAGTCTGATCCAAAAAGAATATATATATATATATATCAAAATTCTGTACAATGCCATCATGCGCTAAGCATGGTCAAAATGCTCAAAGAGCCCGGGATATACAAAAGAATATATCATACAAAATATAGGAGAGCCAAGTGGCTTCTCAACCCCTATGAGACCCCTCCGAAGGTGCACACCCACACCTAGGACTCCAGCTACGCCGGCGCTCTGAGTGCACGGAGGGCTCAGGATCCCGAGGGCAGCCGCTAGTCTCGCCACGAGAATGACTCCTCATCAGGCGCTCGGCTGTCCTATACCTCGCTAGCTCCGTACGGAGAGTCAATACCATCCTGGCCACATGCTAGACTGGGGCAAAGATGTCAGTGTGTCTACCAGCTACTGAGGGCTCCCCAGTGTCCACAGACAACTCTGCGCAGTCCTCTCCATGGGGATCATCAGGTATCTGTGCATACCCTGCGAATCGGGTCTCGCCACTCATCGATGGTCTCTGCAAACAAAGGAGAAAACAAATTAGAAATAAAACAAGAGGTGAAATAGAAACTAAGGCAATCCTATTTTAAAACAAACATTAAAAAGAAGGGTGGTAACTTACTTGGATCACCAAGCCTCCAGGATGGATCTCTAGGGTCAACACCTACCACAGATGCCACCACTGACTGAGGTACTCCTCCCGTGGCTGGAGCAATGTGGCATCCTACAACGGACTCATCCTCCCCATCATGGCCCTGGGAGAGTGGCTCCTCTGAAACCAGAGTAACTCTCTCTATACTCTGCTCGGCCCTCGCTACTGCATGATATCCTGAGTGTCATGCCACTCAGGATCACTGTCCTCCTCAGTCTCCTCCTTTGTCTCTCCCCCTGTAAAATCCTCAGACTCAGAGTCTATGTCTATGGGGTCATTTCTGCTATGGGAAGGACCCGCGCCAATCCGAAGCAAAGGTGCCTGAGGCGCACGGCTCTCCCTCGAGCACATACTACCCTCCTGGCCGCAATAGGAATGCCAAGAGTGACAACTATCCAACCCCAGCCTCTAGGACCCCCTGTGGCCTCTCAAACTGGCTTGTATACTAGCACTATTGGGGGAAGCATGCCCATGTAAGGTAAGCCAAATTGTTGAGGAACTCGACCAAGTGGTTGTATCTCCACTCACCCCACTCTGTCAATAAACTACCCTGTGGTGGAGTAGGAGATCAAAGTAAGAGCCTCCTCGCCCCATATGCCTGCCATGGTCTGATATGGTGTGGCCTCCATGTCATCAGTGGTCAAAGAAGCAACTGGATGATGAGGTGCTCTGAGCACCAACATATCTATCCATCTGGCTGCCCTCATAGATCCATGATCTATCACCTCTACACCTCTACCATAAGGAATGAAGTGCTCATAAACCCAACTCATGACCAGGGTCGGGTGGCTCAAAGACTGCCCCTGTAAATGGACTACCCTGTACAAGTCATGGTAGGTAGTCCCAAGTATGTCTGCTCCCCAGGTGTAAATTTGGCCATGGCCCTCAATCTATGTAATGATGGGGGACCAGCAATATAATAGTGTGTCTCCTCCCTTGTCCCCGATCAGTCTTGAGGCAAGGATCCCCATAATGGCCTGGTGAAGCAAGGGGATGGGAAAACTAGGAATAGATCAAACTTTGACCCCCTTCTTCGAACCCGTGGAGATGACTGCATCTCCCATATAAGTGGCCCACTATGCTATCTGGGCCCGTGAACCTGCTATCTCAAGGGTAAGACGTCTCCCAATGATCGGGACCCCTGAATATGATAAACATCCTCTAGTGTGATGGTCCACTCACCTCGGACCCCTGGTAATCGGAAGGTGTTCCGATCAGCATCCCAATAGGAGAATAAGTCACAAAGAATGTGACTAGATGGTGCAACATGTGGAATGCGTGAGATACACAGTATCCCAGCCCTCTGAAGAGTGTCCTCCTCATCCTGTGAAAGTGCATCTAGTACTGCTGGGAGCCAGTCACACTCCCTCTCTCGGCTCCACCGAATATACTCCTCTCTCACCTACATACACCCAAAAACACACAAAACAAAGCAAGTTAGCATCCAAGTAATACTAGAAAAATCATGAAAACACATAGAAATGCTAAAAATGCAAAAAAATCTCAAACAGATGTTCTTTTGGCATTCTGTGCAAAATCTGCCGCCTTGAGTGGAGGCGGTTTCGTAACCGCCGCCTTAAGGGCGGTGGTCATGTAACCGCCGCCCTGAACAGGGCGGCGGTCGTGTAACCGCCACCTAGGCAGGCGGCGGTCGTGTCCCGAAAACCCACGCGGGTTTTATAACTTAAAAAGCCCAAAAATGCCAAAAGAGGACCATTTTTACTAAAACAAGGCCTACCCAGTAGGTGCCCCCCCTAGATGGACCTTTTAAACCTAACATTTTCAAAAATAACCCCCCACGACAAATATTTTAGCATTTTAAAATTGAGGGGGTAAAAATGATAAATTGAGGAAAACTAACCTGTGATCTCACGGGTCGATGATCTGCATGCGGAGGCATGATCGCTATCTCGCCATGAACGTTTTGACTCTACTCTCGTAAGAAACCATCACCGTGGGTCCCAGAGCTTAGAATCAATCAAATCAACATGTGCAAATGAATAGGAAAATGGGCCCACTTTCATATATATAGCAACTGACTTGTTTTGAATGTTTTTTTCGCAGGTTTGGAGCACGACGGAGGTAAGTTCTTACCCCCGCACAAATGGTACGTCCTCATTTCCCATTATTTTAGCATTTATTTTCCGATCTATCTTGTCTATCTGCACTTGAGTTCTCTTTTCATTTTGCAGGAGCGGGAATTTTGGATGGCGTCATTTCGACACACGGACGTATCAGGTATGACTTTCAACTTCCCATTTTGGGACCGCCATACTTAGACCCACCGTTTACGCCTCTTCATGGCTAAAACGCTTCTCTAAGGGGGCAATATGTATGTACCCAAAATTGTAGGGTACTGCACCATCAAAACAACGTAACACATACCCCAATGATGATACAAGTCTCCTCGCAAGGTGTTTGGGATCCAGAAAATCTCCCCAAGTGTGCGTTAACATCCCACATGCTTCGCTTAGCCCACGCGTGCTTTTTTTTCTCTTTTTCCCTCTTTTCTTGGCTTTTCCTCTTGTTATGAAACCACCACCTTGCACGGGTGGCAGTCTCGTGACCACCGCCCTAAGCAGGGCGGCGGTCCTCAGAATCGCCACCGCTCAAATGTGGCGATCCTTTACGCATTTTCCAGAATTCTCTTTTAACACGACTCACGTAAATTTCGATGTTTACTAGCTTTTTTTCACCGCCATAGGCTTGCATTAATGATTCTGGTTCCCTGGAATAGTGTTTTGCCCTTGTTTATAGTTTAAGAGTTGTGTTTGGTTTTACCTTGGGTAAATGCAAATGCTATAAATAGTTGGCTTGTGCTCAAGCAAATGGCCCCTCAAATTTGCCTCTGAATTTCTCATTGCAATAGACTAGTCTTTCATTTTACTTAGAATTCTTAGTGTCTTTCATTGCATGCTTAGTTAGTGTTGTTTTTCTGTTAGGAAGCCACATATCCATCTTGTGCAAGAAGTCTTTGTTGACATTTCATCCAATCCATTGGAGTAAAATAGTTTGTTTTCAATAGGAAGCCATTAAAGTTGTAGGTTTTGTTCTTCAAACAGGATAGTTTCAGGTTTTGGATGTTTTATGTTGCATGACTCACAATAAATCCCGCTAGGAATTGCATAAGCCAAGCTCTGTACTCTTGCACTATCTCTCTCCTACTTGCATTGTATTCAGTCTGTATCCTAAGCTACCTTTGTCCCAATATCTACTTCTGTTGATGCTAGCATTACACGCTTTTTTGGATCCAAGTGAACATGAAGGAACGAGGAGATCACACTGAGGGGACATAGCCACACACACCATCGGATTCGCCACTATTCTGCAGAATCCAGGTTCTAGCTTTCAAAGTTCTAATTAGAAACATATCAAATAGAGTAGCCAATCACTTTATTTCAGTCAATTTTACTTTCGATATTGCCAGGGAAGCTGTGGGGATTGATAGTTTCTGAGAAACTATGATTCATTTCTCACTTCTAAGGTAGGATCGAGAGTCTTTCAAATAGATTAGATCAGTTATTTCATTTCTTAGAATAGATTTACAATTGCATAGGCAAGTAGCTATACTCGGTTACTTTGTTTGTTTCTAAATTCGACACTAGGTTAATTGTCAAATTCAAGATATATTAAAATATTGCTCTTTCAAATTCATTTATAAAATTCATCAGAAAATAACAAAATATAGAAGTTATATATGTTATAGACATACTTCGCATAGTTAATTTTATTTTGCTGCATTCAGTCTACATTATTGCTTTTGTATGACAATCACGGGACCTAGAGAGCCCGGGAATACGTATTCGAGCCAATCGTGCCCCAACCTAATCTCATCACAACCATAACTGATATAGATCAGAATCTTAGGATCCAAGTCTTCAAAACAATGGTAAGCTTAGAACAAATCAGTTTCTAACTACACGGTTTAAACATAGAAAGGCACCAAGCACATACGTTTTGGTCAAATCAACCAATCTACATTACCTAGGTATATATCCACATGATCGTAGAAGGGTTTCAAAGAGAGCAGACTGTGGTTATGATCCTTTGGACCAACAAAAGCGGGGATACTCTCACGAGACATAGATACTAGCTTGAGAATTCAGGTTGCACAAACGTCTGTAAGATACTCTAAGAAGATTGCACAATTATTAATTTCGAATATAGAAGTTTGAAAAGGCATATGACTATTAGATACTAGGGATTAGGGATTTATTCACAACATGACCATAGCAGACCACAACAAATATGAATCTATGGTTACGACTCCACAACCCAACGAGCCCATAGGTGAATCAAACATAGATGTTGGCCTACGTACACTAGTATTCAGATCTACTCCACTTCCACCTATCATCATCGAACAGTTATCCTTCCTAGACATAGCAGCTAACAAAGCTAAAGAGTTTTGGACTAGGCCAGAGAATCACCCATAAAGTCAATTATATTTACCATCCGCCCTATGACCTTATCTGGAGATATACACGAAACTATGCCAGGTCATTTTCCACATATTCCATAACCTATAGATCGAATCACACCAAAGCTCGATATTGATTGGAGCCTTCAAGCAATCATCCTTGCGATCGATCTATCACACTAGTTTAGGTTAGAAGGGCTTTCTTTTCCTTAGATTCACAATTTCCACTAGTGTGTGTCTAAGACATCAGATTGCCCAATTAGCTTGTCTGCATCCCACGCATATTCCATCCCCACCAGCTATCCGGCTATCTCGGCATGACCTCGGGAGGTCGGGTGCGAGGAAAAGTTACTTGTAGATTCCCACGCTCACTTGTCACTTTTCCATCATATAGTTACCCCTTTGATATGGAACACGTGGCATCCAGATTAGAGAAAATATCAAGCTTACGGGTCCACAATTTATCTTTTTCCCCTATTGCGCAAAAACACAAAATTCAAAACTCCCACACCCGAAGCTCTACTGGACACGTGGCTCCTTTTGGAAGGTCGGGAATGCACTTCCATCTTTATCATTGTACCTTTTGAATGAAAGGAAAATTTTAACTTTTCCCCGACTCCCGCTTTATCTTTGACTTAGGCTCACTCGCTGACTTTTTCCTTGGGCGGAGTTACGTACCATTTTGAATCTTGTACCCCTTTTGAAACAATAAAGGAAAAGAACTAAATTTTCCCCGATGGCCCGCTCATCCCTAGAACACGCTGCAGATCGGCACTCATTTGGAAACCTTTTATTTATTCAATCTATGAATCATCCCTACTAATACACTTAGCATCCTTCGCCACTGGTTCATGCATTGACTATTCAACCAATTCGCCCCTTTGGTTATAACACGTGGAGGCACCGTGCTTGCTTGAAAAACCGGCCCAAAATTTTCCTTTGGAGGAGCATTGAGTTGACACTTGTCGGCCTCCGTTGGCATGTGGAATTTTCAAAGGTCCCTCTTACTTTTAGACTTTGGGCTACATGGCAAGCTCGCACTCATTTGGGTCTCTGCCTTGGGACCAAATCTTGGAGATGCGCCACACTGACACTTGGAATTGTCCACTTACAGTTTTATACTTAGCCAATTTTGAAGCCTCCCTTTTGACTCCGTCTGACCATTTGCTACATGGAGGGTTAGAAGAAGTTGGAGTATCTCGCCCGGACTTCCTTTTCAGTTTTGCGCCAAGATGACACTTGGCACTTGGTTTTTAGTTGAAGAATTTTCAATGCACTATAATTTAATTGGGGTTTTGAACGCGTGGAATCCTGGCGCAAGTTTTGGCTCTCCTTTTAAATTCACCTTTGGAGAAGTGCCGTTAAAACATGAGGTCTATTCCACTTCTTCCTCTATACTTAGTCATTTTTTGGGCTTTTTTCGAATCCTTTCGAGCTCAAGGAATTCAGATCTCCGTTGTCTCTTTCCCTTCTCCTTTCTCGGTTCCTCTACGACATTGTCCCTTCTACGTGATCCTGCTATTTCATAGTTGGGTCTTCCCGTAACTCGAAGAATGGATTTAGGACATCGAAATGGCCACGATAGAGTCGTTTTTTGTGCACATGTGGTCCATCAAGATCTCTCACCTCCACCACTCCATGGTTGAGTCATTCATTACTACAGCCATGGAATTTGAATGAGTTTTCCAAGGCTTATTTTATGCGGGGTCATGATTGATCCAATGTTTGGCACTGGGGTGAAATATGGATAACAATTTGGTGACTCATAGGGGTATCTTCCTACTAGATGAAAATACCAATTACCTTGTTGTATCCATTGGGCATGGAGTCGAGAGAGACAGTCTGATACTGATTCCACTTCTGATTCTTGAAATGAAGGTTTCTGAGAGTAGAAAATAGTTTTAACTTAGGGATTTATCTATGTCTTTGAATGGACTGCATAAGATCCACAAAACAACACCACACTATATACAAAAATGAAATCATACATGCTCCAAATGGAACATGCAAAGCATGCAAAGAACTTAGGAGAAAAGCAATCTACACTACAGCAAGACAATGTGCACAAGCACTTAGAACAGAAAAGGGACTAAGCTAAAATATACAGGGTGAGACTTCCTTTTAGTGGTAGTGCTTAAGATATATCCCGTTCACTGGAATCTCTGCAACTCTTTACCCTCCAATGTGGACAATTGGAAAGCATTGCTACTTTTGCACCTTTTGATCATATAGGGGCCACTCTAGATAGTGTCAAACTTGGAATGCCTCCCTGGTTTCACTCGATTTACATCCCATTTCAAAACCAGGTCTCCTTCTTGGAAGGTCCTTGCTTTTTCCTTCTTGTCAAAGCATTTCTTGATTGAGGCTTGATTCTTTTCTATTTCTTAAAGAGCATGTTCTTTGGTTTCTTCTAATTCTATCAGCTCCACATACTTGGCCTCCATTGGTATAAATTCAAACATCTCTAGTTGCTTCACAAGATCTAATACTGGAAACTCAAGTGATATAGGAAACATTGCCTCTTTCCCATAGACAAGCTTGAATGGAGAGCTACCTGTAGATCTCTTTGGTGTTATTCTATCAGCCCATAAGGCCGTTTTTAGCTTTGTGTGCCAAGTCCTCTGATTCTCATCAAGAGTTCTTCTGATAATATTTAGCAAGTTCTTGTTTGTGGACTCATCCTGGCTATTACCTTGAGGGTAATAGTTTGATGAAGTGTTCAAATAAGTCCCATTCTTAACAGCCCATCCTATGATTTTGGAACCTATAAATACTAATGCATTGTATCGATATGATGGTGGCTAGCATTCTAAACCTGGTCACTATCCCTTCATAGAAATCTAGATACTAAACTCATTGGCTTCCTTGAGTGCCACTATCTCGGTCCACTTGGTGAAATAATCTGTCACTACGTAATCCATTTGTGGCCTTAGATGGAATTCATATTGATGACTCCAATGAAGTCCAATCCCAATTACATGAAATGTTGGTTGATCGAGATTGCGTGCAATG
The DNA here is from genome assembly GCA_018340775.1 of Taxus wallichiana var. yunnanensis. Lineage (NCBI taxonomy): Eukaryota > Viridiplantae > Streptophyta > Pinopsida > Cupressales > Taxaceae > Taxus > Taxus wallichiana. Next base: position 223,401,874 of record CM031235.1, read on the forward strand.
GAAGTCTTCTGCTAGCCTTTCCTTTCCATTGAAGAATGCACAATTCCTACACCTTTTGATCCATGTGTAGTATCACTAAACACTATGGGTCAATAATATATTGCTTTCATGATTTTGAGTGCTATGACTCTTGGAGAAAAATGGCCTCCAACCACTTTAACATGGAATTCTTGTAGCACTCTCTCCACTTGATCTATCCCAAACCTTAACAGAATGTCATTGATGTCTCTTTTGAACAAGACACCATCAATAAGAACATACGGGATGGCCTCGTACCTTGAAATGTCTTTTTTTTTTGTTTTACTCATCCCATGAGGACACATGCCTATTTTAAGGAAGTGAACCATGTCTTGGGTCCTAAAAGGAGCAAGTACATCATCCCTCCCTTCTTCTTGATCATCTTGTAGAACAAAACATCTTCCCTTTTTGTTTGTTTCATCTTGTTGACCTAAGGCTAGTTGCTCACACAAATATTTCCCATGGACCAACTTGGTGACCTTAATCTCAATTTTATATGCCATGACATGAGTGATCCATCCTACATGTTTCTCATTTAGGTCCTGCACGAGAAGGAACTCTTTAACTCCCGTATGGGAGACCAATAGTTGGATCTTGTTGTTTGAAACAAAATTCTTAAACTTCTTCAATCCTCTCATTAATGCCAGGACCTACTTCTTAATGAAGGCGCACCTCACCTCATAATATTCCAGAATTTGACTAAAGAAAGCAATTGGTTGTTCTACAATTTCTTTGTTCGTTAAACCAAGATTATAGAAATCGTGTTACTGCCACTAAAGGCATACAGTACAAAGTCTGTGGAAAAATCTAGATTCACAAGAGTTGGGGCTTGTGATATGGCTTCTTTGATAGCCTCAAAACAAGATTTCCCTTCAACTATCCACCAAAATGCTAAGCTCTTCTTCAGAATCAATGTTATTGGCTTAACAAGGACAACAAAGTTTAGAACAAACCCGCAGAAAAAATTAATTTTTCCTAGGAAGCTTTGAAGAGCCTTCTTGTGACTTGGGAATGACAATGCTCTTATTGCTTGAACTCTCTCTCGGGTCAATTGCCAATCCTTTCTTTGATACAATATGACCTATAAGCTTGCCTTCATGGGCCAAGAATATACATTTCTTGGGGTTCAATGACACCCCAAAACTTCTACACCTTTGGAACACCTACCTTAGATGGAAAAGATGGTTTCTGTTGTATTTTTGGAAAACACTTTAATGTCATCTAGATAGATCAGTGCTATTTTGTTGATCATTCCTTTGAATTCCATATCCATTTCCTTTTGAAAAGTTACTCCGGTGTTGGATAATCCAATTGGAATTTTCTGTATGCTTAGGCCTGCATTTGGTGGTTAAAGTTGTTTTGAATTTTTCATATTCGTTCACCATGATCTAATTGTACCCTAAGTAGTCATCAAGGAGGGAGAACCTTTCGACCCAGAAAGTGCTTGCAAGATCTACTCTATTGAAGGGAGTGGGTAGTGATCTTTAGGGGAGGCTCTGTTAAAATCTTTGAAGTCAACACACAACCTAATTTCTCCATTTTTCTTTCGATTGGGATGAAATTTGCAACCCAACTTGAGTGTTTGATTGGAAATATGATACTTGCCTCTATCATCTTGTTCAGCTTCTTACTTCATCGAGGCTCAATATCTAGGTTGGTTGGTCTCTACTTCTTCCCGATGGGCCGAGAAACTAGATCTAATTCGATTGTGTGTTGTGCTAGCTTTGGATCGAACCTGTTAGGTCTTCATAACTCCAAGCAAACACATCTTGAAATTATTGGCAAAGTTGTATAAATTGATAACTTTATTACTCGGTGGCCACTTTGCCAATTTGAAGTGTTTTGTCTTCTCCAACTAGGATTGAATCTAAATCTTATCCTTTGATCTATATATTATCCTTCTCCTTTCTGAATTGATCAATGGGATTGAAAATAGATTCCAAAGTGTCACTAAGCCTTTGGGAAGCTTGTTCATGTGCAACTCGTACTATCTCGATTCATGTATTTCTACTCTAGCCTACTTTGTTTTCTAACAAAGAATTCAACTTCTTCTTGCAAAAATTTAATGATATGTTAATCATTTTCAAACACTTGCACAAAGATGTGTTGTTATCTCGCACTATTGGCCTCACAACCACATGGATATGTGGTTGTTCTCTGTCCCTCTTGATATTGTCAACCACATCAAATGTTGCTCCCACTGCTGTAAGTCTATCAGCAACTTCATTCTCCTTCTTGGGTATGGACACAATACTGAAGGCCTCGAAATCCTCCATGAGATCCCATATCCTACTCTTGTAGTTCTTGAGTAGGTCATTTTTGACAAAGCATTAAGTCCTCTGACCTGATTAGCAACCAGTTCACTATCACCAAACACTTGCAAGTTCTTGATCCCCAATTTCCTTTCCCAATGAAGACCTTGGACTAAAGCCTCATATTCAGCAGTATTATTTGAGCAAGCAAACTGGAATCTAAAGGTTGAATACTATCTCATACCTTTGGGGGACACAATCATGGCTCCAACTCTAACTCCTTGTCCACTCCTTGAGCCATCAAAGAACAATTGACATACCTCATTATCATCCTGGTATTCTAGCTTAATTAGATTAGGAAAAGGATTATTTTATTCATGTAGGTAGTAGACACCCAACTCATATTATTCCATCTCCCTATAGGGTTCAAAAGAATTTCTTTTGTTGGCCTAATGATTGAGAGTCAAGTCTGGGATACATCTCAGCTTGGTATTTGCTTCAGCAATGCTTAAGAGATCTTCTTGATCAAAAGTTGATCAATTGGCATTGATTGGGCTAGGTACATAGGATTCAATGTGATAATCCGCAATAGGTTTATATCCAATTGTGGCCTTCACCCCATACCTTGTCCTAAAGAACATATGTGACCAATCGCCAGACAGTAGCCTCCAATTTTGGCGGTGAAGTCCTGGACAAACATAAAGCAAAATGTGGTGGAAAATCTATGATTGACACATTTTGCAAAATAGTCACATTGGCGCAGCGCAATGTAGAGTGAGGTTTAGATCCTTGATGATTTCCATAGTGGTCACTCTTGTCCCATCTAATTGTAATACTCCTCTACTGAGATGACTTCATATTAGAGACCCAACTCGATCAACTATTTGTTTGGGCATCACATAACTACTAGCTCCCGAATCAATCATACAATTATGCACCAATTTGTCTCCAATAATTAATGAGACATAGAAGGGAGGAGGTCTCAGGTTCTTACCTTGTCATTTTTTCATGGTTTCTCCTGTTTGAGCTACATTGGCAAGCACTCTCTTTCCGATTAGGGGGTGATTTGAACTTGACCACCCCGCATTGTAATCTACAATAGATCCCTCCGCCTTGGAATGGCCGGTGACTCCTATAGTGAAATGTTAACATTTTTCCTCTTCATTTGGTTAATAATATTGAATGAGCTATCGTTTTGTTTCCCCTTCCTAGACACATTTATTTCTTGCATGTGGGTTATTACAACTAGTTCCTGACTGGGTTTGGGATGTGGCTTGGATTGGTTTTGCATATTGGGAGTTGTACTTAGAGCACTAGGACCTTTTGGAGTGATGGAAGATTGAGGGTCACCTAAGTTTAGTGGTTAGACCTCTCCAATATTCCTCTTTTTAGTTTGGGTATTGGCAGCCACACCTTGAGAAGGGAATTAATTCATTCCACGAAGTCTTCACTGTCACAATTGACAAGCATAGTCTCTCTTGGAGGTCCACCTTGTAGAGATTCTTGTTGCTGATCTCCCTCTTGGCTAGGTTCTTTTATAACCATACTGGTTTTCACCATATAGGCCTGATTTAGAGCACCATTAAAGCACATTGATTTGTTATGTGCTTGGTTGCATGAAAAACACCAATCGTATTCTTATGCCATATTGTTCTATGCTAGAACCAATTCCCTTGATGTTGAATATGTGTTTGGATCATATGACCTGAAAGATATAGCAGCTTGGGGTTATCCTTGGTTCTGGCTCTGATTTGCAGTCTGAGATGGTGGCCTATTCTACTGATACTGGGGTCTAGCTTGATATTGACCTTGAGACTGAGCCTGAGACTAATATGGCCTAGAACTCTGAGCTTGTTGTCTTTTGATAGTTACTAGCTCATTCCCTAGGTTTTGAATTTGTTTCATGACTTCCTGGAGTTCCTTAGAGGTGTTAAACGATGAAGTGGAAGCTTCGGCTGAACTTTGACTCCTTGGGGTGGGTATAGGAGCTAATATAGGCATTTGGATAGCATCTGGGCTTCCTAACTCGGGGTATAGAGGCATGGATGGCCTAGGAGAAATTTTACTTGCCTAAATCAAATGGTTCTCAGCTCCAATGGAAAGGATATAGGCTACGGGTAATGTAGTGCCCCCATTGACTGAATCATCAGAGAAATATCGGAATTTAAAGACCTAAAAAAGTATAAGAATGTACCTTCATTAGTGGGATTTAGTGCTATCAAAATTCTATCCTAGGCCCGTTGGAATCTGAGATTGAAGTTTGTCACCTACTCATTTGGGGCTCTATTGATCGTTGTTAGTTATTCCAACAAAGACATGTTATCACCTTTCTCTCCAAACCGGTAATGAAGAGTTGTGCATAGTTGATTCCACTCGGATAGAGCCTACCTCAAGACTCCTGAAGCATTGTGAAGCTTTCCCTTTGAGTGAAGAGGCGAGCAATTTGACTACAATGTCCATCTCATGAATCTCATGGATTGTCTGACATGATCACCAGAGAGTTTTGATTTTTCCTAGTGACATATGGGATACTCTTTAATGCTGTAATAGGAACTGGATTTTGTGCATTGAAAGTGAGTGGATTATTGCGGTGAAGTTAACATAAGGATTTGGTGAGTCATCCTGATCACCGAGCACCCCTCTTGATTGAATGAACAGATCGGTTGGGAGGAGGTGTTGATAAAGCTCTAATTAGTAAAGATAGAGACCAATGGGTTCTTCTTCCTCTTCTCCCTTTGTCGGGGATAAGTATAGATAGACAAATAGTCCCTCTTCTCTTGTTCTTGATCATGTTTGTATTCTTCTCATGAACTTTCTTAGATTACTTAAACCAAGTAGATTTGTTTCTTTTGGAGTCGCAAGATGTACAATTTTAAGGATTCTTATAAGCGAGAATCACAAGAAGTTTACATCAATTCCTATTGTAATAAGATGAATACTTCTTAGTCTCAACGGGCGTGTAAAAATGTTAGTATGAAATCATAGCACCCCCAAATGAGTTATACAGGTCTTCTTTTCTAAGGAAGGGTCATTTGGTGTGATTTCATAACATTGAACTTTCCTAAGTGTGGGACCTTGTAAAAATGGTAAAGTTCTCCGATTTAAGTCTTGTTCCTTATTCCTCTATTTAGGTGCATACGTCGGATTTTGCAGAGGGTCTATCTCTATACCTAACCTAAAAATTTCCTAGGAGACAAGGATAAAAGAGTATAAGGAATAGAAATAACTAAACTACGTGTGATATACCAAAGGAATAATGAACACTTATTTTACCAATAGACACAAACCAACAAAATGCATACCATAAACAAGCACAAATAGCCGATCTATAATTGGAGACCAAATGAAATCAGAATAGACAAGAAATGATCTAAGATCGATCATAGACATGTTTTATTACACTGTGGATTGATATAGTTCAATACAAAATAGCCAAAAGGAAAAAAAAATGTATTACAATTTTTATGGAAGGCTTGAATCCCACAAATTCTTTTGCTAGAAGGAGAACAAACCCCGTAAAACAAATAATGTCCAACCCTTTATAATGAATCCCACCCCCATATTTATAGACTTGATCAGAGAGAAGAAAGAGAGAGAGAAGTGGGAAAAGAAGGTCGAAGCTCAACCACTTCGCTAATGCTTCGATGAAAATTTCCCCAGATCTATCTTTATTACATCAATCCTTGGTTCGGTGCCTTAAAGGAAGAGGAAATGGTGAAACAAATCAAATCTAATTTGGTTGTTGCTCGGCAAAAAGATCCCGCATTAAAATCCTGAAGATGTTTTGTCCATTTTCCTTTACCTAACCTCCACAAAAATAAAGTCTCAAACGTCTATGGCATGGGCAAGGCCAAGATCTTTCCAACGGTGTCAGATTCACAATATTTCGAGCCTTGAGTCAAAATATATGCCCCTTCAAAGTTTGTATTGGGTCCGTATAGATGGGTGGGAATCAAATTTGAAAAATGGGTCCTCCTTTTGATATGGGACATGTGGCAGTTAGATTAGAGCAAAAATCATGCTTACGGGTCCGCAATTTATCTTTTTTCCCTATTGTGTAAAAAATGCAAAACTCAAAAAACTCCCGTAGCCCCGAAACTCTGCCTAGACACGTGGCTCCTTTTTGTTGGTTGGGGAATGTGCTTCAATCTTTATCTTTCTGCCTTTTGAACGAAAGGAAAAAATTTTACTTTTTCCTCGACTCCCTGCTTTGGCTTTGACTCGGGTTCACACGCCAACTTTTTCCTTGGGCGTAGTTATAGACCATTTTGTAAATTTTACCCCTTTTTAAACAAAAAGGGGCAAAGAACCAACTTTTTCCCCAACGACCTACTTTTCCCCGGGATACGTGATCGTGTGGTGCTTGTTTGGAACCCTTTTATTTATTCAATCTTTGAATCAATGCCATTAAGACACTTGGTAGCCTCCACCATCCTGGCTCATGCATTGACTATTCAACCGATTCTGCCCCTTTTGATATAACACGTGGAGACACCATAATTGCTTGAAAACCCAGCCCAAAGTTTTCCTTTGGAGGAGCATTGAGTTGACACTTGTCGGCCTCTGTTGGCATGTGGAATTTTCAACAGTCCCTCTTACTTTTAGATTTTGGGCTACGTGGCAAGCTCATGCTCATTTGGGTCTCCGCCTTGGGACCAACTCTTAGAGATGCACCACACTGACACTTGGCATTCTCCGCTTACACTTTTATACTTAGCCAATTTTGAAGCCCACCTTTTGACTCTGTCTTGACCATTTGCTACGTGGAGGGTGGTGCAAGTTGGAGTCTCCACCTTGGACTTCCTTTTTGGTTTTGCACCAAGCTGACACCTGGAACTTCCTTTTTAGTTGAAGACTTTTCAACGCCCCACAATTTCTTTGGGGTTTTGGATGCATGGAAGCCTGGCACAAGTTTGGGCTCCCCTTTTCGAAATCACCTTTGGAGAAGTGCCATTAAGAAATGTGGTCTCTTCCACTGCCTCCACCATACTTAGTCATTTCTTGGGATATTTCGAACCCTTTCGAGTTCGAGGACTTGGATCTTCACTATCTCTTCGCCTTCTCCTTCTGGTTGCTCTATATGCTGACCCTTCTTCCCGACCACTGTTATTTCATAGTTGGGTCTTCATGCAATTCAAAGAGTGGATTTAAGACATGGAAACGGCCCGTAAGAGTCATTTTATTTTACACAGTGGTCCATCGGTCTCTCTCAGCCTCCACCACTCCATGGTTGAGTCCTTATGTGATCAATTTGTAGGATTTGAATAAGTTTTCCCAAGCTCATTTTATGCGGGGTCGTGACTAATCCAATATTTGCACGGGGGTGAAATATGGATAACAGATTAGCTCCAATATTTCCTAGGGAACTAAAACCCTTTATCCATCCCTAAAATGAGTAGACACAATTTGTAATATTTTGGTTTCAATAAATGAGTTCACATACTAGAAAATTTTCAATCAAATTCATTAGAACATTTATTTTCATGTACCATTTAAATTTTAAGAACTATTATTTTTATTGGTCAATATGGCATGGAATCTAATAAAAATAAATATTGCACTTTATTTGCAAAATATGCCATAATATATCTCAATGTTTAATTTCCTTCTAATTGGAAAACATCAATGACTACATTTTATTGAATTTTAAAAGGAAAAAATGAAAGGTTGAAATTTGCTTGTAAATTTGTTTCCTCATCAATAATATTAAAAGGTAAAGGATGAAAATAACTTAAAGCTAAACTAAACTAGAAGAATAAGTGGACATAAAAAGAGACATGAAAATCAAGTCTACATTTGAAAAATGAATGAAATTTGTGATTACAAATGGACATAAAATAATTCAAAACACAAAACAACTTAATAACACTTTAGGAACTCTTCCACTCCTCGTCAAATAATTTGCACCCATCCATATGACCATCTTATGAATACCTATTTTTTATGAAATATTTATGGTTGCTTCTCAAAACCTAATTATGATCTCTAGGTAGATGTATAGATCTCAACTCATCATCCACAATTCCTTTTGAAAATCATCCATATGCATAAATTTTTACCTATCTTCAAAAACTATATTCTCTTTTATTTCTTCTAATTTAGGGTTGAATAAATATTCTAATCAATTCTTAATGGTGTCCCATCTTGTTAGGTTGAGTGGATATTTATCCCTCGTCCCAAAGGTTTTTCATTTTGATGTTTAATCTAATTGAAGATAGAGGTAAAAAATTTTCCATGCTCTGGGAACTTGAGAATCACCTCTTTCTCATGGAACCGTGGTTCCCTTCCTTGAACCCACTCACAGAAAACTTTCATGTTAAGCCTATTTAGATTCAATTTCCTCACCTTCTGATGCAATTTTGGGGGAGGAGAGCTTGATTTTGATTGGCAATGAATTGGGAAATGTTTGGACATTGATACCAAAATTGAATTGTACACTCATCCAATATATTCTCACATCTTCATAGATTTGGATACTTCCGTTGATCTACCTGAATTTTATGGAACTTAGAGTGTTGGATCAGATGTGATCTCAACCACTTGACTATGAAGGGTTACCCTTCAGATGTAGGAAATGCTTTGGGCCTGGTCACTTAGCTTTGGAATGTAAGAGTGTTAAGAACAAAGTGAAAGTGAAGGTTTCATGGTGGAAGTATGCACAACAAAATATGTTGGTTATGGAAAATGAATCTATTTATTCTATAGAGGATTTAAACATTAAAGATGGTGAAACTCATATTCTAGTTGGAAAGGTTGAGAGTGATGGACAATTTTCCTCTCCACCTATCTTGGATAAGAAGTTTCCTCTGGGATCCGAATCTAAATTGATGATGGACTCACACTTTTAGAAAAATTAGAGTTTTTAGGTTTTGATCCCAATTCATTTAGATAAAAATATTAATCCTAAAAAGAGTGAGGGTTAGATAGTTGTGTACTAAAAAAGGAAAGGAAATATCCACACCACTCCTCTTGGATGAACTTAATATCCACGGTGGCCGGGTGCCCCTCGGTAATATTTTCCTTGCCTTTTTTGTTAAGGGTGTTCGGAAGAGGGATTTAGGGTGCTCCTTGTGGGACAATCAAGTCTGTTTGGATTTTTTCTCGTGGAGACACTTATTTTAGTTTCTCTCCTAGCCTGAGTGTAGGTTTGTGGTTTTTGGGGTTCGAGTTTTTGGTTTTTACCATGCTTCACTCTATACCTTGTTGTGCCTTGATGCTTATTTTTTTGTACAAGGTTCATGATCCCTTCAAAATCGTTGTTGTTTCATTTTTTCCTTTTTGTGTTCTAGCTTCATTATTTGTACAAGATTTTTTTCTCTCTTCAAAACCAAATCATTTTTGCTTTATCCAAAAAAATTTGAATCAATAAAATATAATAGAGTATTCCTCTTCTTCCTCCAATTTCTATTTCATTTTCAATTATATATGAAAAATGACCATGTCTTTAGTTCTATTATTAAACCTCCATAAAAACCTTGATATTTTCAAAATATAGAAAGAAGAGGAAATTTTTCTTAATATAGAGAGAAATTATAGTTTTATATTTTAACATGTACTCATATGTAACTACCATTTTCATAGCTTTGGGGTACTAAAACCCAAGAAATTCAATCTAGAATGTAAAACATTCTTATTGACAAAGATACAATCGTTTTCTCCCAAAATATTGTTGAGAATGGTACACCCCTAATTCCACATTACTCAATTACTAATCATGTCTCATATAGTAACAATTAGTTGACCTTTGTATTGATTTGCGGTGAAGTTATACAAGAAGGATCTCCTATAATTATAGTGTAAATAATAATGATTTTTACGTGTTTCTCATTTTGCTATAACAAATACTTAAAATTGGTAATACATGAACCAAAAATTACAACAAGGTTACCAAGAATATTAAAAACATCAATTTACATACAATGAGATGATGAGAAATTATTATCTATGTGTCCCATACTATCTACATAATTTTTATCGCAACACAAAATATGGAAATCATTATGTTATAATATATGTTTTCATTTCCAAACAAATATTTAACTTGACAAGAAAACACCACTATGTAATTACCGAGATATTGTCATGAAGTTTATATATGCCTAAAACCAAGAGTAAATTCCAAAGAAAAATATTTTTTTACTTAGTTTTTGAGTAGGGTCTTTGAAAATTTATAGTGGGTGCCATAAGAGAGTTTGTTCAAATCTCATCCACTAAATTCTTTTTGAACATATTTACTTATAAATCCATGCACTCTATCAATCCAACACATTAAGTGTATAAACACACTAAAGCACCATTATAATATACTATCCTATTTATGAAAACCTCATGTATACGAAATAAAACTCCCATAAAAGAAAAAATTAAACCAATTTAAATTATGTTTTTAAATATATAAAATACTAATAATGTTAAAACATTAAAAACTCAAATAAGCAACACTAAAATTTAAATAAGCAATAGGTCCAAAGAGAAAACAAACTTTTCAAATGGGGTTGAGACCGTAATCAGGTGCATGTAGGAAGCATAACTTTGTCATGGGCTAGAATAGTGAATGGTGATCGGACATGTGCCGATAGAGTCAATTATGTTTCAACCGTGCTCTCTTTTTCCCCTTTTTGGGTAAATGGAATCCCATCTTGTTCTCTTCCTAATCAAGTGTTAATCAATGCCACAAAAGGTATGGGATAAGTCTTTTTTTTTTATTTATTATTTCAAACCAATTTTAGATCAGGTAAGGGAATGGTCCAAAATATAATGGAGGATCATGGGTTCCCTGTAAGTCATTGCTTTGGCCAATCAAGAATTTTTATTCATTTTTGGTGTAGTGTTTCATCTCCTAGGTGTGTTAGAGGGGGCCCGATTTTATTGAAAAAACATTATGAATCTCTTCTAGTGGAATCCACAGCCTCTTTCGATTCTATGGTACACTGCTCTCTAGTTTTGGTATGCCTTCCTACCATCTCCATTGAGTTTTGGGATCAAGAGTTTCATCCGGGGATAGTTAAATCTTGTTGTTGCTTTATATCCTTTGATCCTACTACCCTTGATAGAACCATGATGTTTTTTGTAAGACTAATTGTTATTGTGAATGAAGGTAGATGCCTCCGTCAATCTAATTACCTAATGTGTTTTGCTAGCACAAGAGATCATACGATAATCTACGAAGGATCGTCTGTGTTTTTCCAAAAATGTTGCATGGATAGAATGGAATTTGATGCATGCAAGTTGTAGTGCCCACTCCTCTTCAACATTTGTATTATTATTATTTTGTTTATTAGGGATTAGAGTTACGGACATTGCTATCACATTTTAGATATTGACAGATAGAAATTGTTATATTTGATTAGTTATTTGATAGAAATTATGGATGTTTAGATTTATGACATGATTTACATGATGGATTATATGCATGTTTTGATATATCAAAATTTGATGATTTTAAGCTTCTCTTTGTACTAACATATTTGATTGATATGTGTGTGTGTGTGTGTGTGTGTGTGTGTGTGTGTGTGTGTGTGTGTGTGTGTGTGTGTGTGTGTGTGTGTGTGTGTGTGTGTGTGTGTATACACACACACACACACACACACACACACACACACACACACACACACACACATGTTTCTAAATGACTTAGTTAAATCTGTGATCTTATTACTTGTTGATAAAATGATAAAATTAAAATTATTGAAATCGTGAACAATGGTGAATTACTTGTTTAGGAAGGTTTAGTTATGATGATTGAAAATATATCTATGCATGTGTTTTGTTATTTTGATGTTGTTAATATGGCCACAAGGCGAGAAGGGTGTCTTGATTTTTGCAGGTGTTTGCAACACAATAAACCAAAGGGGGATAGGAGACCAACAATGAAGAAATTTGGAATATTGGTAACGGGTCACCTTGGCCACTCATGTGTATGTTTTGTGTTTTGTAGTGTGATGTTAGGAGGTCCCCATTGGGGGTGACTTCAAATGTGACCTTGGGTATGTTTGCGACTTTGTCGGTTGATTTTTTTAATTGTGAGTTATTGTATTGTTATTAGTATGTGGAGTCACTTTTATTATTTTTTTAGCACCCCTCTTAAGTTAATTAAAAGTGTTTAACTAGTTCTAATTAGGATGTGACAAAAGGGGTGGAATAAATGTGAGTTTGTTGCCTTAATGTGTGTTGGATTGAAAGGAATTTAATTTTTTTGGAGTAGTGTGTACTCAAACTTTCAAGTGAAAACATGATTTTTACCTTCTAGGGGATTTTGAAGACATGTGGGACAAGTCAAGCTTGTCCCACACCTATTAAAGTCACCCACCCTCTGTGCCTATGATGTAAGGGGCTTATTTTAGGCTGTATTTTATGTTTTAGTTGAGAAAAAGAGTAATTAATTGCACTTTTCTTACAATGGTGTTTATTTGTGTCCTTTAGGGGTGTGGGTTTTGGTTGAGTGTGTAAGAGGGTGGTCATTCCCTAAACCACCAATTTATTATGCTTTGGGGTTTGGGTTTGACCTTGGTGATGTGGAATGGAGGAGAAATGATGTGGCATCCTACATGGAGCCACATCACCTCTCTCTCCCTCTTTTCTATTTATTTCAATTTGTGTGAGGATTTGGGGGTTACTTGTTTTTTTGGTCTCTCACTTTTGGAGGTGCTTACTTTTGAAGTGCTTGTTGGAGTTCGAGATTTCTTGGGATTTCTTTTTCTTGGAGAGTTTTGGAACTTGCTTGTGGAGTGGATTCTTGCAATGGAAAGGTAGGGTATTCACCCTTGGTTTCTTCTCATTCTTTGCATTTTTAAGTTTTGAATGAATGTTTTATTGTATGATTGTTGTTGGGTAGTGAAATGGCCTTAGGATGTGTATGAGAAAGTAAAATGGGGTTAAATTTTGTTGGGAGGCATAATAATTTCTATTGACTCTTTAGGATGGAGTGGGTTGGGTTGCCCCACCTTCGCTTATCTTGTTTTTTTGTTCATTGTAGGAGGCATAAGACCGAGGGAGACATAAGAGATATTTTACTTGTAGGGAGCCATTAGAATTTTTGGATGCTTGATTGAGTTTTGGAGGTTTTGATGTGGGCACCCAAACCCTTGGGAGGCACAAGTGAAATTATCATGTTCCTTTCTATACTTGGATTGAGTTTAAAGCCATTGTTTTGGGAAAATTATGTGTGTGAAAATGAATTTTTGTGGTTATTTTATTGTTTGAATGTTGGTTTGAATGTGAATGTGGAAGCCTTGTTTTGTTTCAATGGTTTTCAAATATTCCATATTGTTTCATTGTTGGGGCTCGAGGGCCAATGAGGAAGAAGGCTTCACTTCCTCATTGGATTATTGGTTGGGTGGAGAGTGTTTCCTACTCCCCCATTTTGGTTGTTGTGTTTGATCTTGGGAGAAGGTGGAGCTCAAATGAGGAACCATATTTCTTGTAGCATTTGGAGAAAAGGACCAAGAATCCTCTTGTAAATATTTTACCATGTTGTCTCCATTGTGTATGGAGGGCTTGTAAACTTGTATTTTTAAAGTGAAGCTCTTAGTTGTCTTGTTTATCAAAATTGTGATATTAGTTCTCATTGTAAATAAAAGTAGAAGGCTTGAAAATTTATTTACTTGCTTGTTGGAAAGAGGAGATTATTGTATAAAAAAGGAGAGAATCAAGTTTAAGAGAAAGTTTTGCATTGTCTTAAGACCATTTTTGTAATATTGGAAAAGATGAAAAGAAGGATAAGAGGTTATAGCCATATGGATATTGTATTTCTTTCAAAACTGAAATTAAATGTTTACTTGCTTGTACTTCTATTAAGTGAAATGGTTGAGATAGAATGAGGAAATTAGTTATTGTGCTTGCTAAATAAAAAGTATCTTGAAAGTGTTTAAAATTTTGTTATTCTCATTTTAAAATATAGGAAGGAAATAGTTTTGTAGTGCCTTGTATTATGGATGCAATATCCTTATTAGTTGTATTAGAAAGAACAATAAATTTTGGAAGTTTTCTCAAATTTACATTTGAATGAATAGGTTGAAATTTCAAAATCATCTTGCTCAAACTTGGATACCCAAATTAATGATCCTAAATAAACCTCTAAACCATCTTGTTATAACTTAGATAATGACTAAATGGGTATCTACACCTAAATAATCATTTAGAATCATTTTTCCAAAAATTTATATCTAACATAGAAATGAATTTTGTTTTAATGTTGTTATCAAAATAGTTAGGTTGGGTAATAACTATATAACTATCTACCTTTTGACTAAAACTTCATATACTTATTGATTATAGTATGGCATATTAATCGTTGGCTATATAATTAATAATAAACTTTTACAATATTAAATAAATTAAAAAGGGAAAGAAAAGTTTAAATTGATGGAATTAATTGTGGTAATACTAATGAAACCAATACATACATACATACATACATACATACATATATATATATATATATATATATATAAACCAAACTTCACAAAAATACATTATATTAACCACCGCTCCGACCTAAAGCCACACATCCTACTAAGTTTTTAGATAGGGAAGAATTGTGGGGAGATCTCGGCGACTCCCACCCCCATCCCATATACTATAGGATGGGGGGTGGGGTCGGCAACCTCCTCCCCACTAAGACAATGCCAAACCTCCATCCCTTAAACTTTGGCCTTTGTTAAAAAATGCACTGGAAACTTTGGGAGGGGCTTTGGCCCTAATCCGTTTAGTGGACTTTGTTACCCTTTTTTGCGGCCGTGGTTTTCATTTTTGTTGTTATTATATATATATTCAAATTTTGGGTATAAATGAAATAAATAATAAAATTTTAGATAAAAGTATATATAAATATATCCTTAAATCCATGTGTCTATCTACAATATTCCAACTTTTTCATTTAAAATAGGGCAAAATTCCCTAGGCCCAATGGGGAAAATATAAAGATATAATAATGTAACAAACAATAAAATGGATACAAACCCTAGAAGAGGGTTTTAAATGGAATTTTAAAAAAGGAAGAATTTTGTCCCTCCATGAGCTTGAGCTTGCCTCTCATGGCTTCCACTTCTTTTCTCCTCCAAATCTGTAAAAATAAATGAAACAATAAGTCAAATGAAATGAAAAAGAGCCTTTCATAATCATCTTTAGGTTTAGTTGGAGCCCTAAATACAAGGGATCCAAATGAATCCATCTAATGGATGAGATTCATCCTGCAAAAAGTAGACGAGAAGTGGGTGAGATAATTTTTAAATTAAAATTCATGGGTAGATTTTTAATTGGGGCCACTCAAGTGGTGTAGGGGGTGATATTAATTTATAACCCTAATGTTTATTGGAGACCTTTTTAAATACAAGCCTTGACCCCTTGTGTTTGGTGGAATAATAAAATTTAATTAGTGTATAATTAAGATTTAACTAGATTGTATTAAATCCAAGGGAGGGCAATCTAATCATTGCCCTAAAATTAGTAAATTATTAAATGATATCGAGAAATGTTATTAAATAAATTAAGAAGGAAGCTAAGGGGATAGTGGATCTTGTTTGAAATTTAATAATATTAATTCAATGTAATTTTAAGTGACAAAGTGTTGACCATGAATTAATCTAATGTTGCAAATGGTTTTTTTCAAAAAAATTATTCTTTATTTTTCTAATATAACCTTTAGTTGTCTTGGGTTTCATGCGGGTAAAATTGTGGGTGTCACATAATTCCTCTTTCCAAAAATGGAAGATAAAATTTAAATACAAAGAACCCATTACAACGGAAGAGGAGTCACGTTAGGGGACCCTATCTTTCTCATTCGGGAGGTGAATACGATTTTGAGTCTCCTTCTTGCTTTGGGTGACAATCAATCTTGATGTTGATGTTCGTATTATTTTGGTGGAATTGATTATGGTGGAGGGCATGTAGGCGTTATCATGGAACTAAAGAGAGACTCAAAAATGACTAAGGCTGGCTCATAGGATTATCTCCATGCAAATGAAGTCTTTGAAGACTATTCAAGATCTAACCGATGAGGAGGATTTCTAAGATGGAGACGTTCGAGAGAATTTTGAGGTAAATTAAATTAATGAGCCGGATATTTCTATGGACATGACTTTTAATGAAGATAATGAAGCTCCCGGGTTGTTGTAACGCCCATCTAAAACTCCCCACTTGAGACCCAAGAACAACCTAGGTTTAGTTAAAAAAATTATGAAATTTTTTTTAAGTGTTAACAACCAAAGTCTCAAGGACAATTGAATTCAACTAATAACTTTTCCCATTATAACAATTACTAAATCCACATTATAAAGCAATAAGTGTAATAAATCCACACCTAGCTCAAATCTCCTTAGGGATTAATTTAATTGCTAATTACATTGACATTATAGCTAAAAATTCCTTGATTAAAACTTTAGGGTTAAGGGACAAAAACAATTAAATACCCAAGGTATTTAATTCCACAAGATCCAAGATAAGAGCAAGGGGAATTAAAATTATCAGGGTAAATTCTTACTTACTCACTCCCAAAACTCAGTTAAGGATTCAATTTTTTTCCCATTATTAATGCAATTAAAACTTTCTGAAAACATTCCCATTAGATAGGAAATTTCCTCACCTTTCCGATGATATAAAGAAGTCCTTCTAACTCCCTATAAAACTCCAGTTATGGGCCAACCGGCCTTGGGAGAAAAATATTCCCTAAGGGTGGGCTTGTGGGGCCTTGGGAAGAAAAATTTCCCCAAAGGTGTTCAGGTCGGTGGAGCAAGGGAGGAAATTTGGATTCTTGGCGCTTGGGGTGAAAAGAACACTTTACCCCATGCACACCCGTGAGTCCGCGATGAGACTCCGCGCCCAGAAATGAAATTATACCCCAGGCCGCAAGGGACACGTGGCATGTTCTAAGCCAATGCGGGGAAGCAGGTTAGCAGGGACAAACACACATTTTTTTCATTAAATGGTTAAAAGGTGCTTGGGATTAAAAACCATCTCGTGCCTCCATCAGTGCCTCACAATGCCACGTGTCAAATGTTCATTGGCTGCGGATTGGCGGGTCAGCGGGGAGATTTGGGAAAAGTTGACTTTTGAAGCGTAAAGCTTCGGGACACTCCGCACCTCTCGCCAACACGTTGTGGAGACACATGTCAGCCAACCATTGGCTGCAGGTCAGCGGGCTGTGGGAGAAGTTAGGAAAATTTACCAAAATTTTCTTTTGAAGCGCTAAGGCAAAAAAAAGATCCGTGCCTCCGCCAATGCCTCTCTAAGCCACATGTTAGTTAAAGATTAGCTACGCTACCGGGTAAGGAATCGGGAAAACTTAGAATTTTTTCCCAATTTTTTTTTTTAATATCTTAGATTATTTATCCGTCTGAAAGAAGGTTTCGGGCGGCGGTGGTGGCGGGAAACTTCATGATTTTTGCATTTTTGACAAAAAAGTGAAAAAGGTAAGTTTCGCCAACGAGTCCGCCTAGCAATATTTTATTAATTAAATTTAACAGTTAGAATATTTTTGAAGCCAAAATGAAGTGAAAACTTCGAAGGCCATAACTTTTGATTGGAAACTCGGTTTTTGGAAAACAGGAATTTTGGAAAGCTCTCAAAGTCCTCTTTGCACAAGAAACTCAATATTTTAATTTTGATAAGTTTTGCAGGGTGATTTTTGAGAAAAAAATTTTCCTGTTACTTAAAATGTAAACTAGTCTTTTTAAACTTATAAATTTGTTCCAAATCCGCCATGAATTCTTTCTCAACATGCCAAACAGACATGGAGGGTTTCACTTGGAATAATTTGGTATGGATTGCAAGAGTTAAATCATTTGATTGATTTGTAATTCAAATTTACCAATTTTTATACAGTAAAAGTCTAAATTTTTTTGTCTGAGCCGATTTTGAAAAGTTCTAAGGAAATTTCTTAAGTATTTTAGCTTGTTTGGGAACATCTTGATCATATTAGAATCAAATTGATATTTCATTTTCCTTCTATAGTTTGCAGGGTCATTCTGTTCATTTTCTGATTAATATTTGCCAGTATGAAAATTATCTAACAGAGCTCTACAACTTCCACTTGAATTGATCCATTTACATTTACCAACTTTTAAATATGAATTCATTTCAAACCCAATCTAACATATTAAGTTGATTCAAATCAAATCATTCAAAAGCCCAAAATATTTCTTTGATTTCCAAATCATGCATTTCAAAAGAACAGAGCAATATAACATCTCTTCATACGTATTCAATTTTCAATGTTCAAAACAAAGGTTTCATATTGTATTTTAGACACAGATTTTCAATGTAGACAACTTCCATTAATTCAAATGAATCTTGTACAACTTCTTTCCCATTTATTTTTTGTTCATGGAACTGAATACAAGATACACTCTTCCATAAACAAATACAACTTTCATAGCTAAAATAGAGTAGCCTTTCCATCACAATTAATATACAATGCCATCCACTTCAAAGTGGGAAAAGGTTACAATAAGAAATAATCTCAACAAGGATTGTCAAATTTTTCTTTTTCCTTTGCTCCAATACAACAACATGAAGATCCTCCATTTTCTAGTTTGATCACAACAAAGGCAGGGGAAAGGCAATGCTCTCCACCCAACCAAGACATCCAATGAAAAGGATAAGCCATCCTTCTTCATTTGCCCCGAGCCCCAACCACAATGCAATAAGAAATATGTTTCAACTCATGGCAACAATAGGATTCCACAACACACATGCAATTTCACATTTAAAACATAGTCCAAAACAAAACTGTAGTTTACAACCACAGATAAAAGACAACAAACAACACTCAGGCTTCCTCATGCAAGCCAAAGGAGCAAGAACTATGGGGGATGCTACTTATGCCTCCCAAAGGGGAAATGGGTATCACCACCTGATTTCAAACCACCAAAAATATAGTATATCAAAACCCTAACATGCCCTTATGCCTCCCCAAGTACCCCTTATTCCTCACATTTCCTTATGCCTCCCCAACCTCTTATAGGACCCCATAACGAGTAAAAAATGCAAGCTATTTCTATGTAAGGTGGAACCCAAATCGAAACTCCCTCCACACTTATACCTCCCCATAACATTATGCCTCCCACCAAATACCCCATAGTATTTTCCTATGCCATCCCTAGGTAATCTACCCAACAATCCAACAATAAAACAACACATTCAAACATTCAGCCATTCATAAGTTCATAAGACAAATGAAAGGAGATCATTTCAAGAGAAAAGTTCCTACCTCTCCATGGTGGAGTTTTGTTCCAAGGTTCCAAAACAAAAAGCTTTCCAATGCAAAACATAGTCCAAGATCAACAGTCTAGAAACATGCAATAGTCTTGAATCTTGTCTAAAAGCAAGAGCTCCAAAATAGCAAAAGATTTCACCCCAAATGAAGTATACAAAAATGAAGAAACCAAAAGAGTGTAACCCCAAAACAAGTAAAATGAATTTGAATATATAGAAGGGGGAAGAGAGGACAATGAGGTGGATATATGTAGGATGCCACATCACACATCCTCAACTCCAACTCACAAGTCAACTTCAATCTCCAAGACACAATAAATAAGTAGGTGAATAATATGATAGTTTTACTTACACACTCAAATCAAGCCCATACCCCAAAGGACTGAAATTAATTTCAAGCAAGAAGTGCAATTAAACATTCAACTTGACTAACAAAAATGCATAATGAAAGTCTAAATTCAACTCTCCAACCATAGGTATGGTTGGTAAACAAATTTAAGAGGTATAAGACAAGGTTAACTTGTCTCACAAGCCTCCAAAATCAGCCTCGAAGGACAATTTCTGAATTTCTAAGAAAGATGGAGTGTTTCTTACTCCAAAATCAACTTACATACCCCTTACACATTACTTACACATTTCTTACAACACTTTTAATTCAAGGCCAACAACTCTATTAATTAATTTCTTATGACATATTTTTATTAATTAACTTAACAACAAGATTACTCACAATATTACACACGATACAATAAATAATGAAAGGGGGTCAAAGCACCACAAAATAAACACATGCAAACATTAACAAAGGGACCAAATAAAATAAAATACATACAACCCCTTGGTTACATTTAAAGGTTATCCCCCCCCCAAGGGAATCCCTAGCACAATCAAACACACAAACAATATAGTTGCCATGGTGACCTTGTTGAATTCATCTAGAATTTTAAAGTGGTTGGTCTCTCAATCCCACAATGTTTTTGTGATATTTTAAACATGAAAATACAAATACCTCCTTCAGCCTCATAGCCATATTAGAACATCCCAATAAGTATAAATATAAATTTAAGATCATCGACATATATGTGAATCACAACAATCATCAAGACAATCAGTAATATCTATTACAATTTCATCCACAACTATATCATCAACAATTTTAATTCAATTATCATTTTCTAGGTCTACTCAAAATATCCAAATATCACAAATCTAAACTACATCTATAATATAACCATGTCAAACAATATATCAACATCAATATCTAAAATATTTCTAATAATCATCATGCACCATATATGAATCAAAGTCCACAATAAACCATGATCTAACATCTAACATCATGTTAAATTAAACTATAACAATGTCCATAATATAGTTAGCAATATCAAGATCAATATCACAAGGTGTCGAAGGAAAGCGGGCACTACAGTTGCGGTTGGTGCCTTTACGAGTAAGATTGACATAGAGACACGGGAAATGGCGTAGGTGGATTGTGGGTCAAAGGATAGGTAGAATCTTCCATTTAATGAAAAAATGCATATTGATCCTATATTTGGCACCGATTGGGTCACCCAGCAGTGAAGGATGTCTCATATGGGGAGAACCATCTCGAGCAATCGTTTGATGAAAAGCATTAGAAGTGGGTTGTTGAGCGCTTCCTAAAGTTGAAGTTTTAATTTGTTTTACCTATCAAGAAATTGCCTCACTCCCGGATTGACCCCTTCGACTCCTCAAGATCCTATACTTATTGGAGGGAGATTATTATAGGGAGTTTGTCAATTTGACATTTGGTGTTGGTGTAATGGAAGGAGTTAATGATGGGCGGAACACGGTTCGATCTAAAAGAGATAAACATAAGCAATCTGTTCTTCTCTCTGGCGAGAATCGAAGGACATGGTACAAAGGGTATCTAGATCTTGTGATCCTTGATTCTCTTGTTTTCTGTTGTGGTTTCATTGTAGTTGTGCCTTTTTTTTCTTTTGTTGTGTCGCGTGTTTTTGGTTATCTTGTTGCTTTTTCAGAAGTTGTTTTGGTTTGATCCATGTTATTTTGTTTCCATACATACTACTTCATCTCCGGGTGTTTAGACCCCTATTTTTTGTTCAGGTAGGTCCCTTTAAAAAACTTGTATCCTTAGTAAAAAATATTTAAAACTCCATCTATTTTTTTAACAATAGACATAAACTCATTTATACAAGTTTTTTATCAAGCCACTAAATTTGAATTTCACCTAGAAAGCTGTAAAAGGAATTCATAGAAATGGGGAAAATAAGTTTAGTATAAATATTTCAAAAATAATTCATCAAATGCTCGGTATTTATTATAATTGTGAAATGATTTTGAGTGCATTTGGTACATAAGAAACAATTGCTAATAGGCACATAAAGGTTTCAATATTGTTGGAGATTATATTTGGTAAATGTTTGTGAGTTTGTTTGGTGAGTAAGAAAAAGACTAATAGGTACAAAAAGTTTGAAAACTACCGGAGATTATATTTGGTAAATGTTTATGAGTGTGTTTATTGCATAAGAAAAGATTCAATATTGTTGGAGTTTAAAACATTTGAGCAATGTTGGAGTTCTAAATAGAGAAACAAATTGGTGTGGAGTGTATTTGTGACTTGAATTTGAATCTCAAATCCTAATTGGAGTCTTCATTCTCACTTCCAAACTTTTCCCACAAATAAATCCTTATCGCTTGAATTGCATAAATCTCTTTTTACATTGAAGTTGTAAATAATATCGGTGATCAAGCGAGAGAGAGCAACGCTCTGCTCTCAAATACTATAATTAAAATAGTGACAATCCTAAGACTATATTTTTTCAAATTTTCAAACAAATAAGACACACTCGAGGGGATATAGACTGATCTATGAAACAATGAAACAAGCAATCTAACATTAACTCGGGAAGAAGGGAATAAAGTATAGAATTGATTTTTAGAAACCTAAGCCTAAAAAAAAGATTGTCCTAAAAAAAAAAAAAAAACATGGGGTAAAAAAATTGGGTTTAAAAATAATGAAACAATGTCATGAATGTTAGTTCAAACTCATAGTTTAGAGGCAACTATGCATTGTAATAGTTAATTTGTATTTAGAATAGTTACCTTAGGTAATTGAGTTTTACTTACGTAAATATGTAGTTATATGGGTATATTGTTAAAATTGTATTATTATTTGTACTATGGGAATAGCATTCTCATAGCTTATTTCTTTGTTTTGCATTAAGTGTGTTAAAGTTTTGTAACAATTTATGGTTTGTAAATCTTATGTACAATACTTACAAGTATTGCACCATTCATTTAATATGTAATTGAATTCTTCGTATCAATAAACAATCAAGATCAATGTCTCCTTGTTTCTCTCACAACATTTGGTATTAGAGCAAGTGCTTGCATGCAAAGGAGTGAAGGAGAAGGTTACAACAAAATAGGAGCACAAAAGGAAGTTCAAGAAGTAAGAGATGATCCATCACATCCCTCTGCATCTTCCGAGTTCCATTCCTACCCTCACACACTCCATATACGTCTACAAAAGTGTTTGGAAGCGCATTTATAGTTTTACTATGCCCTGAGAAAGGAGGAGTCGCCCTCATATGAAAAATCAGGAATAATAAAAACTTCATTTTTTTCCCATCAGTTGTTTTATCACGAAATTTGGAGACTCCTTTAGCCTTCTCTAGATTTTGCATAATCTCCATATAAGTTGGACACATCTCTTTCGAAGTGAGCTTCTTGACTTTTCACAGAGTGGCTCTTGAAGGGAGAGATCACCAAGGTGGTAATCAGCTAGGCAAGCTCATGGAGATTTGTGGGCATGTTGACTTTATTAAAAGGTGAGCTTCTAGTGTGTGTGAAGCTTGGAGTGGTGTGTTGATTTGTTCGAGGAGAAAGCCCACATATTGGGCTTACTCAACAACAAACACCGATCTAGCCTATATCATGCCATATTGGATTAACCCAAACACTTACCGGGGAGTTATAATCTATCTATGCAAGTTGAGCTATGCGGCTAAGTTACATCCAAAACACGAGTTGTTTTCCATACAGTGAGTTACATTCTCAATCCACAATTAGCCATAAACCGAGCTCCCCACCCTACCCAAGTGAGTTGTCTCCTTTCCCCATAGCCACAAGCTGATCCTCCTCCAACAGATCTCCAAAATTCCTACAAACAATACATCGGTGGTGGTTAAAAAACATAATAAAGTGCTAAGCATGGGAAAATAGAGACAAAGCGGCATGTGAAAAATGTAAAGGAGATGTTTCTAAAAGAGCCAACATATCGAAAAACTAAGTGGTCATATAACGTAGAAAGAAAATAACCCTACCTATCTCACTATGTCCAAAATAACCCTACCTAAAGCGGGTCCTCCAAAAGGTAGGGTTAATATTTTTTAATCATATACTTATAATTTTAGATACGATTATATCTACTTATACCCCAAGCGATTGAAGCACCTAAGTGGTTTGGAGTTTTTTAGAGCTCTTCTAATAAGGAGGTGTAAGGGTCAAACACCCTATAACCTATTTGTCTTTTAGTGAAATTTCTAGCACCACTACCAAATATAGTAGTCTAACCCTATCAAGCAAGGTAGTTGTCACTAACTAAATTTAGCTAGTTTATTATAGTGCATTATAATTATCTGAATTGTACTAACATGCCATTTAGTTGGGAAAATTCTAATTACATACAATAGCCAACAATACTCAAAAATTCTTTGTCGGACTCATGCAACTACTTTGTGGAAACAATCATACCACGTGAAAAATAAAAAAGTACACACCTAGAATTTTAGAACATTTGGTTTGTTATAGATAGCTTAATATAATATCATAATTAGAATTAGAAGGAAAAATTGATCATCTTTTTCGGTGTGTCTAACGGAGTGCAACCATGCATTCATGATGCTAGAACCACCAAAGAAGCATGGGATAAACATAGTGCAAATTAATACGACGATGATAATAAGAATACAATACTAACTTTATATAGTCATCTACACACATATTGGGCTTACTCAACAACAAACACCAATCCAAGCCTATATCATGCCATATTGGATTAACTCAAACACTTACTAGGAGGGAGTTATTATCTATTTATGCAAGTTGAGGTATGCGGCTAAGTTACATCCAAAAGATGAGTTGCTTTCCGAGACGGGTGAGTTACATTCCCAATCCACCATTAGCCATAAACCGAACTTCCCACCCTATCCGAGTGAGTCGTCTCCTTTCCCCATAGTCACAAGTTGATCCTCCTCTAGCAGATCTCCAAAATTCCTACAAACAATACATCAGCGGTGGTTGACAAACATAATAAAGTGCTAAGCAGAAAACAGAGAGAAAGCGGCATGTGAAAAATGTAAATGAGACATTTCTAAAAGAGCCAACGTATCGAAAAACTAAGTGGTCATATAACATAGAAAGAAAATAACCCTACCTATCTCACTACGTCCAAAATAACCCTACCTAGCGGGTCCTCTAAAAGGTAGGGTCAATATTTTTTTAATCATATACTTATAATTTTAGATACGATTATATCTAATTATACCCGAAGCGATTGAAGCACCTAAGTGGTTTGGAGTTGTTTTAGAGCTCTTCCAATAAGGAGGTGTAAGGGTCAAACACCCTATAACCTATTTGTCTTTTAGTGAAATTTCTAGTGACCACTACCAAATATAGTAGTCTAACCCTATCAAGCAAGCTAGTTGTCACTAACTAAATTTAGCTAGTGTATTATAGTGCATTATAATTATCTAAATTGTACTAACATGCCATTTAGTTGGGAAAATTCTAATCACATACAATAGCCAACAATACTCCAAAATTCTTTATACCGGACTCGCAACTACTTTGTGGAAACAATCATACCACGTGAAAAATAAAAAAGTACACACCTAGAATTTTAGAACATTTGGTTTGTTATAGACAGCTTAATATAATATCATAATTAGAATTAGAAGGAAAAATTGATCATCTTTTTTGGTGTGTCTAACGGAGTGCAACCACGCATTCATGATGCCGGAACCACCAAAGAAGCATGGGATAAACATAGTGCAATGTACGACGATGATAATAAGAATACAATACTAACTTTATATAGTCATCTACACACATATTGGGCTTACTCAACAACAAATGCCGATCCAGCCTATATCATGCCATATTGGATTAACCCAAACACTTACCGGGGAGTTATTATCTATCTATGCAAGTTGAGCTATGCGGCTAAGTTACATGCAAAAGACGAGTTGCATTCCAGGGCCAGGCGAGTTACATTCCCAATCCACCATTAGCCATAAACCAAACTTTCCACCCTACCCGAGTGAGTCGTTTCCTTTCCCCATAGCCACAAGCTGATCCTCCTCCAGCAGATCTCCAAAACTCCTACAAATAATACATCGGCGGTGGTTGATAAACATAATAAAGTGCTAAGTAGGAAAATGAGAGACAAAGCGGCATGTGAAAAAATTAAACGAGACGTTTCTAAAAGAGCCAATGTATTGAAAAACTAAGTGGTCATATAACGTAGAAAGAAAATAACCCTACCTATCTCACTACGTCCAAAATAACCCTACCTAGCGGGTCCTCCAAAAGGTAGGGTCAATATTTTTTTAATCATATACTTATAATTTTAGATACGATTATATCTACTTATACCCCAAGCGATTGAAGCACCTAAGTGGTTTGGAGTTTTTTAGAGCTCTTCCAATAAGGAGGTGTAAGGGTCAAACACCCTATAACCTATTTGTCTTTTAGTGAAATTTCTAGCGACCACTACCAAATATAGTAGTCTAACCCTATCAAACAAGCTAGTTGTCACTAACTAAATTTAGCTAGTGTATTATAGTGCATTATAATGATCTAAGCTATACTAACATGCCATTTAGTTGGGAAAGTTATAATCACCTACAATAGCCAACAATATCTGTAAAATTCTTTGTACGGACTCGCAACTACTTTGTGGAAACAATCATACCACGTGAAAAATAAAAAAGTACACAACTAGAATTTTAGAACATTTGGTTTGTTATAGACGGCTTAATATAATATCATAATTAGAATTAGAAGGAAAAATTGATCATCTTTTCAAAGGTGTCTAACGGAGTGCAACAACACATTCATGATGCTAAAACCACCAAAGAAGCATGGGATTAACATAGTGCAAAAGATACAACGCACGATAATAAGAATACAATATTAACTTTTTATAGTCATCTACACACATTGAAATTAAAGCCAAATGAGAAATTCAAGGATTTTCTAAGAAGAGATAAAACATTGTGGGCTTCACTTCTATCCCTATGAAAAGATATCTCGGATGATGCTCTCATTCCCATTCTTTTGAAAGAGCTTGCTCCCTCCAATAGGATATTAGTGATGACAATCAATTTGTTAGATCAGATCTTTAGTTTCAAAATCTAGAGAACTTGTTGCAATAAGAAGAATCAACGTACAACAAAGATGAAGAATGTAACGCCCCATTCGACGTTTACCCCAGTCCTTGTCTCAGTGACCCTGTTGCTAAGCGTTGAATGGTTGTGTGTGCTCCCATTAACTATCAGTTTTCTTAGACCTTGTCACAGTGGAGGATTAGCATCCTCCCTCTTCGTCGTGCCTTCCCGTGTCCTTGTTGATCTGCTTTAGTGGTTTGCCTCTACAACACCCTTTTCTCGATTTTACTAGTAAAGGAAAATCATGTTCTCGAATCCAAAAAGATGGATTGTATGTCGACTTGGTGTTGTTAGGGCGTGTCTAGTTAAAAGTAATATCTATATAATAATAATAATTTTAATTTTCGATCTTTGATTATTATCTTTGTTTGTCGAGCTATCTATCGGTCAATATCGTTATGGTTAATAATTATTTTGAGCTATAAAATAATAATAATAATAATATTATTATTATTATTTTAATTGTTGATTGGCGATTAATTTTATTATTATTCTATTGTCGATTGTTATCAATTTTAGTATTATTTATTATCGTTAAGCCATTTTAATTGTTTTGTTGGTCGCTCCCGTAGACCGAGCCTCGGTTCGCACAAATGAAGAGGATGTCCTGTTGTTGGTGCTATGGTTGGTCGTTGTTTCGTGTTGCTTTTGAAGCCGCAAACACCCACTGCTGTTCCTTGTCAACCGACGGACTTGTTGGCATGTTTGTTTTATTTGTTTAATTAAAGGTGAACTTCATATTGCTCTCACCAACCTACCATTCTTTATGGAAATTTATCCTTCTTGGTTGGCGTGGGGACTATTGGATTCCTTTTCTCCTTGTTTTTAGTTTTTATTGGCTTGTGGTGGGTGGTTAGGCTCCTCACCCATTTATTCTCCCTGTTGAAACCACCTACCAAGATTTAATGCCTTAAAGAAGGAACCTCTTTGTATGTCTCCCCATTTGCCACTTGGTTTTTGTGTTAGTGGGTTTGTATCTTTTTCAGCTTGTTTTCATTTTGACTGCTCTAAAGGCTAGCCGCTTCCCTATTTTGGTGGTCTCTCACATGCCTTTTCTTCTTGTTGCCCACGTGGTTTTGGATTGTTGTACCCCTATTATTCTCGCCTGGATTTTGTTTTGCAGATGTATATTTCCCTCCCGATGTTGGTTGCATATTTCTTTGGAAAAGGAGAATTGAACAAATTAGATCCTTGTTGGTTGTTTTATTTATTTATTTTATTCTTGTTTTGTCTACCCTTATTTCTTGGTTGGTAGCTTCCTTGTGCCAAGGATGGAATGGCTATGTGTGTGTGTTGGTTATGGCGAGTTGACCGGGATCATTTTGGTCGATGCCTATTGTGCATATCTCTACAATGGTGTCAATTCCATGACACCACATCTCTTCGAGGATTTTTTCTAACAGTTTCCAAGCCTCATTAACACCTCCATGTTTACATACATGAATTCTAAGAAACCCTGTGACTCCATCTTACAAAAATCCTTTTTCCATTATGCCTCGTTGGATGTCCATACCTGCTATAATTGTCCCATTTTTAGATGCAACGTGGGAGTAATTTGTAAGGTTGTGGGGTTTGAATTTTCCCCTTCCTCCCACATATTCTTGGGCCTGCCAATTTTCCTTTTCATCTTGTGCTTTTACTACAATCTTAGCTAGTCCATGAGACCATTTTCCTTTCCACTTGATGAAGCTAATGATTTTGGGAGCTCCTTCCGTGCCAACGAGGGATTACGTGGAATGTTGGTGCCTTAGATGTGTGGACAAAGATTCAAATAGAGGGTTGTTTCTACTAGCGTTAAGGTGTTCGAGTGCCTCGTCGAAGTTCGAGGAGTAGGCAAGATATTTCTACTCTTTTTACTTTGTTGCTAGATTTAAAATATCATGAAATCGAACCACCATTTCCCGAATTGGCTTGTCTTTTGGATGCCTTGTCGGGAGATCTCTCCTTTCCTCTTGATTTCTCCTTGTTTTAGCTATTATTATTGCTGTCGGTGTGTTAGTGGAAAGAATACATGTGTCCTCTCTTCTCGGGTGTTATGGTTTTCTTTCCTGAGTGATTGACCTTCGTCCTTTTTTTATATATTATTTTCTTCGATTGAGTCTCAAGTTTGTTATGTTGTTCTAGCTAGTAATTCTTTGTTGTTAAAGTAAGCCTGCGATAACTATGAAACTCTTTCTTATCACCAGATATTTTCATCTTTTTTCATACTTTGTTAACTCTCTCTCAAGCCCCTTTGATAACCTTTTTGATCTAGGAAAGAAAGGTTGTAGGATTGAAGTGATCAATGCTTGGGCTAACCGGGTTGGAGTTTTGGTATTAAAACTTTTAGAATGAATAAGTTTGTGTGTAGCATTTTTCAAATCTTGCATGTTTGAGACTACTGTTTATCACCAGTCTTGTTCCTAGGATTTTAAATCCTTCCTCAGGAAGTACCTTGACCGTCCCCATCAACTTGAACCGTAACTAGCTTTTATATCATTTAAATTCGAGGTTACAATTGTGTAAATCTAGTACCTAGCTAATACTATAATTTCTTTGGTCTAATTCCCTCTCGGGAAGATTCTTAGTGGTATATCATATTTTCCTAATTGGTGTTTTTGCCTTTGATAATGATAATGTTGATGATTAAGATTGGTCAGTTCTATGAATGTAAATACCTTAATGATTTGCAATGGAAATTGTCTTGAACGTTATTAACCTTAGGGAAAACTTATCTTGAATCAATAATCTTATGGTTTTATAACATAAGGTTTTGTTTTGATAACGGCATTTAGTAATACATGTTAGCACCTATGTTTGAACGGTTGACTATGTTATGAAGGATTCCCTTAAAATATTTTTTTTTGGGAAAGAGATAATTTCTTTAAAATTAACCAAACTTTAGAATTACTGTGGAGGTTTGTAAATCCTTAGTGATATAAAAATTGGATGATGTTTTGCATACTCTTGTTTGACGAAACTCCATTTTCTCTCACTTGATTATTCTTAGCATATAAGGGCAATGGCCCTTCTTGAATGATTGGGGAATCTCTTAGAGTTAATGGTCAAAACTAGTATATTATGCCTTCACTTTGAAATTTATGTTGTGTGGTGTCCGTATTTTAGATTTCAATCATATAATCGATATGATTACATGGTTCCTCTTGTTACGTGTATTTTTGTGTTAATCTTTGAACCCCATGGTTCCTCTTTGTTGGGCTGATCAACTCTTGTCATTTTAGAAATCTTATATCGTAGCCTATGCTTTTGGTATCCTTTGATAATTTTAGATGGTTGGTCTGAATATCAAATTTAAATCTTGTAATTATTTAATTATTTGATGGGAATCTTGTTTCAACTATATTTTTATTTTGTTTTACTTATAGGGCCAAGGTCCCTTCTTCTATGATTGTTAAACTTTTGTTGCTTTTTAAGTAATTGTTCATAACTGAAGTACAAGGTCTTTCTTCTTAGATTGGCATGGTAGAGACTTTATTATAACTTGAGGAGTTGTTAGTGTTTAGAGCACTGACCCAATTCTTGAAATAAAATGTTTCCTTTCATGGTATTGTTAGATAATAGTTATTGTGGCTTTGTGTAGCCTTATCTTGCTCAGTTCTCATGAACTAACTCTTGTGGAAAAATTTGTTGCAGATGGCTTATGCGAGTAGATGAGGGATAGACTTGTAGATTTTTGCATCAACCTCAGTTGTGAATTTCCTTTGTACAAACTCTTATTTGTTGTAAAACTCTGGGATGGGATTCAGTGGAAAATTTAGAAGAGACAATACCTTAGTATCATGTCTTGTGGAGTAATGTTGTAATAATTACTGAAACCTTGACTTGTTTTGTCTATCATGGAAAACATAAGATTGATCACCGTATTGTTATGAGTATTTTTATTGTATTATAACAACCTTAGTATAGCGTTGTTTGACCAATTGTGCTTACCTTCTTGCTCCTAATTCAAGTTCAATAGAATATTTTTCCACCTATGGTTTGTGTGTCGTGTTGGAAAGGATTGATGTAACCATGTTTAGTTTTCACAAGTGAGTAATGGTAAAATTTTCTCTTGAGACAAAATGTTGTGTGGTAAACCCTTCTAAGACATAGCAACAATGTAATTCTATGCATAATAAAATGGTTGGATAATCCTTATAAAAGTTATAAAAGTTAAAATAACATGTTTATATATGAATAAATAAATGTAGATGTGAGCTTCTTGATAAGTTTTGGATCCATAGGTGATCAACGAGGAAACTAGATTTTGTAATAAATAAAAAAATATTTACCTTGTTTTCTGCAAACTAAACTAATCAACATTATCCTTTTATTTTGAATTCTTAAACAATCTTAAGGTAAAATAAATGATTAGATCTTGGAAGATAATAATATTATAATAAGTAGAAGGAACATGATTAAGAAACTCT
Organism: Taxus wallichiana var. yunnanensis; assembly: GCA_018340775.1. Lineage (NCBI taxonomy): Eukaryota > Viridiplantae > Streptophyta > Pinopsida > Cupressales > Taxaceae > Taxus > Taxus wallichiana. Next base: position 223,433,218 of record CM031235.1, read on the forward strand.
TTAATCTATCTCACCCATTGAAAATGTAATTTGTATACTTATGTCAGTCTCTTTAAGTGAAGTCTAAGTGAAACCTTTAATCTTTCTAGATAGATTCTTAGCTTGAATAAAATCATGATTAACAACTAATAAGATCTTAAAGATGAATCCAAGATTTAGACAATCATGTACTGTTAAGCATAACCGCTTGAAATGGTAAAACATGTATGTTTATAAATAGGATGTTGTAAACAAATTGATGAAGTTAATAGCCTTGAGTAATTAATTATCCTCCTAACAAATGAATAAGTTAATCAAGTAAATGAAGCAACATCTTTCCACCCTATAATCGGTTTACAATGTAGATTAATGTTAACAAGGTAAGGGAAATCTTGTCAAAGGAAACATGAATTTCAGATTCTCATAACATGAGTCTTCTAGGAAAAGCTAAGAATTTAAGAATACTTATAGAAAAAAATTGATCCTAAAGGAACTTACTATGGGAAGACCATGTCTGTAAAATTGTGTATTGTGGATGAACAATTGTGTCTTAAGTGAGTTCCTCATGTTTACTTGTTTCTGGTGTGGCTCCATGATTCTACAAAGCATGTCATTAGCTGGTTGTATTCCCTCGATAACTCGTGTAGTGTCATATTATCTTCAAGCAAGTAAAAAAATTATCCTGCATTTTACTGTGTTGTTTAGTGTGTGTCATTATGTGGGCATTACACTTGGTATCAGAGCGGAGGTTCATGCTCTTGAACCTCTGGGATAGATTAGAGTTGTGATGGTGTTGCATGATGGTTATGGTGTTACATGATGGTGATGGTGTTATATGATGACGATGGTGTTGCATGATGGTGGTTGATATTGGAAGAGTAATGTGGTTTAAGTGTGATGTGATCCATGTTGTAATTGTGATATTGTGAATGCACATGATGTGTATGTCACTTAGTGTGTATTTGTTATCATGTTGATGTGCTGGGGATGGGAGTATTCTCTCTCCTTCTTGTGGATTCTATGAAGAGTTCACATGTGAAGTATTTCTTGTGGTGTGTGAAAAGAATGCTATTGTGGATGACGGAGTGTTGGAGCATTGTGGCATATTGTGATATGTAGGTGTGTCGATGTATTGTATGACAAGATTGATGTAAAGTGAATTGAGTTGTATCATGATGTTTTTACCATGTTTTGAAGAAATGTGTGTATCACCTTGTTATGTAGAAAATTAATGTTACATTGTGATGTTACTTACTATTTTCATCGTACGTATGATTTGGGGGCATATGGTGAGTGTATGAACCCTATTGTATAGTGATTGCACTTTGCGTGCATAATGTGGTAAAGTGATGTATTACACCCAGTGAATGTATGATTGTGATCTACCCTGCATATGTACCATACGTAAGATGTTATGGTAATTTTATGTGTATCACCATTGTGTTAGTGATGTAGTTACATATTATGTTGTGAACCTTTCACTAACTAACCATAAAGGAAATCAGTAAAAGTGTATGTCTAGAGTGAGGAAAGGTGTATGGTTGACCAATCACTAGAGCCAACCTTAGACTCAGTAGATGGTGGCCTGTGATCCTCCCTCTCTCCTTATGTGGTTGTTTTATAGATTCAACCGTTGTGTATCTATGACTGTGTTTGGCCTTGTGGAAGTGGTGTCGGGATGATTTAGATAGAGATGATGACAATGGTACTATTCATGTGTTATTTTTACGAGTGAGGCTCGATGTTCCGAAGTGCGGCGACTCGTTGAATTTGAGGCTCGATGTTCTTAGTGCGGTGACTCGTTGAGTACCCCTTGGTACCTAGATAAGGCCACATAGTCTTCGTAATGTGTTGTTCTTATATGTTTATTTTATTCGTAACTTGATTCATTTTACTTTATTTTGCAAGGACCAGTTGTTTTCTTAATTTCCATATTTTACATTTTGGGCATTTCCTTGGTTTGTGGTACTAACATGCATATTTTTGCACTATGGCTATTTGGCCATTTGGTTTGCTTAGTTTTTATCTTCTTTAGATTTTAAGATTTTACCGCCTTGCCTAAGGCTTGTACTTTGCCACTTGGCATTTGGATCGAGATCACTATGCTAGCTCTATTGTCGTGATGTGTGGAATAGGGTCATGGGATACACTATAGAATTGTTGGACCTATGGACCCATTTCATTGTATGGGGTATGTCTGGAAGGAGTTACATGTAACTAGCCATTTTTTGAACCACGCGTTATTATGTCACTTTGGTTAGGGCTGTCTGGACTCTATGTGCCTAGGGCCATAGGGATACCAGCCTCCTTGAGGGAGGCATAAGAGATATGAGGATGGCATAAGAGATTGATGGAGGCATAAGAGACTTGAGGGAGGCATAAGAGATTTTTTTTGTGTGTGTGTGTGTGACTAATGTTTCAGGATTTACATTGAGTTATTATGATGTCTTCGGAGTAGTCTTATGATGTATGTGTTATGCATGTTAGTTGGATATGTTTTGTGATGTTGTGGATATGGCATTGATGCCCTTGTGTACACTATGTACATGTAGCTTTTGTTCTGAGTTATGTGAAATCTTCATCTGTGGAATTGAGGAAATGTCTGGATGTTGTAGTACACTTTTGTTTGAGTATTCTATATGTTAGTCATAGATGTGTGACAAGTGCTATGTTATGTGGACCATGTCTGTTCTCTTCCATATTTGGTTAAGCTCTTGTGGTGTGGTACCATTATGAAAGTATGTAAAAGTATGCTTGTGAATTCAATAGTGTTGTGTATGACCCTGGTAGGGTGTTGTGATAGCAGTTCACGTTGGGCACCCACAAGAAGGAATAAACTAAGAGTTTAAAATGAAATTTTAAAGAACTTGGGTTAGGAATAATGTAGACGGAAAGAGACTAATTAAATAATGAATAAGAGGAAATTTCAATCTTCACATAACCTTGAAAGTTAATCATCCTACTAAATGGTTCTAAGGCCACTCCATAGCAGTGTTTTAATAATTAAATTTTAACCATAGGGTGTACTTTCATCTTTGTCTTTTCTTACTACCTACCGCTCTTCCTTCCTCATGTGTTATGTCGCATAGAGGACGATGCTTTCTTAAGGGGAGGAGAATGTAATGCCCCATTCGACGTTTACCCCGAGTCCTTGTCTTGGTGACCCTATTGTTGAGCGTTTAATGGTTTTTTTGTGATCCCATTGAATGTCGGTTATCTTATACCTTGTTGCGGTGGAGGATTAGCATCCTCCTCTTCGTCATGCATTCCCGTGTCCTTGTCGATGTTGCTAGTGGTCGGCCTTTGCAACACCCTTTTCCGATTATACTAGTAAAGACAAATCATGTTCTCGAATCTAAAAAGGTGGCTTGTATGTCGAGTTGGTGCTATTAGGGCATGTCTAGTTAAAAGTAATATCTATATAATAATAATAATTTTAATTTTTGATATTTGATTATTATCTTTGTTTGTCGAGCTATCTATCGGTCAATATTGTTAAGGTATATAATTATTTTGAGCTATAATAATAATAATAATAATATTATTATTATTATTTTAATTGTCGATCGGTGATTAATTTTATTATTATTCTATTGTCGATTGTTATCAATTTTAGTATTATTTATTATCGTTAATCCAGGTTTAAGTGTTTTGTTGATCGCTCCCATAGAGTGAGCCTCGTTGCATAAATGAAGAGGATGTCTTGTTGTTAGTGTCGTGGTTGGTCGTTGTTACGTGTTGATTTCAAAACCACAACCATCGATTGTTCCTTCCTCCCTTGGTTGACCAGACTTGTTGGCATGCTTGTTTCATTTGTTTAATTAAAGGTGAACTTGATATTGATCTCACCAACCTACCATTATTTATGGAAATTTATCTTCCTTGGTTAGCATGGGGACTATTGGATTCCTTTTATCCTTATTTTTGATGTTTTATTGGCTTGTGGTGGGTGGTTGGGCACCTCACCCATTTATTCTGCCTATTGGACACACCTGTCAAGTTTTAATGCCTTAATGAAGGAACCTCTCTATATGTCTCCCCTGTTAGCCATTGGTTTTTGTGTTTGTGGGTTCGTATCTTTTTCAGCCTCTTTTCTTTTTGACCTACTTTGAAGGCTGAGCGCTTCCCTATTTTGGTGGTCTCTCACATGCCTTTTTTTATGTTGGCCAACATGCTTGGATTATTGTCCCCCTTTTATTCCACCCTGAATTTTGTTTACAGCCTATATATGTCCCTCCTGATGTTGGTTGTGTATTTTTGGAAAAGGATAAATGAACAAATTACACCCATGTTGGTTGTTTTATTTATTTATTTTGCTCTTATTTTCTCTTCCCTTGTTTCGTGTTGTTAGCTTCCTTGTGCAAGGGATGGAATGACTGTGTGTGTGCTAGTTATGGTGAGTTAAGAAACGTCATTTTGGTCGGATCCCTGTTGTGCATATCCTACAATGGTGTCAATTCCATGACACCACAGCTCTTCAAGGATTTTTCCTAATATTTTACGTGCCTTGTGTACACCTCCATGTTTTCATACATGGATTCTAAGAAACCTTTGACTCCACTTTACAAAAATCCTTTTTCCATTATGCCTCTTTGGATGTCCATAACCTACTATAAGCTGTCCATTTTTTTACGTAGGTGGGAGTAAGTTTTAAGGCTATGGGGTTTGACTTTTCCCCTTCCTCCCACGTGTTCCTAGGCCCGACCATTTTTGTTTTCATCTTGTTCTGTTAGTGCAGCCTTAGCAGTCCTTGAGACCATTTAACTTTCCACTTGATGAAGCTCATGATTTTTGGAGCTCCCTTCATCTGCCAATGAGAGATTGTGTGGAATGTTAGCGCCTTAGATGTCGTGGAAAAAGATTCAACTATAGGGTTGTTGTTGTTGGACGCTAAAGTATTTTGGTACCTCATCAAAGATGGAGGAGCAGGAAAGATATTTCTACTCTTTGCTACTATTGCTAGATTTAAAATATCATGAAATCAAACCACCATTTCCTTGAATTGGTTTGTCTTTTGGATGCCTTGATGGGATATCTCTCCTTTCCTCTTGATTTCTCCTTATTTTAGGTATTATTGTTGTCAGTGTGTTAGTTGAAAGCACGCATGTGTCCTCTCCTCTGGGTGTTATGTTTTCTTTCCCGAGTGATCGACCTTCGTCCATTTTTTTTATATCTTCTTTTCTTCGATTGAGTCTCAAGTTTGTTATGTTGTTTTAGCTAGTAATTTCTGTCGTGAAAATAAGCATGTGATAGCTATGAAAATCTTTCTTATCACCCGAGATTTTCTTCTTTTTTCTTACTTTATTAGCTCTCTCTCAAGCCCCTTTGATAACCTTTTTGATCTCGGGAAAGAAAGGTTGTAGGATTGGAGTGATCAATGTTTGGGCTAGCCGGGTTGGAGTTTTGGTATTAAAACTTTTAGAATGAAGAAGTTTGTGTGTAACATTTTTCAGACCTTGCATGTTTGAGACTATTTTTTTATCATCAGTCTTGTTCCTAGGATTTTAAAGCCTTCCTCATGAAGTACCTTGACCGTCCCCATCAACTTGAACCGTAACTAGTTTTCGGATCATCTAAGTTTGAGGTTACAATTGTGCAAATCTAGTACCTAGCTAATACTAGAATTGCTTTGGTCTAATTCCCTCTCGAGAAGATTGTTGGTGGAATATTCTATTTTCCTAATTGGTGTTTTCTCTTTGATAATGATAATGTTGTTAATTAAGATTGGTCGGTTCTATGCACGTAAATACCTTAATGTTTTGTGATGGAAATTATCTTGAATGTTATTAACCTTGGGGAAAACTAATTTTGCAATTGATAATCTTATGGTTTTATAGCGGAAGGTATTATTTGATAACAACACTTAGTAATACATGTTATTACCTATGTTTGAATGGTTGATTTTGCTATCAAGGGTTGCCTTAAAATATTTTGTTTTGGGAAAGAGATAATTTTTTTAAATTAACCTAACTTTAGAATTATTGTGGAGGTTTGTAAATCCTTAGAGATATAAAACTTGGATAATGTTTTGCATAGTCTTGTTTGATGGAACTCCCTTTTTATTTCACTTGATTGTTACTTAGCCTATAAGGGCATTGGCCCTTATTGAATGATTGGGGAATCTCTTAGATTTAATGGTCAAAACTAGTATATTATGCCTTCACTTCAAAATTTATGTTGTGTGGTCTCCGTATTTTAGATTTCAATCATATAATCAATATGATTACATGGTTCCTCTTATTATGTGGCTTTTTGTGTTAATCTTTGAACCCCATGGTTCCTCTTTGTTGGGTTGATCAACTCTTGTAATTTTAGAAATCTTTTATGGTAGTATTTTATTTGGGTATCCTTTGATAATTTAAGAGGGTTGGTCTGAATATCAAATTTCAATCTTGTAATTATTTAATTATTTGATGGGAATCATGTTTCCACTAGATTGTTTATTTTAATTTACTTATAGGGCCAAGATCCCTTCTCATACGATTGTTAAACTTTCCTTTCTTTTGAAGTATTTGTTTATAATTGAAGTACTTGGTCTTTTTTCTTAGATGTGCATAGTAGAGACTTTATTATAACTTGAAAAGTTGTTAGTGTTTAGAGCATCGACCCAATTTTTTGAAATAAAATGTCTCCTTTCATGGTATTATTAGATAATAGTTATTGTGGCTTTGTGTAGCCTTATCTTGCTCAGTTCGCGTGAACTTACTCTTGTGGAATTTTTTTTGCAGATCACTTATGGAAGTAGATAAGGGATATACTTGTAGACTTTTACATCAACCTGAGTTGTTATTTTCCTTTGTACAAACTCCTCTTTATTGTAAAACTCGGTATGCGATTCAATGGAAAATTTAGAAGAGAAAATACCTTAGTATCATGTCTTTTGGAGCAATGTTGAATAATTACTGAAACATTGACTTGTTTTTCTGTTGTGGAAAACATTATATTTATCACCATATTGTTACGAGTATTTTTATTGTATTATAAAAACTTTAGTATAACGTTTTTTGACCAGTTGTGCTTACTTCTTGCTCCTAATTCAAATTAAATAGAATCTTTTGTGACCTATGGTTTGTGCATCGTGTTGGAAAGGATTGATGTAACCATGTTTAGTTTTCATAAGCGAGTAATGGTAAAATTTTATCTTGAGACAAAATGTTGCATGGAAAACCCTTCTAAGACTTAGAAACAATGTAATTCTATGCATAATAAGATGGTTCGATAATCCTCATAAAAGTTAAAATAACATGTTTTTATATTAATAAATAAATGTAGATGTGAGCTTACGGATAACTTTTGGATCCATAGGTAGTTAATGAGGAAAATAGCTTTTGTAATAAACTAAACTAATCAATATTATCCTTTTATGGTGAATTCTTAAACCATCTTAAGGTAAAATCAATAATTAGATCTTGGAAGATAATAAGATTATAATAAGGAGAAGGAACTTGATTAAGAAACTCTTTAATCTATCTCACCTATTGAAAATGTAATTTGTATACTTATGTCAATCTCTTCAAGTTAAGTCTAAGTGAAACCTTTATTCTTTTCTCGGATAGATTGTTAGCCCCAAGAAAATCATGATTAACAACTAATAAGATCTTAAATATGAATCCAATATTTAGAAAATCATGTACTTTAAGCATAACCGATTGAAATGATAAAACATGTATGTTTATAAATAGGATGGTGTAAACAATTGATGAAGTTAAGATCCTTGAGTAATTAATTTTCCTCCTAAGAAATGAATAAGTTAATCAAGTAAATGAAGCAACCTCTTTCTACTCTATAATCAGTTTACAATGTAGATTAACGTTAACAAGTAAAGGGAAATCTTTTCAAAGGAAACATGAATTTCAGATTCTCCTAATAGGATTCTTTGAGGAAAAGCTAAGAATTTAAGAATACTTATTGCAAAAAAATTGATCCTAAAGGAACTTATTATGGGAAGACCATGTTTGTAAAATTGTGTATTGTGGATGAACAATTATGTCATAAGTGAGTGCCTCATGTTTACTTGTTTTCGGTGTGGCTCGTGATTCTACAAAGCATGTCATTAGTTGGTTGTATTCCCTTGAGAACTCTCATAGTGTCATATCTTCAAGCAAGTCAAAAAAATTATCCCTGCATTTTACCGTGAATTTTAGTGTGTGTCATTATGTGGGTGTTACACTTGGTATCGAGCAGAGGTTCATGCTCTCAAACTTCCGAGATAGATTGGAGCTGATGATGGTGTTGCATGATGGTTATGGTGTTACATGATGGTGATGGTGTTAGATGATGATGATGGTGTTGCATGATGGTGGTTGATATTGGAAGAGTAATGTGGTTAAAGTGCGATGTGATCCATGTCGTAATTGTGATATTGTGAATGCACATGATGTGTATGTCACTTAGTGCGTATTTGTTATCATGTTGATGTGCTGGGGATGGGAGTATTCTCTCTCCTTCTTGTGGATTCTATGAAGAGCTCACGTGTGAAGTATTACTTTTGTGTGTGAAAAGAATGCTATTGTGGATGAAGGAGTGTTCAAGAATTGTGGCATATTGTAATATGTAGGTGTGTTGATGTATTGTATGACAAGATTGATGTAAAGTGAATTGAGTTGTATCATGATGTTTTTACCATGTTTTGAAGAAATGTGTGTATCACCTTGTTATGTAGAAAATTAATGTTACGTTGTGATGTTACTTACTATGTTCATCGTATGTATGATTTGTGTAATTTGCATTTATTCGTGTGATTTGGGGGCATATGGTGAGCGTATGAACCCTATTGTATAGTGATTGCACTTTGCGTGCATAATGTGGTAAAGTGATGTATTACACCCAGTGAATGTATGATTGTGATCTACCCTGCATATGTACCATATGTAAGATGTCATGGTAATTTTGTGTGTATCACCATTGTGTTAGTGATGTGGTTACATATTATGTTGTTAACCTTTCACTAACTCGACCATAAAGGAAATCAAGTAAAATTGTATGTCTAGAGTGAGGAAAGGTGTGTGGTTGACCAATCACTAGAGCCAACCTTAGACTCGGTAGATGATGGCCTTTGATCCTCCATCTCTCCTTATGTGGTTTTTATAGATTCAACCGTTGTGTATATATGGACTGTGTTTAGTCTTGTGGAAGTGGTGTCGGGATGATTCAGATAGAGATGATGAAAATGGTACTATTCATGTGTTAATTTTATGAGTTGAGGCTCGATGTTACGAGTGTCGGTGACTCATTGAGTACCCCTTGGTAGCATGATAAGGCCACATAGTTTTCGTAATGTGTTGTTCTTATATGTTTATTTTATCGTAAATTGATTTTTTTACTTTATTTTGCAAGGACCATCTGTTTTCTTAATTTCCATATTTTACATTTTGGGTAATTCCTTGGTTTGTTGTACTAACATGCATATTTTTTCATTGTGGCTATTTGGCCATTTGGTTTGCTTAGTTTTTATCTTCTTTAGATTTTAGGATTTTACCGCCTTGCCTAAGGCTTGTACATTGCCACTTGGCATTTGGATCAGATCACTATGCTAATTCTATTGTCGTGATGTGTGGAATATGGTCATGGGATACACCACCGGAATGGTTGGACCTATGGACCCACTTCGTTATATGGGGGTATGCCCGAAGGAGTTATAGGTAACTAGCAGGTTTTTGAACCATGCGTTATTATGTCACTTTGGTTAGGGGTGTCTGGACTCTATGTGCCTAGGGCCATAGGGAAACTAGCCTCCTTGAGGGAGGCATAAGAGATTTGAGGAGGCATAAGAGATTGAGGGAGGCATAAGAGACTTGAGGGAGGCATAAGAGATTTGTGTGTGTGTGTGACTGATGTTTTGGGATTTACATTGAGTTATTGTGATGTCTTGGGAGTAGTGCTATGATGTATGTGTTAAACATGTTACTTGGATATGTTTTGTGATGTTGTGGATACTGACTTTGATGTCCTTCTATACACTATGAACATGTAGCTTTTGTTCTGAGTTATGTGAAATCTTCATATGTTGAATTGAGGAAATGTCTGGATGTTGTAGTACACTATTGTTTGATAATTCTATATGTTAGTCATAGATGTGTGACAAGTGTTATGTTATGTGGACCGTGTCTGTTCTCTTCCATTTTTGGTTAAGCTCTTGTGCTATGGTACCGTCATGAAAGTATGTAAAAGTATGCCTGTGAATTCAATAGTGTTGTGTATCACCCTGGTAGGGTGTTGTGATAGCATTCCACGTTGGGCACCCTCAAGAAGGAATAAACTAAGAGTTTAAAATTAAATTTTAAAGAAATTGGGTTAGGAATAATGTAGACGGAAAGAGACTAATTAAATAATGAATAAGAGGAAACTACCAATATTCACAGAACCTTGAAAGTTAATCATCCTACTAAATGTTTCTAAGGCCACTCCATAGCCATGTTTTAACAATTAAATTTTAACAATAGGGTGTACTTTCATCCTTGTATTTTCTTGCTACCTACCACTCTTCCTTCCTCATGTGTTATGTCGCATAGAGGACGATGCTTTCTTAAGGGGAGGAGAATGTAATGCCCCGTTCGACGTTTACCCCCGGTCCTTGTCTTGGTGACCCTATTGTTGAGCGTTTAATGGTTTTTTTGTGATCCCATTGAATGTCGGTTATCTTATACCTTGTTGCGGTGGAGGATTAGCATCCTCCCTCTTCTTCATGCATTCTGTGTCCTTGTCAATCTTTGCTAGTGGTCGGCCTTGCAACACCCTTTTCCAATTATACTAGTAAAGGAAAATCATGTTCTCAAATCCAAAAAGGTGGCTTGTATGTCAAGTTGGTGTTATTAGGGCATGTCTAGTTAAAAGTAATATCTATATAATAATAATAATTTTAATTTTCGATATTTGATTATTATCTTTGTTTGTCGAGCTATCTATTGGTCAATATTGTTATGGTATATAATTATTTTGAGCTATAATAATAATAATAATAATAGTACTATTATTATTTTTATTTTGGATAGGTGATTAATTTTACTATTATTCTATTGTCGATTTGTTATCAATTTTAGTATTATTTATTATCGTTAGTCCGGTTTAAGTGTTTTGTTGATCACTCCCATAGAGTGAGCCTCGATTCGCGTAAATGACGAGGATGTCTTGTTCTCGATGCCGTGGTTGGTCGTTCGTTCGTGTTGCTTTCAAAGCCACTGACCACTAATTGTTCCTTCCTCCTTGGTCGATCGGACTTGCTATCATGCTTGTTTCATTTGTTTAATTAAAGGTGAACTTGATATTGCTCTCACCAACCTACCATTATTTATCAAAATTTATCTTCCTTGGTTGGCATGGGGACTATTGGATTCCTTTTCTCCTTATTTTTGATGTTTTAGTGGATTGTGGTGGGTGGTTGGGCACCTCACCCATTTATTACGCCTGTTGGACACACATGTCAAGATTTAATTCCTTAATTAAGGAACCTCTCTATATGTCTCCTCTAGCCGTTGGTTTTTGTGTTAGTGCGTTCATATCTTTTTCACACTGTTTTCTTTTTGACTTTGCTTTGAAGGTGAGAACTTCCCTATTTTGGTGGTCTCTCACAATGCCTTTTCTTATGTTGGCCACGTGCTTTGATTATTTTCCCCCTTTTATTCCACCCTAGATTTCGTTTGCAGCCTATATATGTCCCTCCTAATGTTGGTTGTGTATTAGCTGGAAAAGGATAACTAAATAGATTACACCCCTGTTGGTTGTTTTATTTATTTATTTTGTTCTTGTTTTCTCTTCCATTGTTTAACGGGTTGTTAGCTTCCTTCAATGAGGATGTAATGACTGCGTATGTGCTAGTTATGGTGAGTTAAGCAAGGTCATTTTGGTTAGATCCATGTTGTGCATATCCTACAATGGTGTCAATTCCATGACACCACAGATCTTCAAGGATTTTGTCTAATAGTTTACGTGCCTCGTGTACACCTCCATGTTCTCATACATGGATTCTAAGAAACCTTTGACTCCACTTTACAAAAATCCTTTTTCCATTATGCCTCTTTGGACATCCATAACCTACTATAACTAACCCATTTTTTTACGTAGGATGGGAGTAAGTTTTAAGGCTATGGGATTTGACTTTTCTCCTTCCTCCCACGTGTTCCTAGGCCCGACCTTTTTATTTTCATCTTGTTGTTCGTTAGTGCAAAGCTTAGCAGTCCCCGAGAGCATTTTCCTTTCCACTTGATGAAGCTCATGATTTTGGGAGCTCCCCGCATCCGCAATGAGAGATTGCGTGGAATGTTGGTCGCTTAGATGTCGTGGACAAAGATTCAACTATAGGGTTGTTGATGTTAGATGCTGAGGTGTTTTGGTGCCTCATCGAAGATGGAGGAGCAGGAAAGATATTTCTACTCTTTGCTATTATTGCTAGATTTAAAATATCATGAAATCAAACCACCATTTCCTTGAATTGGCTTATCTTTTGGATGCCTTGATGGGATATCTCTCCTTTCCTCTTGATTTCTCCTTATTTTAGGTATTATTGTTGTCGGTGTGTTAGTTGAAAGCACGCATGTGTCCTCTCATCCGGGTGTTATGTTTCTCTTTCCCGAGTGATCGACCTTCGTCCCTTTTCTTTATATCTTCTTTTCTTCGTTTGAGTCTCAAGATTGTTATGTTGTTCCAACTAGTAATTTTTATCGTTAAAATAAGCATGTGGTAGCTATGAAACTCTTTCTTATCACCTAAGATTTTCTTCTTTTTCGTACTTTGTTAACTCTTTCTCAAGCCCATTTGATAACCTTTTTGGAGTGATTAATGTTTGGGCTAATGGGTTGGAGTTTTGGTATTAAAAGTTTTACAATGAGGAATTTTGTGTGTAACGCTTTTCGGACCTTTCATGTTTGAGGCAATTTTTTTCATCGGTATTGTTTGTAGGCTTTGAAGCCTTCCTCAAGAAGTACCTTGACCTTCCCCATCATCTTTAACCATAGCTAGTTTTTGGATCATCTAAGTTCGAGGTTACAATTGTGCAAATCTAGTACCTAGCTAATACTAGAATTGCTTTGGTATAATTCCCTCTCGGGAAGATTGTTGGTGGCATATTCTATTTTCCTAATTGGTGTTTTTCTCTTTGATAATGATAATGTTGTTAATTAAGATTGGTCGGTTCTATGCATGTAAATACCTTAATGTTTTGCAATGGAAATTGTCTTGAACGTTATTAACCTTGGGGAAAACTAATCTTGTAATTGATAATCTTATGGTTTTATAATGAAGGTGTTGTTTTGATAACAACACTTAGTAATATATGTTAGTACCTATGTTTGAACGATTGATTGTGTTATCAAGGGTTGCCTTAAAATATTTTGTTTTGGGAAAGAGATAATTTCTTTTAAATTAACCGAACTTTAGAATTATTGTGGAGGTTTGTAAATCCTTAGTGATATAAAACTTGGATGATGTTTTGCATACTCTTGTTTGACGGAACTCCCTTTTTCTTTCACTTGATTGTTACTAGCCTATAAGGGCATTGGCCCTTCTTGAATGATTGGGGAATCTCTTAGATTTAATGGTCAAAACTAGTATATTATGCCTTCACTTCAAAATTTATGTTGTGTGGTCTCCGTATTTTAGATTTCAATCATATAATCGATATGATTACATGGTTCCTCTTATTATGTGGATTTTTGTGTTAATCTTTGAACCCCATGGTTCCTCTTTGTTGGGCTGATCAACTCTTGTAATTTTAGAAATCTTTTATGGCGGTATTTTATTTGGGTATCCTTTGATAATTTAAGAGGGTTGGTCCGAATATCAAATTTCAATCTTGTAATTATTTAATTATTTGATGGGAATCCTGTTTCCACTAGATTGTTTATTTTAATTTACTTATAGGGCCAAGGTCCCTTCTCGCACGATTGTTAAACTTTCCGTTCTTTTGAAGTATTTGTTTATAATTGAAGTACTTGGTCTTTTTTTCTTAGATGTGCATAGTAGAGACTTTATTATAACTTGAAAAATTGTTAGTGTTTAGAGCATCGACCCAATTTTTGAAATAAAATGTCTCCTTTCATGGTATTATTAGATAATAGTTATTGTGGCTTTGTGTAGCCTTATCTTGCTCGATTCGCGTGAACTTACTCTTGTGGAAATTTTTTGCAGATCACTTATGCAAGTAGATAAGGGATATACTTGTAGACTTTTACATCAACTCCGAGTTGTTATTTTCCTTTGTACAAACTCCTCTTTATTGTAAAACTCGGTATGCGATTCAATGGAAAATTTAGAAGAGAAAATACCTTAGTATCATGTCTTTTGGAGCAATGTTGAATAATCATCAAACATTGACTTGTTTTTCTCGTTGTGGAAAACATTATATTTATCACCATATTGTTACGAGTATTTTTATTGTATTATAAAAACTTTAGTATAACGTTTGTTGACTAGTTGTGCTTACTTCTTGCTCCTAATTCAAATTAAATAGAATCTTTTGTGACCTATGGTTTGTGCATCGTGTTGGAAAGGATTGATGTAACCATGTTTAGTTTTCATAAGCGAGTAATGGTAAAATTTTATCTTGAGACAAAATGTTGCATGGAAAACCCTTCTAAGACTTAGAAACAATGTAATTCTATGCATAATAAGATGGTTCGATAATCCTCATAAAAGTTAAAATAACATGTTTTTATATTAATAAATAAATGTAGATGTGAGCTTCGGATAACTTTTGGATCCATAGGTAGTTAATGAGGAAAATAGCTTTTGTAATAAACTAAACTAATCAACATTATCCTTTTATGGTGAATTCTTAAACCATCTTAAGGTAAAATCAATAATTAGATCTTGGAAGATAATAAGATTATAATAAGTAGAAGGAACTTGATTAAGAAACTCTTCAATCTATCTCACCTGTTGAAAATGTAATTTGTATACTTATGTCAATCTCTTCAAGTGAAGTCTAAGTGAAACCTTTAATCTTTCTGGATAGATTCTTAGCCCCAATAAAATCATGATTAACAACTAATAAGATCTTAAAGATGAATCCAATATTTAGAAAATCATCTTAATTAAGCATAACCGATTGAAATGATAAAACATGTATGTTTATAAATAGGATGGTGTAAACAAATTGATGAAGTTAAGATCCTTGAGTAATTAATTTTCCTCCTAAGAAATGAATAAGTTAATCAAGTAAATGAAGCAACCTCTTTCTACTCTATAATCAGTTTACAATGTAGATTAACGTTAACAAGTAAAGGGAAATATTTTGAAAGGAAACATGAATTTCAGATTCTCCTAATAGGATTCTTTGAGGAAAAGCTAAGAATTTAAGAATACTTATTGCGAAAAAAATTGATCCTAAAGGAACTTATTATGGGAAGACCATGTTTGTAAAATTGTGTATTGTGGATGAACAATTGTGTTCTAAGTGAGTGCCTCATGTTTACTTCTTTCCAGTGTGGGTCCGTGATTGCAAAAACCATGTCATTAGTTTGTTGTATTCCCTTGAGAACTCATGTAGTGTCATATTATCTTCAAGAAAGTCAAAAAAACTTAACTTGCATTTTTGTGTTGTTTAGTGTGTGTCATTATGTGGGTGTTACAAAGAAGAAGAGATTTCACTTTCCTTCCATCAAAAAGGGAAGAAAAATTCCAATATCCCAATAAGTGTGAGAAGTATAATCAACAAGGAGACATGAAAAACAAAAAGTGTCCTATTTGTAGTAGAGACCATGATTTGAAATATTTCTTGTACAACATGTACAAGAAGAGTTCATCAAGTAATTCGAGATCCAACAATCCACAATATTATCGAAACAATCTTACAATAAGAAAGGGTAGAAAGAAGGCGGGTAAGAGTAAACCCCATCATCGAGGAAAGAATTTTAAATAAGAGGATAACTTGAATGATGGAGACTTCTTGTACACATCCCACTCGAATGACGAAACAATGTCTTTAAGTGATATTTTGTATCTTGATTTGGATGCTAAGTGACACATGCATAGATGTAGAGACTGGTTCAACACAATGTAAGACACACCCTAGAAAAACCATGTCTCATTAAGTGATGATTCATCATACAGTTTCCAAGGTATTATAAAAATCTCTTTACAATTTTGTAGAAATAAGCGTAGATTATTTGATGCATTGTATGTACCTCATTTAACAAATAATTTTTGGTAAGTCAGTCTACTTTTAGGTCATAATATGAAGAATAATTTTGAAAATAAATCCGAGTAAGAAGATGTGTCTCATTAGAGATAAATCTATAATCTTGAAAATTCTTCTAAGATCTTGCAATATAGGATGTTAGTTCTAGCTTGAGTTTGTCGAGAGATATGATTACTTAAATTGGATATCTCGCCATAGTTTTGGAATCGAGAGACATCCATATTACTTAAATTGGATATCTCGCCACACTTAGAGGCTACAAGATGGTGAGAGAATTTCCACCTCTTACTAAATTAAAAAAAAGTTTCCAAAATTCATGGTAGGAAAACAACATAGATCCTCATTCCACAAAACTATGTATCATGCTCCAAGTAAGCTTGATCCGGATGACACAGCTTCTTTGTAGACCAACGTGAACTAGTCATTTTGGTGTTTAGTATTGCATGATTTTGTTTGATGATTATTCTAGAAAAAGTGGTCTTGTTGTATTCATATTAAAGAAAAAGATGGAACACAAACTTGCAACAAAGATCTTGAAGAGATAAATTTTTCCTTAATGTGTAGTGTTTGGAATATGTTTAGCTATATATAGTTTAGGAAGCCCTACAATCCAAATACTAGAAAGATAGTATGGATGTTGAGTATCAAACAAAGTTGAAGAATAAAAATTTACATGTTGTTGATATTCCACTAGGATAGAATCCCATTGGATGTAGATGGATTTTTAGAATGAAGTAAAAATATATATGACAATTGACAACTACAAAGTGAGACTAGTAGTAAAGGTGTATGCTTAGAAGGAAGGCATAGAGTATGAGCTGCAATTTTCTCCGATAGCTACAAATAAAATTATCAAGATGATATTTTTTCTAGCTATAAAGTTTGGATTGAAAGTTTACTAGATGGACAACAAAATATCCTTTCTTAATTGAGACTTATAGGAAGAAGTATACATGACTTAACCATAAGGTTTTCACATACTTGGAAGAGAAGAAAACTTATGTAGACTCATCAAATCATTATATGGTCTTCAAATGACTCCTTGTGCATCGTATATTATGATTTATATGTATCTCACTCACTTTTGATTATAGAGGAATCCTTATGATCCCAATATCTACCTCAAAAATAAAGGAGGATACTATAATCATTTTTTTTATGTTGACAATCTACTCATCATTGGTAGCATAGTGAAGATTATCGATGACATGAAGAAATATCTTAATTGATCATTCAACACGACATATCTCAGGATGATGCACTAATGTATCACCTTGAAATAATGGAATCGGGAATAAAATTTATTTTTCTCACTAACAATTTTCCAAGACCACTCTAGATCAAATTTTAATGATGGATTATATACCCATTTCCACACCTATGGAGACTAGACTTTAGATGTCTTGTATATATCCATCTCTAGAGGTAAGTGGAATTTTGTATCAACATTTAATTGAGATTATAATTTACCTAACTTATATCGGGACAAATATTGAAACTTTATGGTTAGTTATCTTTCATTGTTCATGTTGGAAACTAGAGTTTTTTTATTGGAAATCAATAAGGAATATATTGAGATACATCAATGGTACTATGGATTTTGGCCCATATTAGAAGAAGAATGAAAAATTGTTCTTGAAAGGATATTCAGACTTAGATTGTGCACATAATGTTGATGAGAAGAAATATAATTTTGGATTTGTATTATTTTGGGATCGATCCAATATCACGGGAAGTACAAAACAAAGCATTGTTTCTTGATCTTCCAGAGAAGTCAAATATCATGCAACAGTGGAGCTTTTTGGGATGTGATATGGTTAGGTTTTATACTTAAGGGACTTGAAATACCACGGGAGAAATATACCACATTTTATGTTGACAATTAAGGATTTGTACAACTTTTTCACAATCTATTGTTTCATGAGAGGACGAATCGGATATGTAATGCCCACAAATTTACACTTGGAATATTTTTTTTATCTTTCGTTGCTTATTACATGACACCACAAGGGCCCAAATAGAGTAACTCTAAATCACAAAGAAAACTAACACAAGCATGGACCCACACAGATAACAAGAGACACAAAAGTAGACGATTGTCAAACTTACTCAAAAGGGATGTACATGTTAAAATGATTCATCCCCACACGATAATCCTAAGGATATCCATCATCTACAAGACATCTTTCATGGTTACATCTTTAATAAAATTAAATTCCATATTTATACCTTATAGATTGAAGAGCATTTAACATATAAAAAAGCATTCTTGTTCTCGAAGCTACATGTTCACTATTTCAGTTTACATCATTGTTTAAACCACTAAGTTGTGTTTTTAAAATATCTCCTCATACCTCAATTATATATATTTCCCATTTTACCAAAAAAATTCTGATCACAATGATGCCCTCCTTAAATTTCCTTTATTTTAATATTGTCTTAGTCATTTTAGCTGGTTGGTCATCATTCAAGGTGCATATTATTTTTGTAACAAGCATTAAATATTTCCATCCTTATTACCCTTGATCTAATCACATTTATGTTGTTATGTAGATCTCATAGAAACATAATTTTTAAAAGCATTATGATTCATATAATATTTCTTTTAACTTAGGAATAAAAAAACACAAGAAGTGTGATCTCACACACACAATTAATTTTATTATTCCTAGGCACTAAAGTACTAAATAAATATTATAAGATTCCATTCTATGCACAAACATGACCTCGAGAAGACTCAGATTATTTTTAAAAATGAGTGAAACCTCATACATAGATAAAATTAGTAATGAGGAAGTCAAGAAAGGACATTTTCCATATTCTTCACAGTCCCATGGTTTACATATTTATAACAACTTGTTTTCTTAGATATCCATCCTTCAATAAACCACAAGTTACACACACAAGCCATATGTCATTGTCTCAAGATTTACACCTTTACTCCTATGAGTTACACTTTATTCATTTATATTATCTAGCATAATAAATTTCCAAATCTTAATTACCAATTGAATACATGTCTGACACACATGCGATCCTCATAAGGCTCATCTTTGAGATGAGAATGGATCTTACCAAAAGTAAATATCCTGTAAAAAAATAAGTTTATTTTTGTTATCAACGTTAAAAAAACGCTAATATTAAGTTAAAGGAGTGGTTTTGGTTACTCTATACATTCCCAATATCATCTTAATAGACATAATTTCTATGATTTCTTTGCGAATACCTTATTCACCTAGAAACAACATCTTAAGAGGTACTAATCATATCTTAACCCTATGTACACTCCAAGGGTAAACATTCTACAATGGGGTCTACTATAGGGTAGTTAAGACATTAATGTGCTTTCATATAGCTAAAACACTAAGGATCCCTTATACAAGCTTATCGATGAGGCATATGATGATATCTTTGAGTTCCAAATAGATACCCTGTTTGATGAAATCTTAACTAAGGGTAAATTTTAAAGATGTAATAAGGATATAGAAAAGTTATCTAAAAATGAGGATTTATAAAGTATAAATTGAGTATCACGCCACACATTAAACTCGAACCTTAAATCAAATGGTGCATATGAACGTGACATGTAATGGTACAAGTATTTATTAGCTTAAGCATGTAAAGATACATAAGGCACTCATGTCCAAAGTGTGGTCAAACATATATGAAGGCACAATAGAAGGTCTTCTCATTGGTCCAATGTAGTGGTTCATTTAATGGATCATAATGCAATCAAGGTGAGAATGTCATAGGGAGGGATTTAGGAAGAAATATCATTTTGATATATTTAGAATTGACCTTTCTACCATACATGACATAAATTCATAATGGGAAATAAACTAATCAAGACCATTGCTTTTTGGGAGTGTAACTAAACCATAACAATTCAATAACTAACTACACTTTTTTCTTATGACAAATGTCAACCATGATTTAGTCAATTTCTTCCAAAAAGTACAAGGACATGAATATCCATTTTATAAAAGTAACTAATTCATTTATTTCCCAGGAGTAGTATTACATGTTAAAATCTAGTTTTTCAGCATTGAGTGATTTACATGAAATTTCATACCATTTAAACATGTGAGATATTCTACAAATCAGGATTAATATTTTCCTTCTTCATTCCTTAAATCAAAAAAATATCATAATGCAACTACACATTCTTTTTAGACAATGATATGAAACTTATCTTTCCAAATATAGATATACATATAATGTTAGGAGGTGCATAAATAAAGTAAATGTCACAGAATAGAACAATGCCCATCTTCCACGTCCTTCCTCATGCATCCACATTGCATCAACATTAAGTTGGCATGCAATCACCCCCATCTAGCTAGTTATGAGATCATACATCTGAAAATTTTTGTCCCCCAAACATACTTAGTCATTTTTTTGTTCCATTCGAATTAAGAGATTTTAGAGAGAGAAACATACTTACTAAAATCCACCAAACATACTTACTCATTGTTAAGGAGATATAGAGATAGGAAGAGAGATAGAATCCATAACTTTCAATGTTGTGCCTCTTTTCTTTATAATTTATTCTTAAAGAGACAAATGATAGAGATAGAATAGTATTTTTTCCAAGTTCACCTATATATTAGTACCATTAACATGCAGAGGTCAATTATATGAAAATATGAGTCTCTGCATACAAAATAAAACAACTTTGGGTTTTGAATGGAGTGACTGGATGGTTAAAAGGGTGACCCAAGATCAAAACTAAAATACAATTCAAATAGCAAAAACATGTTACAAACGGCCTCTAAAAGTGGTGAATGGTAAGTGAAAGAGGCGATGGTATCTCATGAACTCTAGTGCTATAAACCAAGAGTACTCTAGAATTAGGGATGGTAATACTATATGTGTAGACACAAAATCTCGCACTTGAGTACATTTGTAGGTCCTAATCACACACCATTACTCTTGTGATTCCTAAGTGATAAAACTCACAATCGACAACTATCTTTGGCCTTTTGTCTTTTTTTCCTATTTTCTATTTGGCCTTCTACACCCTACAACCCATTCTGATCTTTATTTCTTTATCTCTCTTGACTCTGGACACTAGCGGACATCCAGAAACCAGCACCTAGCAAAATGCTATCGCTCAAACATCCTCATCCCCTCTAAGTGCCCCTAAACTCTTTGTATCTTACTCATGTATTTTGGGTCTCATGTTTTGTTATGGGTTCACCTTTTAGTTTTCAATTATGAAATTCAAATAGGGTATCATATAAATACATAGCTATATGACCATAATAAAGGACCAATCTCTAAGTATCAATTATCATCATGTAAGGTTGCATCCAAAGGAATTCAAAAAGCATCGAAGCATTCATCTATCACTCATTCTTAGAATAGGAGGGGAAGTTCATTTTTCCATCCACACATCTATCTACATTGCTCTAGCTATTTCTCGATATCAACTGCATCTTGCACAAGATCTTCGTAGGGCATGATTTCTACACACACTCATAAAAATTATATAGATTTTGAGATGTAATGTAGTGCTTGGTTGCAAGATCTTGGTTGTCTATCTAACTCCACATTTGTATATTAATTTTTAGGATTTGATGTGTTTTAGTGTTTTGCGTGTTATCTTTTTCTTCGCAAGTTGCGGGTAAACTATTTAGACATAGTGAAACATACATACAACAAACATCAAAGGTTAGTGACCATGTTACAACATAAGACAACCCAAATTTTGAGCTATTGCACTAGAAAAAACAACTAGTAGATGTATCTAGTGCCTAGGCGCCCTTGCCCCAGTCTAGATGCCATATTCTAGGTTCATCTATAAATTAAAAAAATCCGATTGTGGTTGTGATAGTTTCTTCATCTTCTTCATCAATTTTATAGTTCGAACACTTTGGAATTTATTAAAAATCAGGTAAGTCTTATATTCCCTTTCTTGTGCTTAGGGTTTCATTTTTCATAAGTTTATTGCTTAGATCGAATATGTGCTTTAGTATTTATTTATCATACATGACTATATAATATATTAGGGATTTATAAATTTTCATATTTGTTAAGTCATGTATAGGACACATTTTAGAGGTGTAACTCCAAGGAAAAATGCCGTACTTTATAATCTAAAATATAGTGTAATGTAGTTCAACTGGCCAAAAATGGCATTGTAAAAATTACATATGGGTGAAAAATAAAATTTTGGATACTTGCAACCTATTCCCATGTATATTAAGATCTCATCGGACCTAAATAAATTAAGATCCAACTTGTATAACTAATTCTAGAAGCTTTGTTCAAAAGGAAAAAATGTGTTTAAGCATCTTAGACCTAGATCTAGTAGCCTAAGTATGACCTGAAATGGGCATGAAAAGCATGTTATGTAATACTCATAGTGAAGACCAACCACGTCTCAACATTCTTAGTATAATAGGGAATAGCTATAAGGTGATAAACAATTTTATCAAGATTTTGGTTTAGTTTTACAAGGCCACTCCAAATTGAGTTCGCAAGTATATGAGAAGATGTCACATTTATTTGATTGTTTCTTAATGTGAGGTAATTCATAAAAAAATGACTCAAGATCATTGATTGGCAAATGTTTTATGTTTAATATATTTTCTCCATTACTCTAGTAATGTTATCAAGGTGGAAAATGCTACACTTGAGAGGTAAAGGTTTATGCATAACAACATAAGTGTTTTCAATGTTTTATTCCTTTCATTAAAACACTTATAATATTATAACGACCAAATTACATGAAAAAAACTAGAGAGGGAGAGGAATAATTCCATGTCCATTTTTTACGAGGTAGAGAAGGAGAGGTGTTTAGCTAGCTTGCAGGCTTCCCAAACAATCATACCCCTCCTCATTTAAATTGGAAACCACATAAAATAAACAAAGATGGAGCTTAGTACGGTCAAGAAGATGCTTACTAAACCATATTTTTTTGAGAAATTTTGTTGGGCCCCGATGTAACTTCCAAATCTTAATGGCGCATGGTAGGTGCACATGATTAGAGGAAGTGCACTGGTGAAGGTGTGTAAGGAAGGGTTCAAAAAGGGTTCTTGGAGAACCACGGTCGCACTCTGTGCGAAGAACAATTTGGGGCGTAGCCGCTTTCGAGACTTTTGGACATAACACATGAAGAACATGTTCCATTTGGATAAGGTTCCAGCCTAGCGACAGGGTGTCCTGGAAGGAATATACCTTGCGATAGGAAGATCCAAAAAGATAATCATGACATGGAGAGGCATGCACCTAGGGAAACCCACACCTTGACACTTGGGGCCAGATCTGAGGCTACAGAGGAGTTTGTTAGAGCTCAGAGGCCTATTTATATGCCCACCCTTGGCAAAGAATAGGAGAGGTACAAGAGAACTACTATGGGATGAAAATTGGTAGATGATTTTAGTAAGGATGTAATGGGGAAATGGGGAATGATAATTTTGTTTTGTGGGAATACATATATGGATCCAGATATGGCGCATGACTATGGTCTGCCTCTTTGTGATACTTTGTAGCAAGACTATGAATGAATATGATAAGGTTACCACTATGTTTACATTAAGATATCCTTCTGTATTATCTGCATGTTTTTACTCTGCTTTTGATCTTGTATAATCATGGACCTTACTTGAATGATTAAGTATATTTGTGGATTTACAACTTCTTGGTTCTGTTATTTCTATTGCACGCTTGGTTTCTGTTATGAATAAAGGGGTGTAGAAGCCGTCCTGAACTCTATAGCTTCTTCATTTCTATTAAATCACTAAGTTAGAATCATGAACTATGCCTTCCACTAGACTCACATAAAAGAGAGACTCGGCTCCCTCTCGTGCACCTCGGGTGAGTGCCTAGCGCCCGCTGGGTGATAGGCCGATGCGCATGAGGTTCCCTTGTTCTTAGTGGGTGCAAAAATGACTACATCTTAGTTCCGTTGTCAGGACCTCTTTTCAAAGTTGTAGTGGAAAATGACATACATGATGATCTATGAAGAAAGTGATGACAAAGCGTTTAACACTTGAAGGTGTTGAAAATTGGTTTAAAAGCATGGAGGATGAATTCGCTCAGAGATTCAATACTGGACCTAGGTTTGACACATGAAGATGGGTGGAAGACACTCTTTATCATGAGTTGTACGAAACCTTCTTTTGTTGTTTCCCAGTAGAGTTATTTGAATGGATCTCGGCTTATACATCTAGATCGGGGTGGTATTATAAGTCACACCCTTGGACCCAAGAAGCATATCAAAACTTGCAAGATGCTGATCTAACATGGACCCATGTTGTAGATCATTGGTGGAGGGGAGTATTGACTAGCTACACTTTGGAATACGCCATTTCCACGTATTCTTGTCTAGAGGTTGCTGAGTTTGAATTTTTGCGGGAGCCAGAGGATCATTTCTGCATGCTATCCCCTAGCAATCAAAATCTTGATGGTAACCATGGGTTTAGAGGCATTTCCTATGGCCAGCTAAACCACTCTGAGTGCTTGGCAAGGAAGCCAGGTTGGGGAAGGATGGCTGATATAACGACTGAAAAGGAAAGGGAGGAGAGACGGCTCAAGTATAACGAAGTGCATGAAAAGGAGATTGATAGACAACATGGGATTACAAGTGGGTTATGGAGCTAGACTTGGTGGAAAGGAGTTGAGGTTCACACGGAGGATGTGGAACCCGAATAGTTTGTGATACCCCATATTGGTAAGCGTGGGAGAGAATACCTTGCGGCTTCTGATGAGAGTCCATCACGTAGAGAAAGAAGATTCATTGGCATGCATCTGACCCCACCTAGTGATCGAACCTTGGCACTTGGTTTGTTTGAATGAGGAAAGAGTACAGTTGATCCTTTTGATATTAGTGGAAGCAACTGATCGGTGCCAGGAGATACAACTTCTCGTTTGGGACTTATATGGCTTCACATACTATTCCAGTATTTGGTGGAATGTTTGGACAAGGCACATACATAGCTGGTTTTGGAAGCATGCTAGGAAGTGGTGGAGGAAATATGACTGGGAGTGGCACTAGTTCACAAACTGTTGGTGTATAATTTAGTGGAACGATGGGAGCATTTGGCATGGCAAACACAAGCCCTGTACCTAACACAGGAGGATCTGGAGGTGGAAGTGGTGGAGCTGGTGGCTCAGGATCTAGTGGGTCTGGCAGAGGAGGAAACCAAGGGATTGGATCAAGAGGACAAGGACCTCAGCCACCTCCTCAAGTATTTTTCGAGATGTCTCTACACTTACCAGATTACAGTGGGATAGAAGATGCCGCAGAGCATGTGCATAAGTGTGAGCTGCTATGGCGTGTGAAAGGGATCACAACCCATGATCGAAATGCTAGTCAGTTTGTGACAACCTTGCAAGGATGCACGCATAGTTGGTATAGAAAGTATGACCCTCATCAAACTGTTGTGGATTATACTGAACTGAGAAATGTGTTCTTGGTGGAATTTTACATACCCGAGTTTGAATGAAGAGCATCGGCTCTTTCAAGGAAATCCAACAAGGAATGGCGAGAGAGCATGAGGGAATATGATGCGTACTTTAAAACTCTATTATCTAAACTATCTTATGATATCCACTCTTCACAACATGCCCGGTGGTTTTGGAGGGTTGATCACACCATTTAGAAGGGATTTGTCTCATAAAACATTCCTGGACTCCACGTGAAGCATTGGAAGCTACTTTGCACATTGAGGTAGTTGGTAATGTTGACACCAATGTTAGCCCATTTTTGGAGGCTCAAATCACTAACATGGATAAGCAGTTGTTGAAGTTATCTACCAACACAGTTTCAGAGACTCACAGTGGGATGTGGTGCATAGATTGTAACGTAGAAGGGCACAAGAAGGATAATGGTGGGATATGTACTTGGAAGGCAGTGTGTGCCGTAGTGGTAAATTGTGAAATATGTCACGGGGACCATGATGCAAGTAGGTGCCCGCTTTTACAGCGCGTGATCCACAAAAATGTTTCCTATTATTGCAAGATATACACCTCAACCACACATGACACCAAGGATTGCAAATTGATTGACAAGATTCATGAGGCAATTGATCTTGGTGTGTGTCAGACTTGTATTGCCAGTAGTTCCAAAGGAGATGAACATCGGTATGAAGAATGCAAAGATGAAGATGCATGTGGAAGATGGTTTCGTGAAGGATTTTGTGGTCGTGGTAACCATGGAGGAAGAAGTGAGTTCCCATGTGGAACATGGTTTAATTGTGGGGCCCACAGAGACCATTATAAGCGTGAATGTCCAGATCTTCTACGGTGCTCATGGCATGGAAAAAAACATAAGTACGAAGAATGCCCAGAGTTATATGAACATAGTGAGTGTGATACCGAAGCATAAGGGTCTTTGCCGCCATGGTGAGTATTGAGAAGGCTGACGTGCAATGGCTTCTACAGGTAATACGTGAATCAGAACTAGAACATGTTATGGTAACAACAAGGGTGGAGTCCACACGCGCAAGGGAAGCACCTAGGCAGAAACCTCTGGTTTTGAGGGAGGAAGTAGTACATGGGAAGTATCCAAACCCGGCTCACCAGAAAAGAAGTCTACTAGGAAACCATGGATGTAATTCGAAGCTTAAAGGGGAGATCCAAAGTTTAAAAGATCAAACTAGGAAAGATGAGAAAAGAAGACTAGTAGAAACACCAAAGGATGAATTGGATGAGGTTAAGGAGGTGTGTAAATTGCTAAGGTAGGAGAATATCATTCCCCTTCTAGGAGCATGGTTGAGAGAAAAGGTACCACACATCGGGAAGAGCACGAAAGGCAGATCCTGCAT
This sequence comes from Taxus wallichiana var. yunnanensis, assembly GCA_018340775.1. NCBI lineage: Eukaryota > Viridiplantae > Streptophyta > Pinopsida > Cupressales > Taxaceae > Taxus > Taxus wallichiana. Next base: position 223,460,101 of record CM031235.1, read on the forward strand.
GCAAACCTCCCACCTCATAGTCTTGATTATGACAAAGAGATCACCTTGAATGCAGTAGTGGATGGATGGCTGCTTAGCAACATCCTCATTGACACAGGCGCAGAGGTTAATGTTCTCACTCTAGATGTCTGGCATCAAATGGGAAGACCTACATTATAACCATCTTCAAATGTGTTGTATATGGAAAATAAAACAAAGGTAATGCCCATAGGTGTCTTGAAGGATGTGACCATTACCATTCAGGGGACTAAGTTCACTAGGGATTTTGAAGTCTTGGCACTTTTCGAGGTAGATAATTTCCCAGCATTACTTGGGCACCCGTGGTGTTATAAGAATAATGCAGATCTCCGGTTTAACAAGGGGTACATAAGCTTTGAAAACAAGGAAGAGAGGGTGATTATACCACTTGCTGATGGGAAGTCCACACCCTATACTGAACCCCTTGGGGAGGAGGTCCTAGACAAAATATATGTGTGCTCCATAAGGGATCTAGAGACCATCCACCCTACAGAAGGAGTCATCTAGTTTGATGATGCTCAATCTATCAGTGATACTACTAGTATAGCATGTGATAATTGGGCGCATGAGACTTATGAATTGATTGGGCAACTTCTGAAAGGATCAATGACCAAGGTAACCATGGCATGCACAGTTCGGTGCTTGGGAGGAAAGGCAATAACAAAGTATTCTGGGGATGCATACCATGAGGTCTTTTTAAGAGAAATGGAAGATCAATGGAGGGAGGAAAAGTGACAAGGGATGCTAGCTTATGTTTTTATAGGCACAACAGTGAGGTGGTGGGCCGCGCATAGTGAAAAATTGTTGGAATAGTGTGAAATTAGAATTGCGCTCACTATTTAATTCTCAAAAAGTAACATATCCACCGCTATCAAGGATTACAATGATGATAGACCCACCTTTTCCCACATCTAGGCATATGAGAGGGTGCTGGGAAGAAGCGCGGAAGCTTTACAACCCTCCCTTTGGGTTCATAAGATTTATTTGACACTACTGAGGTTATGCGCGCGATTGGTACATCCATTCTAAAACCCGCCGCCAAACAAGAAACTAGCAAGAATTAGTGATTGACCTAGTTCACACATTCAAATACCGAAGTACCATGCAACCAGTTGATGAGGCATTGCACCATGGTAGAAGATAGATTAGTAAACTTACATGGTGGACCTAGCTTAGAAGTGTGATTCGAAGAGGAGGAACCAACAGACATATAATTCGAGCACGCATGTGCCGAAAAGGAGAAAGGAAAGATGGTATATGTTGTTGATGGAGAGGAGATGGAGAACCTGAATGTTGACCATTCGGTTGGGACGCGCAAAGTGGTTGATAGTGTGGATGCATGTGCGTGCGTGTATCATCAACCACTCAAAACTAAGAAAGTTAACATTGGCTCGGAGAAGGAGCCCAAGGAAGCTATCATTGGGGACTATTGGTCAGACAAGGAAGTATCAAAGATCATCGATCTATTGCGTTAATTTGAGGATTTATTCCCACGTGAGATACCATGAGTTGAAAGGTGTCCACCATTCATTGGGGGAAATGAGGATAAATTTGAAAGATGGTGCGCGCTGATTAGGAAGAGGCCTTACAAGATGAATCCCAACATGCATGTAAGGGTTAAAGAAGAGATAGACAAAATGATAGCATCCGGTATCATTGAGGTTGTGGAGGAATCAAAATGGATAAGTCCAATGGTGATCAATATAAAGAAGGATGGGTTGATTAGGATATGCATGGATTATAGGGAAGTGAATGCTTTGTTTGTATCATAGATCCTTTTCCCACCCCCTTCACGAAGAAATGTTGGAAGGAGTTCTTTGGGTGCGAGGTCTATTCCTTTACAGATGGATTCTCGAGGATATCACCAAGTAAGGATTGCCAAGGGAGACCAAGAAAAGACAACTTTCACCACCGAGTGGGGAAGCTTTGCACACAGTCATGCCCTTTGGATTGAGGAATGTGCTCGTTGTATTTTCACGCATAGTGGTACAAGAATTCAAGGACTTCATCCACAAGTTCCTTGGTATATTTGGATGATTGGACGAGTGTATGGATTCGTTAGGGACCATTGTGATAACTTGAGAATGATGTTTGAAAGATGGCAGTTGAGGATTTCCTAAACATCAAGAAATGTGTCTTTACAACCCCTTTTGGAACATTGTTGGAGCATATCCTATGCAAAGAGTGATTCTTGGTGGATCCCATGAAAGTTACTGGTTATTATGGGACTAGGGAGCCTACCAAACAAAGCGCCATTGCATGGATTTCTTGAACACACCTGATACTATAGAAAGTTCATTAAGGGATACACCAAAATCACCACACCTTTGGAAATATTGCTCAAACATAAGAGTACCTTTCGGTGGGGCGAAGCGCAAGCAGAGGGTATTTGACACTCTAAAAGAAAGGCTTATCACCGTACCTATTCCGCAATTCCCATCATGGGATAAACCTTTCCATGTCCACATGGATGCCTCGCATGCATAAGAATGGGGGCTGTTATTGCTCAACTAGGAGAGGGATTGTTGATCATCCCTTGTGTATTGTAAGTAGAAAGTTGACACCAACAGAGTAGAATTATACAACGACAAGCGCAAGGCATTGCCAATGATTTACGCACTCCAAAAATTTAGACAATATCTACTTGGTGACTCCCTTCATATTCTACACTAACCATATGGCATTGAAGTGTCTAGTAAACAAAGCAAAAAGTGTTGTAAGGGCGCATATGCCGTTGGGTACATTTTTTTAGGAATTTGAATTCAAGTGGTGGTAAAACCTAGAAAGAATAATTATGGGATGGATCATTTATGAAGGATTGATTCGGGGAGAGGACACGCAAATTATCAAGGAAACCATGCAAGATGCACAACTATTCAGTTGCAGAGTGCACACGCTTGGAGTTAGAGGACATTGTTGTTTTTCTCAAGCAAGGTGTGGCTCCCGAAGGGATTAATACACTAGAAAAGAAAAAGTTAGCCATACATGTCACGCATTTCATGTTGATCAATGGGGATTTATATAAAATGGGCTGCGATGAGGTTTTGTGCCATTGTGTATTAGAACATGAATGCATAGCTATAATAGAAGAATCCCATGGTGGGATTACTGGAGGAAAATATGCAGGGAATGCAACCGCACACAAGATCCTAATCGTCGCTCACGGTGGGAAATGATTCACTAGGATTGCATTAAGTTTTGTAAGGCCTATGACCACTACTAGTGCCTTGGCAAACTTGGAAAAAGGGATGAGATGCCCTTGTGCCCCATCGCTAGCGCGAAAACTTTTGAGAAATGGGCAATATATTTTGTCGGACCAATCTCACTAAAGCTGCATGAAGGACTAACTCACGGTATATTATTACCTATACTAATTATCTGACAAGGTGGGCAGAGGCCACGCCCACTAAGGATTGCACCATAGCCATGGCTACTAGATTTTTGTGGGAGAACATTATCAGCAGGTATGGGTGCCCTTTAAGTTTAACAAGTGATAGGGGCACTCACTTCTTAAATGAAACCGTCAGGATTCTATTGGTAGAGTTCATGGTAGCCCATCACAAGACTACCCCTTACCACCCTCAGGAAAATGGGACTGTAGAAGCATTCAACAAAATCCTTAGTCACACATTGACTAAGATATGTGACATGGGTAGGTAGGATTGGGATGACAAGGTGTCAGCAGTCCTTTGGGCATACATAACAATGTATAAAAGGTTGAACAAGGCCACACCATTTCAATTGGTGTTTGGCACGGAAGTAGTTTTTCCAGTAGAATTCATGTTACCATCTCTGCGTATAGCACGCGGAGGGATTGGATGATGAGCAAGCGCTGGAAGAAAGAATAGATGAATTGATAAAGTTGGATGAAAGGTGCTCACTAGCAAGATGGAGCCAAACAACTGAGAAAGCTAGGCAAAAGGCATGGCATGACCGCCATATTAAAAACAAACAGTTTGAGGTTGGCCAGATGGTATTGCTATATGATTCTAAATTTCTATGCCATCCTAGAAAGTTGAAGGTGCATTGGTTGGGTCCTTATGTAATTTCATACATCCTTGATTCAGGCGCATGCCAGTTACAAGTCGTTGGATGGAACAAAATTACCTGGACACTTCAATGGGAGTAGGTTGAAGCCCTACTATAAATAATGCTTCTTGGTGTTTGTAAATAAGGTAGTTTTGTAAGTTAGTTTAGAATTTCCTTTCACGCATTTCCTTTCTTATATTTCCCTTTCGCGTTGTTGTTTTGTTTTTTGCCTTGGGTGTCAATAACCTTATTACTTTTTGACTTATGAATGCGCAAAGGACCGCGCATCATTTTAGTGTGGGGTAAGGTGATAAAGAGAGGCATGGAGTTATTGTACCTGGAGGATTGGGTTGGTAGACTGTTTGAATTGGCCTTGCTGAAAATATGCATTAGGAAGGTAGATGGGTAGCAAAATAAGGTTACATTAGAAATCCACGTACAAAGGAGAGAGTGCAAAAACACGAGGTAGGCGAAAGCAAGCATCATAAGGATGGAAGAGGTGCCTTTGGCACTGGTAACACACACGTAAGATTCTTTTATCAAGATGGTTTGTTGGCGTGCCAGAAGGTTGGAAAATGTTTTCGTGTAAGGATTGGGCATGGGTGGAAGCATTTTTGCGCAAGGATTGGGCGCGGGTGAAAAACATTTCACGCAAAGATTGGGTGCATGAGAAGAAGCACTGAAGTCAGGTTTTGTTTGGAAACGCCGCATTAAACATGGTCGTACGGTGGTAGGTAGCCTAGCATTAAATGCATAAAAGTGGGAAAAGCTATAAATACAAGAGTGGTCATTTCATTATTTTACTTTGCAAAAACAAGAGTGATTTTCTTTCAAGAGCTAGGGTTTTAAAGACTAACTCGTGTGAAGGAAAATCCCAAAAAATTAAGCGCAACTAGTCTGTTAGATCTACAAACTAGAGCAGAAGTGATTCACGGGTGTGAGGAACATTGTGAAGAAGCACCGTGATCGAAGGAGAAAATTTTGAGATTAGGGTTTGTGTTTTAGGCACACGAGGGGGAAACTTTTAAACAAATCACAAGGTAACCTGGGAATGAAAGCAAGGGGTAAAATGATAGCCACAAAACCAATTGATAAACCTGCAGTACAATCCAAGAAGGGAAAGAGCAAGGGAAAAGGGAAGAAGAAAGAAGAAGAAATCCCCTTGGATAAAAATGAAGAATGGTGCTCAGAAATGTAATACTCAGATGGGGTTTTGTTGGGGCAAGAGTGGGAGTCGAACATTAGACAGATGCTCATGATTGACTACAATCGTCGATCAAGCATAATCGCGAAGGAAATGGTGTTGGAGCTGGTGCACCCTACAAACAAATGAACACCTGACGGGATGCCAATCTACAGCAACATAGTCAAGGTGAAAATGGAGAAGGTAGGGCTTCTCCAGCTTTACGAGTTACCATATTTTAGGAAGCCTAAGCACTTGTACCAGTGGCTGATGACGCACATGCACAAAGATTTCTTCTACTTCGTAGGGCACAAAATGCACATAACTCCCCAGTTAATTTCACACTTTACAGGCCTAAGCTGTAAAGGGGACATGCTCATAGATGACCTCTAGGATGAGGAGGTAATTAAAGAAACCATTGCATCCCAGGAATATAAGAAGGGATCAAGGTACTACGACGTCACGGATATCAGTGATCCGGTGATGAAAATGGCCGTGCACCTCGTTTCCAAGCTAAATGGACAAGAGAGGTGGACCCAAGTGAGCAAGCCCTAGTTGAATGTCTGTAAGAAGGTCATAGAGGGCACTATATACATTATCTCATAGTACATAGCATATGAGATCGTAAGCAGTGCAGAGAATGGAGGAAAGATATTATTTGGGAACATTCTGTTAACCATTGTGTTCTCGAGAGATAGGGGTGCTAGATGCATATAATACTTTCATATGGGAGTACGGCGATCCATGGACGGGTTCAGAAGTATAGTTGTGAGTCAATGATAGGGGTGCACAAGGAGCGCTTGGATAAATGGTATACGTGCCTCAGGAACGCATTCGGGGTGGAATGGTGGATCACAGAACAACTCCCCACGGCAACTCAAGGAGAAACAAAGTTTGCGGTATACCAGCACTTCTGCATTGGCAGATTCATCTTAGTGGATGGCAGCGGGAGTCCCTGGTGTAAACTCCCCTTCTTATTTACTGCCTAATTTTTCCAAGCAGGAGTGAACAGGTACAAGGAGTCAAAGAAATTAAGACTTGACCTATCCACCCTTGACAGTGAACACAGGGAAATGAGAAAGAAGCTAATCTACCCAGGGAAGTGCGCGTACGTTGAAAGATACGTATCACAGGATGTACACATTGTAAGGCCCATGACCTTACCCATTCTTTGAGAGCCATTCTCGCCAAGATCTACCTATGCATAAGGCCAAAGTTTGAGAAGGGCGCGTACGTGGAGAATGAAATATCCATCCCAGACGACCCCATGGGGAGAAAGAAGCCCACACCAAAGCATAAGGAGAGAGAAGAGAAAGAGGAACAGAGGGCGGTGGAGGAGCAGGATGTAGGTGTTGTGGGACCAAGCACCTACATCCGGAAGAAGAAGAGGATGGTAGTTAGGGAGAAAACCCCAGAACCGGTGAAGTCGCCATCTCCTGAGGAGCCCTCGGATGAAGAGAAGACCACATCTCTAAGCGAGTATTCGGAGGAAAGAAGAAGAGAGAAGGTAGAAGGTAGAGAGAGGCACAAGTGCCTTTTTAGGCAATAAGAATGTTGGCGAAGGAGAAGAGCTGGAGGTAACCCAAGGAAGGATAAATGTAGACAACTCAGAGGAAGGAGGAGAGGAAGACATTGATGCATTCATCTTTGCACATAGGAAGAGCACCCAGGGGGAGGAGGACACGCAGAGTGAAGAAAGGAGTGAAGGGGCAAGCACCAAGGACCGAGAAGGGCCCAAGCTCACGCAGGAGGAGATAGATGAAAAAGTGACAAGGGAGGCATAAAACATGATTGATGCCTTGGTCAATGAGGAGTTGGGGAATAACGTGGATCTCGTGCTCGGTGAATTCAAGGAAGAACAAAGGGAGAAGAGTGGAAGTAGCACAAAAGGCCCAGACTCTTTCAGTGACTGTTCCAAAGGGCGTGTGCATGGGAAGTAAATGCCGGAGGAAGGAAGATCGGTGATGGGGTATGTTAATGACCCTAACAAAGTTTCGTGCGGCACTTCTAGAGTACCGTGCCCACCAAGGAGCTCACCGCTATGGAGTCCTTCGATCCTGAGGGTGCATACCTACACACTGAGGAAAATGCTATCATGGGCGTTCGACTCCCACATTGATGAGCCCGAATTTGAAGTTAACCAAGAGGCCATACTGGAGCTCTCCGAGACAAAGGGGGTTAACCCCCTCATAAACACACAACACTTGTCAAATGAGCAAGTGTGTAATGCACTCAACAAGGTCTCCGTGGAGGTAGAGGCAAGGCTCTTCTGCAGAAATGAAAAGATTAAAACCTTGGAGGACCTGTTGGAAAAGATAAAGGAAGAGGTAGTTAAGCTGACAAAGGAACTCAGCCTTGAGAAGTTGATCAGCGCTCAACTACAATAGGAGTTCAGGAGGAGAAGGCTAAAGTGCATGAAGTCTCCAAGAAGGTGGAGCTCATCTTCCAGGCCATTATCACAAAGCACCCAGACCTTAACCCTCCCACGCAAAAATATGGTTCCTCCCTGGAATGTCTTGAGGACTTGACTCAGATCCTCACTATGGAAAGGCAACCATTGGCCTTGGAGTCGGCAGAGGAGGTAGTTGCGTGCTTGGCAAGGGAGGACAAACTAAAGGTCATCGCGCTCATAGCCAAACACAACAAAGTGCTTGCCGAGGTGAAAATAGCTACACAAACCTTTGGGGTTGCCTACGACCATTGTGCGAGACCAAGACAAGGTGACAAGCATGCTTGCTTGGCGATGATGAGTGAGCTGAAAGAATTTAGGGAGAAGAATAATGGCAATAGAGCCGAGCACGAGAGGGTCATAGCCTAAGTGGAAAATAAATCTGAAGCTATTGAGAACCGGCGTGTCTCAATCAAAACCCAGCTAAAAGATCTCTATAAGATTATCACGAGGAAGATGGATGCCTTGGAAGATTACACCAAGGAGTTGGAGACTGTGGTGGAGACCATCACCATAAAGGGGGAAGGGTTAACCTTCGAGGAAGTGAGCACATTGGTCGGCAACCTTTTCCAAAGGGTATAGGATGAGGTCAACACATGGGATATGCTAGAGGCCAACCTATAGTAAAATTTCCCCCTTACGCTTCTTTAGGCAATATTTCTCCTCCTTCTATTCTTTCTATTTTCTCTTCCCCCATTCTTTTCCAAGGCAAGGCCTTGCATTCATTTTTGTACTACATTCTTTGAGGAGGTTCCCAAGGATGGATAATAGGTGAAGAGTGGGGTAATGTTGGGCCCCTGATGTAACTTCCAAATCTTAAAGACGCATAGGCGCACACAACTAGAGGAAGCACACAAGGCGGGGTTCAAAAGGGTTCTTGGAGAACCAAGGGCATGCCGTGTGAAGAAAAATTTAAGAATTAGTCATTTTTGTACTTTTGGACATAACACATGAAGAACGTGTTGTTTGGATAAGGTTCCATCCCTGGCAATAGGGTGGCACGAAGGAATATACCTTATGATAGGAAGATTCAAAAATCTAATCATGACATGGAGAGGCATGTTCCTGGGGTGAACCACACCTTGACACTTGGGGCCAGATTTGAGGCTGCAAAGGAGTTTGTTAGAGCTCAGAGGGATATTTATATGCACGCCCTTGGTAAAGAATATGAGAGGCACAAGATAGGTAATGAGCTCTGCATGAACTATGGGATGAAAATGTGTAGATGATTTTAGTAAGGATGTAATGGGGAAATGGGGAATGAAAATTTTGTTTTGTGGGAATACATATACGGATCTAGATATGGCGCATGACTATGGTCTGCCTCTCTATGATACTTTGTAGTAAGACTATGAATGAAAATGATAATGTTACCACTATGTTTACATTAAGATCTCCTTCTGTATTATCTGCATGTTTTTACTCTGCTTTTGATCTTGTATAATCATGGACCTTACTTGAATGATTAAGTATATTTGTGGATTTACAACTTCTTGGTTCTATTATTTCTGTTGCGCACTTTGTTTCTGTTATGACTGAAGGGGTGTAGAAGTCATCCTAAGATCTATAGCTTCTTCATGTCTATTAAATCACTAAGTTAAAATCATGAACTATGCCTTCCACTAGACTCACATAAAAGAGAGACTCGGCTCCCTCTCGCATGCCTCGGGTGAGCACCCAAAGCTTCGTTGGGTGATAGGTGGCGTGCATGAGGTTCCCTTGTTCTTGGTGGGTGTAAAAATGACTACAATTTTTTTTAATCAGTTCACATGTCAAGTGTATGCTTCCCCATTTTCACGCTATTATAAAGTCATACAATACGAATGCTACCCATTGTCAATCTCAATCTCACAAAATTATGTAAAAAAACTGGTTGTAGGAGGTGTTACAAGATAATCCTACACATACATTTGTTACCCTTTCATGGATACTTTGAAACCATTGTAGGCAAGAGGCCACATTACTTTCATGCATTTTATCAAATAGTCTACATATCAAGTGTAAGCTTTCGTATTTTACATACATAAACTACTAGCACCCTTGTAATTCTAACAAATGCCAAAAATTCCCCAAAAAGGCTTACGTATTTTCAAAACCTATATAAAATCTCCTATGTTTGCATAGGTCGGAGATAGAGGCCACATATATATTCCCAACTCACACCCCTTCTTTAAATTCACACAACTTGTGCTACTTTTTAAAAAGTAAAAAAATAATATGATTTATCTCAAGATAGCTGAAGTCTTAAAAGTTTCCCACATAGACAAAGAACTACATCCCCCTTAAATATTAAAATGAAATTGAAACTTACCTCATCAAGGGATGTTCTAAGGGCCACAAGTCAATAATGAATTTAGCAAGCAAGCAACCCCTTGCCTTTTGATGTAGACATGTCTTCCTGTGTCTTCAAAACAACACAAATTACAAAATCATATGCCTTCCATTATGTTTTGGTGAATGTATGTACCATGTCCCAAAACTTACTTTTTAGCATAGGATGATATTTTAAAAAAACTATGAACCCCTCATGTATATACATTTATTGCATTTTTGGAAACAACTACAATGCTCCATTAAGATATCGATGCCTTGATTAAAAGGCCCATGCACAAGCTGGGAGGATGCTGGCTAATGTTGTGGAGTTTGGATTCTTAGTCTATTAATTTCTTTGGCATGGAAAATTATAACACCCTTCAAACAAACAATTATATGCATGCCTACAACTATAGAATTCTATAAACCTATGGTTTTTTTTCACTCATTTCCAAGATTGTTCATGTGCCTTTCGCTAGACTCCACTATAGAAGACTGCGAAAGAGATTAGCATCTGCAGCTACAAAAATTGACAAACTTCTTTATGACAAGATGGATGCCCTTTCCTTATTTTGAAGGTCCCTATTTTTCATGGCTTGGAGGTACAAAGTGTCGAGGTTGAGTTAAGCTTTACACCTATCGATCGATTTTTTAAAAAGTTTCTAACACCTTTTCCTAACCTAACCTCATTTGATATCCCCAATATTTTTCCATTCGGGGAAGGAAGAATAGTTACGGTTGAGAGTGGAGAACTACAACATAGAGGTATATATAGATGTCATTTGTAATCATGTTTTGTGACTCAACATTCAAATCCAATTTATTTACTACCTTTGAGTAACAAGCGGATGTCTCGAACAAGAATTCACTTGCACATGTAAAATTTGAGATGTTTTAGAGAGATTTTCTCCTTTCTCTCGATATAATGTAAAATTAAGGGGGAATGTTAGGTAAAATCATCGTTTAGAGGTAATTATGTATTATAATAGTTATTTTGTCTTTATCATAGTTACCTTAGGAAATTAATTTTTACCTAGATAACTTTTTAATTATATGGTTATATTGTACAAACAATATTATTTTTTTCTATTTTAGGAATAATATTCTGTATATTATTTATTTTATTTTGTACTATATTTTTAAACATTTGTAACTATTTTTGTTTGTAATCTATTGTATAATTCCTATAATTATTTCAACATTCATTTTTATGTAATTAAATTCTTCATATTAATAAACTATCAAGTAGGATGCCTCCTTCACTCTATCACAACACTTTGAAGTGGGTGACATATTAAAAAGTCATTTGATTTTATTTATGAATTTTGTATTTAACCAAATAATTGTAAACAAAGCTAATGAAGGAAACAATTTACATTAAAATCTTTATGATTGTCTTCCATTGTTCTTTGTTGACCAACATTACTAATTAGTGCCCTTTGTAAAACTTTGAAATTAACATTATCTTGTGAATAGACAATGAGCAGTTCTTTCAACATCTGTTATAGTGAGTTGATTATTTGAGAAATACAACCATTGAACTAATTATAAAAAAATTGATTAAAATTTTGGTTGATTTTAACAAAAAGTATAGTGGCATGGGTTTTAGTATTGTTAATCTTAAATTCCTTATTAAACTATTAACCCTTATGTGGTTGTGTTCAAAATTAAATAAAAAAGTTTGTCTTATGTTGATGAAAAATAAAATTCAGATTTTTTTATTGATAATTGGTAAAGGGGGATTTGGCGGGGTCCCTACCCTATTACAACAAAGGATAAACCATCTAGATAAAGCTTTATACATTTCAAAGAGAAAAACAACACCAATTCTCATAATAGTTGAAGCAACAACTCCAGTGGCCTAAAACCAGGATAAAAACTGGACTAGAAGAGAAAGCAAACTAAATAAATATGGACAAAATGCCTAGATCATTGCAATTTAAGTGACTTCTAGTCACTCTCATACAGTGATGAGAAGAACCCGACATTTTCTTTTTAACACTTGTCCATCCATCTTCAACTTATTTTGCACATTTTATGTCCAATATTCCCAAAGTTTTGGACATAACATTGATTACCTTGTTGTGTTTACCGAGCCCTATATCATTCAAATATTTTTGGCATTGTTCAAGTAACATTTCGTAGAGGACCCTACCCCATGTACCCAACAATCGAATGTTCTCCATGCGTATTATCCTCTTCTTGAACCGCCCCATTCAAACACGACATTAATAGCATAAAATTTTAAATTTCTTTATACAAGATTTTTCCACCTTTGCAATGAATCCCCTCGACAAGCTGTCAACTAGCAAATTCACGTAGCGGTTTGGGATGTAGAGACTAGCGATTCGTCATCCTTATGTTTGAGCCTACCTAAACCAGTCACCGACTCACCAACATCTAGAAACATCTCCACGAAAAACTCCTCATCAACACGTTCTACATCGGGAGGTACCTCCACAAGTTACGAGGGGGCTCAGCTGCTCCGAATTCTTCCTACTTCCACTTAGATGGCTTCAAACTATTATGCAATATTTCATTTTTTTCCATTTAGGGGAGAGGTTGTTTTTCTTTACAACCAAAAGCTCCATGTCCCGCCATCTAGCATTTTCCACATAAGACATGCAAATCCTCATAATATTTATTATTGTTCTTATTAAAAACAATAATTTAATAAAGGAAACAAAATTAATATAATAGTATTAATTGTCATTATTAATGTTTTTATTATTATACAATAGTTTATTGAGAGAATATCTCCCAAACATCTTTTAATTATAATTCTTAAACAATTCTTCTTTGCAGATAAAAGAAACTTTTTTAGATAAGGGTAAAGGGGGCTTTACGATTTATCCTACCCATGTACAAAAGGGTTATCAATCCAAATATAACATGAATGCCAAAAGTATTAACCATAAAAGAAGCCCAGCGGGAAAAAAAAAGCTTCCTAACAACGCATAGAAAGACATAAACATGCTAAACAATAAGGATTACAAAAATGAAACACGAAGCACAAGTATTTCTAAATTATTTAAACTTAGATTATTGATAATGTACCAAATTCATGTATTCCTCAATAGGGTTCTTTTGATCTTCCTATATTCAAAAGGTCATTCTCATGTAATCTTTATCCCTAGCACATTCCCAAAATATTCAATATTTTAAGATATAGAGGATGATTACGAATGGAGGTTCTCTTTTTCCTAGACATCATATGTGATAACGTATGTTTTTCATAATCTTACTCTTCAATCTCCAAAAAGAATTTAATTTTTCCATTTGAGAACAGCTCTTCTTCCACAAAAGTTTCACTTTCCTTTTCTCTTCAAATTTCATTCCTACCACGATGTTATCCTTTTATTTTCGTTTATTTTCCGCCTCGAGGAAAGACGTCCATTGATTTTCCAGACTCACCACAACCAATTCATCAACGTTTGAATGGATGCTTAGCTTCCCAGCCATAAACTCTTTCAGGATGCTCTCGTCGCCACAAAAATGATCTGTTCAATTCAGTTCTCACATGCTCTAACTTAAAACCTCTTCTTCTTAAAATACTCTTCTTCCAGGGAAACCTTAGTAAAATCTCCCACCAAAGAGCTATCCTCAGATAAGAGGATCCAACCGCCATCATTAACGCATTTGTCTGGGGATCCATCCACTCTGGAATCTTACGAACCCACCCAAAGAACAAGCCCCGACGTATCCAGAATAAACGAAGGGGAGGGATTACCCCATTACAATCACTTGTCCATCTACAATGTTGGCGCAAGGTCAAAAAAGAGTGCCGAGTGCAAAACAAAAGCACGAGCGAGCCTTTAAACTCGAACTTTCAATGTATCCGCTCAAATTGCTAGAGATATCATCCATATGCGGGGAAATATTACGCCACTCCTACATAGGTGTAAGGCAGTTTCCAGCTTAATGTCCTAGGACGTGGCCTAGTCAGTGTTATTATTGTTTTTCCATAGAACCAGGCCCCCCTTGAAGCACCTTGTAAAGTTCAATTTATGAACAAAAGAGGAACAACAAAAAATTCATTGGCTAAAGATATAACCTACAGAGCGCTAAAAGGTTTGCCACCGGCATTTGGCCAAGGTCCAGTCCAAGTCGACGTTGAGTATAATCCCAGCAAAACGCCATTGCAAATACACACCAAATCTTTCCTTTCCCTTCTCAGATATTGAATTGGGAAGGACAACTGTCGGCCCATATTTTGACTAGGATAGAGATAAAAGAAGAGGTCGCCCCGCCTCGGAGAAAGATCCTATTTGCCTAAGAGGAACATCCCCCATGCGAATCCTTCTCATACTTTTTCCGCTCCCAGCTTGGTTCAAAATCCCTGTTCCCGTTCATCCCTATTCAAACATCATTCATACCATCTTCCCCACGAAAAGTAATCTTATTTGTTACAAAATTATTAGATAAAACTTTATGCATAACATCATGCATGCCCTTTCCAATCAAATTTTATTTATTTTTTGATTGATAATTGTTGGAAAGGCTCCAAGGACCATTACAAGATAGATATAACAATTAAGCTCACAAGAGACAAAGAAACAAACAACAAAAAGTCAAAGAAACTTGACTCAAGCCAGCATCACGAGAGAAAAGGATAAAAAGACTAGAAACCAAATCTCAATCAGAAGAATGAGATCTAAGCTTCATGTGCGCTGGTACTAAATTTCGTTTTGAGGAGATTCTTTTCTTATTTTGGACTACCATCCACTCCTCCTTGTTGAGATCATTGTCAGAATCTAGCCCACATGGAATAATAACATCAATGGAGGAAATAGGCCTAAAGAGGGAATCAGAAACATGATCTTTTTCCTCATCCATCCCGGGAGGTATGGAAGAGGATTAGCTCAATGTTGATGACGAGGAGCCTGGAGAGGATTCTCATCTAGAACAGGGGTGGATTTGACCCTTGAGGGGCACTTTTGTGAAGAATCAACAGGAACTAACGGAGCTTCCATTTTGTAGTGCAAAGGAAGAGAACCCTTCCACCAACCCATCTTAGCCCCACTTATGAGCTTGGAGCACCCACAATCCTTGACCAAGTGACCTAATTCATAGCACCTATGACAGTGAAAAGCTAGTTTTTCATAGTCCAGTCTTTGCGTCCAAACCCTTTCACCAATCTACAAGTTAATCTTCTGAGGAGGATCAAGAGGTACATCCAAGTCCACCAAAATCATAGCATAAGAGGTGTGGAGAACCTTTTCATTCGAAGCAACAACTTTAACAAATTCCCCCAATGTATTTCCAATGGCTTGAAAGAAAGGGTCATACAAAAGTTGTAAAGGTAGACCCGGTAGTCTTACCCAAATTAGCATCGAACCAACAGAATTAGTTAAAGGGTCAAACGATGGATACCATAACTTTGTCATGAGACCGTGATCTCCCAACCAAACCGATCATGAACAACATCTCAATATTTGGAGGATTCAAAAATAGCAATAAAATATGCTTTTCAACATGGGTAAGGCTTAACTTTACCCCCGATAATGGATCCCCACTTCTCTGTGATCCATTCGTAAAGCCGAGAAAGCTTTGGCCATAGATCTTTGAAGTGACATATGAGACCTCGGTTGTCATAGTCCTCTTCATGGCTCAACACTGTTCCAATCAACTTTTGACCTTATAGTTTTCCATGCATTCTCGAGAGAGAACTCTAATATTAAATAAACAACTCATTTTTTAATAAAAATAATTAGATTCATTATGACCAACTAAACCTTTACATAAATCAATCGAATACCCTAAGCAACAAACACTAAACACACACCTTAATTTAAATAGATACAATGAGGTAAATAATAATGGTACCCTTAACCACTCATTTTACATAATAGCTATATAAATCACAAAAGATAGGTTCAAACCATTAATAATAAACCCCAAAAACATTAATGGCAACTATATAACTTGAGCTCTAAATTCAAAACCATATGAACAAATTGTAAATACTAACCATGAAAAAACCCAAAACCTTGATTCCTTCATGAGGTCTTGACTTTAGGGTTTACAATTAAGGATTTTTGTTTTGTGCTTTTTATGATTGTTCATGGAATATTTGCTTTGTTGTTCGGTGTTTACAACATTACTTCGAGGGTTTGGTGTTTTTAGTTCATTGGGTACAACTAGTTTACTTGTCTACTTATGGTGTAGCAAAGCTCCCAAATACACAATGAACACACCATAAATAATAACAAGATACACTATATTAACATTATTATTATAGTTTTATTTTAAATTACATCTTTGGAATTATAGAAAAATAATTGTAAGTGTAAGGTATGGTTTGAATTATTTACGACATTGTTGAAAGGGGCCACTATTCAACACTATCCAATAATATCTATTGAAAGTCCATGTTCAAAACCCATCTGTCACTTTGGTATGCAAGCAGATAACATTGATGCCAAACATTAAAGCTTACAAATATAGAATTTCATTTTCTTGCAATCTCTTTGATAGTTTTGTTTTCATTTTTCATGCATGTATTTTATGTAATAATTTTGTCTATTTCTTGATAGAATTATATGTAAATTCTAAACAAAAATAATAACATGACACTTTAAAGCTCCATTCGACACTTGAAATAATAATTGATCACATTGAATAAAATTGTGAGGATTTATACATGACATCATAAACAGTGAACCACAAACACTAAAATCCCAACACTAAACACTATATCATTAATGTTGAAGACTAAACACAAAACTGTAGCACTAAAGACAAAACTTAAGGTTCCTGAATGATAATGCTAGTTTAAATGAAAAAGTGAAAAAATGTTTCAATATATTACAAAATGTACTAACAACATATCGACATGGAGGAGATGCGGTTGGAACACGTGGTTACAAAATAGAATCTGTAGATGGATGCAACCTATAAGTAACTGAGTAGATAATGTAATACCTGTCACAGTTTATGGTAACATTACCAGCCTTATTACATTGTTTTTAGAAATTTACCCGCAAATAGTCATCTTATTTTCACCTTCTTGTTGAGTTGCAACATGTCCGTTAATCTTCCTGTGGCAAGGCCAATATGTGGATTTCCGAGAATCATTGTGACTAGATTTCCTCTTGTTTGTAACAATTACGGATGATGAGTGAGCTTGGTATGCTCGTGAAGTGAGATGTAGGTGCTCCTAAGAGCGTTCGATCTCACGTTGGTTGTTTGCATCATAGAATTCTTCAAACTTAGCATGACTATTCTACATTTGGATGTCAAAAAGACTCCTTCAAATGGTCCACTACGAGTTTGAATTTCATGTTTTAGAGACTTTTAAGTAGCGCATATCAGATATTGACACTCTCAAATGTTGCACATCTCTATGGTCACTTGAAATATTGCTAACATCTCGGGGAACGATTGTCATGTGCTCAGATTGCTACACGGAATCATAGGGTGGTTGCTCATGTTCTTCTCTTATACATTTATAGAATAATTGTTGAAAAATATTGGAATTTAAAATTGTGTTGTTCCGACTAATTCAAAACACTTGCATATGTCTCCTTATCTCTTGTATGTCATGCACAGGTCCAGTTTGCTTTCCAAAGTCTTCATACGTTTTTTTCTTAGAGGCACGGGCTCGAATCCTTCGGAGATTTTCCAAGGTTGTTTCGTTGGTGTGTGGAGACACCGGGATTGTTCTTAATGCCTCCTCCTTGTTCGGTGAACAGATTCTTCCATGGAAATTATTTGTGAGGGCTTGTCATGGCTTCAAAATGCTAAAAAATACGGATGTTCTTCATGCAACAATAATAGAGAACATGATGGGAAAGGAGTCTTGCAACGTAGATCTTGGCTTTCGATGGGCCCTGCTACTGCCACACTCGAGTGGTCTCCTTTTCCGATCCACGCTTGATCACCAGCGAAAAACAAAAAACAAAATGGATTGAATTTCTTTGTTCCATGTCACTCCAACTTCCAAGCATCCATATCTACATAGGTTGTTTTCTCAAATGTGAGGAAATTCCTATGTTCGTGTGCCAAACAATTACATTGATCAAATATAAACGATATGACACAAGTCGTTCGCTTGTTCTACATAAATAAAATAGGTTTCAAGAAGTGTCCTTGAACCATGATTTCAAATGCCAAACATGGAACTATAGCGAGATCCAACACGGGGTTTCTCAATCCTTATCTATAACTACAAAAAATGATGGTGAGAAGATAAGATTTCAATGTTGGAACAAAAAATAGGTTTAAGTACCAAACTAGTCATCCTTCATGTAGGTGTTAAGGGTGGACGACAAAACATGTCCACACGATGCTAAAACAACCCTCTATTCGTGTGCCCGGATGCCTGCTCCGATAACACCGATGGAAACAAAAGAGTGAAAAAATGTTTAAATAAATTACATAATGTAATAACAAGATATACATGGAGGAGATGTGGTTGGAGCGGTGGTTACAAAACACAATGCCTATGTGGAGGAAACAAATAAGTAGCTTACTCTACAATGTAATACCTATTACATTTTATGCTATCAAATGTAATGCTTTAAATACTAATTTGACACATTGAACTCTCCTATAACACCCTAGACATTAATGGATCAACATGAATGATGATAACACTGCAAGTATTCTTATACCATAAAACCTTAATTCGATATTCAATCATCATTTTACTATTATTGCTAATAAAATTAATATCTATAACATGTAACATGATGAGTCCTTCTACGATCGCATCTGTGAACTCTAGGAGTGCTTAGCCTAAATATCCCTCTGCATGCGGCAGCCGGTGTAAATGATGGTGGTGACGCTAGTGTGGGTTTCTCTAGTGGGGGAAATAAGCGATTTGTCTCAATTTTGGGGAAGGCAAAGATGATCACAAATTTGGTGGAGGAGTGCCTAATAATGGAGGGCCTTTGTCGAGATGGGGCGCTTCATATCGAGTCCCCTCTTGAGGACGTTCATTTGTATTGGGCGGGGTCAAGCTATCTTTGTTTTAGTAGTGTTCCCCCTACTCCTTCCTCCATGGCCCCTATTGCTTCGAACATACATTCTTTTGGCAGCAAGAACCCTTGTGGTGCTAGTGCTGAATTTGATGGGATTCTCATCCCTTGAAAAATTAGGGTCTTGAATGATTCGTTGAGGGGTAACACCCATATCTCCTTGCTTCTACTTGTAATACCCCTTCTTTCGGTGGATCAAACACTTTGGTAGGGAAGGTTGCATTTAGCGAAGGGTTGTAGGGTAGGTCCAAACGCATGTCCCGTATTGCCAATACTCTTTACGTGTCCTTTAGAGAGGAGGTTCTTGAAATGGAGCACTACTAGTAGGAGCATGCCTTATCATGCCAATTTATGAGACTCTAGCCCAACCTACTTGTTCGCATGATTAGATCTCACTCATTACTAAAAGGTTATATCTTTATCCCTATCTTTGAGGGTTCACTTATTGTAGGTTTTTCTTCAATTTTTGATAAGGGAATCGTGACGAGGTAACCTTTGGGCATGTGAATCACACTACCTGGTTATTAAATAGTGGTTCCATTCCTTCAACCCAATCACTGAATCATTTCTTGTAAAATAGTTTGTATTAGACACCCATAACTACCTTTGTAATTTTGGGACCAAGCATGTTTGATCTCCATTGGAAATGTTGGGAACTTTATACACATTGACTCCCATACCTTTAATTTTACTTAGACAACCTATTCCAAAATCCTTGTTGAGTTGGACACCTTAGAGAACCTTCATAGGAACATTGTGCTTAATGCTAAAAATTGAACCTTAACACAAAATTTATATTATGAGGATCTACAGTCTAGATGCAAGAGATGTTTCACGAGAAGGTCATACTATTGCAAATTGTGGGATGCCAATGCGCAAAAATGATAAAGCAAATTGCTGGAAAAATACCCTCCGAGAACATCTGGTTTTTCGGTGCTTGGGATGATTTAGACTCAAATGCGATTCATAAGATATAGTAAGTCGGGCCCAAAAATATTCTTAGTGAATTCATGCTTTGATGGAAACAAGGGGAAATTAAAAGATGAAAACCGGTTGAAGAAAAATATTACTTTCAATTCTAGTAAAGTGCAAAGGAAAGTATCTCTCTTATCTTTCCTTTGGAAACAAATACATAAATTTTGATTCATGATCTTTAAGTATTTCATTTTATTGAGGATTCCTCGGATGTTTGCAAAACAATATGAAAAACGAAACAATATTTTAACAAAATAATTGTTTCTCCTACCTAATCTCTCCCGCACTATTGGGAAACTATTTCCTTTTTTCCTTGTTTGCCTTTGTTTTCATCCTGGGCTTTCAGGCCTTGATAAAAAAAATTAATATTAATAAAAATTTGGATAATAATAAGAATAACAATAGTCATATTAATAAGGGTAATAATAATAACAATGAATTTTAATTTTTATAAATTATAATAATATTAATATACGTAATAAGATTAATATGGATGATGATGAGGAGGACGAGGAGGAGGGGTGTAGACACAAAATCATACACTTTGAGTCATTATTTAGTCTCCATCACATATTACTCTTTGCACGGCTTCTTAGTAAGAAAACTACTCATTAATCCATGTGTTAGGCCATATTTTGTTGCTTTATATTACTCTTGATGTGGAATAACAAAACCCCCGAATGAGACAATTTATAGTGGAACATTCGGCATGATTGCACAACATGGAGTTGTTGTGAAGTGTGGGACCTTGCGAATCAAATAACTCTCCGAGAGAAGGTTGGTTCCTATTTCTAACCTACCCTGCAACTAACTACTCATAATCTTTGCCGGCAAACCATATGCATCCAAGGGGACATGGAAAGAAGAATTGCATGAAAGAAACCTACACTACGAGTAGTGATACACTAAGAAAGGATTGTTAATCACTCTTCCCAACCCTGCAAAATAGAGAAAAGGTGAATCCTAAGGAGGTTGAACAAATGCAACAAAAACCCAAGTTCCACTAATGTGTTGAGGAAAGGGTGGAAAACTACAACACAAACCTGAAATACAAATAATCTTCATTCTTTATAAACAAAAACACCCAATCTCTGCAAAAACTATGAAATATGAGCAGAACACCTTGTTGCAATGAGAGGTAAGAGAGACACAAAAATCATGAAAAGTTTTAAACCAGTAACACAAAACATAAGTTTTATTGCTCATGAAGTATACACAATACATTGCATGTGGGAGAAAGCCATAAATCCATTACAATGTTTGGAGCAAAGATTAGAACAACAAGAAGAAATGGGGTTCGTGGGAGAAGAAAAGATAAACAACTTTACACATGACACCCCTTACAATTTTATAGAGGAAGAAATGAGGAGAGAGAGGGGAGAAAATCTAAAAATGCACTCCAATATCCTATAAAATCCATTATTTTCCTTGTGGGAGTGATGGGCAAGTCTTTCAAGCCCATACTTCATTGTACCTTTCTTGTTGGGGAAGATAAGAAGTCTCATGCCTCATCATTATGGTAGGTGAGAAATATTAAACCACTCCTCTAAAATGGCAGGATGTACTCCCACATTTTGAAATACTTAGAGAACATTGGGAAATTTCAAAAAGTTTGATTTTATGCAAATCTGAGCTCCAAGTCAAAAATTATGGCCATCTGAAGATGGGGTGCCATAGTGCAATAAATATGGGTGGTGATTTTTGTCTTTTCGGACTCCGAACGTACATCACATCCTCCAAAATCCAAAATTTTAGACTTTTTGGATTCATAACTTTGTGCTTTTCCACTTCAATGATTATTGCACTATTCATCACTCATGTTGGCTCAAGAGTTATGAAATTCCTAAACCTTGAAATCTGAAATTCAGACTTTGGCTTCGAGAACTTTGCATTTTCCGAGGTTTTGGGACTTCGTGTTTTGTGATTTCAAGAATTCGGGTTTCGGCCTTTCGGGACTTTGGGTTTTGGGGTTTCAGGACTTTGGGTTTCATCATTTCAGAATTTTGGGACTTGTGTTTGGGGTTTGAGGACTTTAGGTTTCAGGGTTTCAAGAATTTAGATTTTGGGGTTTTGGGTTTTGAGGTTTTTGATAATCGGCTGTGCACATGAAACTTCTAAAATCCTAAAAGCCTGAAGTCTTAATTTCAAACTTCGGGTTTCAAACTTTTCTTCTCTCTGCATGACACTAGTCACCTTTGTGAGTGATGAAACCTCCAAAACTCCGAAACCTCAAAGTTTTAATTTTGGACTTCAGGTTTTAGACTTCTTGCTCATTTTTGTGCTTCTTTCCACCAAATCCCTAAATTTTAGCCATTGTACTCTCATTTTTGTGTCCTTCTATACATTTTTACATCTTCTATTTTTGGTAGTTGACCTTTTCAGGGTTAATTACAAAATTCAAGCAAAGAAATTGTTATCACCAACTGAAAACACCCTCCGATTTTCACAAGTGTGTGTGCTTGAGATCACAGTGTAGCTAGATAACATGGGTACTATCTCCAAGATGTGGGACTTGCTACTTGAGATAGACCTCTAGAGAAAGCGGGTTCTTGTTGCTAAACTACCTACCAAAATCTACTTCTAATGCAGGAAAAACTATATTATCCTAATCTAACTTTCCAAGGGACATGGGAGAGAGAATGCATGAAATTAAAGCCTACACTAATAATGGTGATACACCAGAAAAAAGAGGGTGTGAGAATAGTCTCCAATGTGTGAAAATGGGAGAAAAATGCATATTAGAGAGGGTGATGAGAGTTCTCCATAGTCTAATAACAACATTCACAACACATTTCCATGCATACACAATAATAAGAGATTCTTGCAAGAGCAGAGGGTACACAAAAACATACTGTAATGAGATTAGAGAGGCAAGGAGAATGTAACAAACTCAACAGGGGAAGATACATCCAAAAAATTGAATCTATTGCTTCATTAATATGCACAGTCCAAACTATTACAAAGGAAATTCCTGGATCACCATGCAAGAAGTCCACTATAAAGGCTTAAAGACACCGGCTTCACAAAACTAATATGACAGAGTTTTGATAATAAAAACTATCTCTCCTTACATGAGCCCAACACTGCAATCTATATACTTTTTAAGAGATAGGATTGAAATCGTTAAATCCACTTTTAACCACTTGAAAGGGGTAATAGATTGAGTGAAATGATGTTATGTTTCTTGACCAAGGCTCCCCATACTATCCCACGACCTGCAAAGTAGTGAAAAATGTCTTTCCATGCCTCATTAAATGCATCTCCGCCACTAATAGGATCACCGTTAAAAACATGGCACATTTTCCTAAAAATCATCATCGATTCTTTATCAATTTCTTCATTTATTGACTATTGTGCCTTGGGATCAGAATTAATATTCTAATGAGAACAATTTTGTTAAAGTCTATTGAGAAATGCAAAAGTTATGGTCTTCTGAGTTTGAGCAGCTATTTTGGGTTTTCCAGAGATTTCTTGCCTTTTACGAGACTGGGAATTAATTTTTTTTGAATTGGATATGTTTATTTCCTTTTCACCAACATATCCTTATTAAAAATGATAAATTTGGTTATTTTGGCATAGAGGATGTCAAGACCTTTCCAACGATATAAGGTTTGTCAAATTTCGACCATTGGATCAAAAGTTATGCCTATTTGAAAATTCACGTGAAAACATTGTTGTTTTCCTTTGTTATGCAAAATTTTCTATGGCACCTTCCACGGACTTTATTTTGCATCACTTTCTACGAACTTTTTCTACTGAGACTTATCATTGGAACTTTCTGTGGACTTTGTTCTATGGACTTTTTTGTGCCACTTTCCACTAACTTTGTTCTTTGGACTTTTCGTGGCACTTTCCGTGGAATTTATTCTATAGACTTTTTGCGGCACTTTCCCTGGACTTTATTCTATGGAATTTTTACGTGACACTTTTACGCCTCTGAAGCCTAAAAAATTGTGCAAGTTATAAAAATTACCTTGGGCGATGAATTTTGGATTACACAAATCATATAAATATAAATTTATGTCATCATAATAAGGGACCAAGCACTAAGCATATACTATCTCCACCTAAGGTTGCATCCATCAAAGGCATCTATAGCATCATTTGCATCTATCTTTCTCCATCAAAAGGGACACAAATTTGGTCTTATGTTTAAATCATAGCAGCCCCCAAATTGCCCGGTTTGAGATGGAGCATTTGGTATGATTGTATAACATTGAACTATCCCTAGTGTGGGAAATTATGAAATGGGATAGCTCTCAAGAAAAGGTCAATTCCTACTCGTAACTAGCCTGCCACTAACTACACCTAATGTTGGAAAACAACTAACCAATCCTAATATAATGCTTCCAAGAGGACAAGGAGAAAGATACATGGAATGAAAACCTACACTAAGAGTGGTGATACACGCGAAAAAGGGTGTTGATCACTTCCCTAGCCTTGAAAATGAAGAAAGGGTTAACCCTAGGAAGGTTGGATAGATGTAACACAAAACCTAAATCACACCAATGTACTAAGGGGAGGCTTGACCATTGCAACACAATCCCAAAATGTAATACACCAAACTCTAGAAATGAACATGAAATATGCACAAAACACCCTATTGCAATGAGAGGTAAGAGAGACACGAAAATTATACAAAGGTTAAAATAACTAACACAAAACATAATTTTTATTGCTTATGAAATATACATAGTACATTGCATGTGGGAGAGAGACATGAAGCCATTACAAAGTTTGGATGAAGGCCTAAATCCCCAAAGAAGAATGGGGTGCATGGGAGAAAAAATCATCAACACTTTGCACATGCAAACCCCTTACATTTTATAGAGAAAGAAAATGAGGAGAGAGGGAAGAAAATCTAAAAATGCACTCCAATATCCTGTAAAATCCATCATTTTCCTTGTAGGAGTGATGGGCAAGTCTTCCAATCCCATACTCCATTGTACCTTGCTTGTTGGGAAGAAAATAATCCCATACCTGATCATATAGGTAGGTGAGAAATATGGAACCATTCCTCTAAAATGGTGGAATGTACTTCCACATTTTGAAATATTTTACTTTACTAAAACTAACAAATCTTTCCAAAAAATTAGATTTTGTGCAAATCTGAGCTCTCAGTCAAAAGTTATGGTCTTCTAAAGATGAGGGTGCCATTCTGCAATAAATACGAGTGTTTGATCTTCTTTTTTGGACTCCAACCTTGCATTTTACCCTCCAAAATACTAAATTTTGGACTTTCAAGATTTGAAGCTTGAGCATTTCCACTTCGGAGGTTGTTGTATTGTTCATCTAGCGAGTTTCTCGAGTGTTTCAAAATGGTGAACCTCCGGAGTCAAAATTTTGGATTTTGGATTTTGGAATCTTAAATCATATTATGCGGTACTATTCATCGTTTGAGCCAAAATGTTCCAAATTTTGGAAACCCCAAATATTGAATTTCAGACCTTCATGTTTTCATGGATTCGATTTTTGGGATTTCAGAGGTTTGGGTTTCATGATTGTTCTACCATCCGGTCGTTCATATCTCTAAAATCCCAAAAGCTCGATGTTTGAATTTGGGACTTTTGGTTTTAGACTTCAAGTTTCCTTCTCGCATGACACTATTCATTTCTCAACCCTTCTCTCAACTCCAAACTCCTGAGTATCTGAAGTCCAAATTTTAGACTTCTTATTTTTAGAGATTTTTGGACCTTTTGATTCCACCGATTCAAAAAATTTCCCGGCAAATCCAAATGCGTCCATGTCACTTCAACTTGCTCGGGAATGTGTTCATCCTGCTCTGGTGACTTTCTCGGCTTGAGCCCAAAATGTGAGCTCCCATGGCCAAAATTATTCTTCAATTTTCTCGTGCGAGGTCATGTTTGTCAATTTCACTGAAGGGAAAAATCAGATAATAGTTGGTTCATTTGGATCACACTTCATAGGAGGGGACTTTATTATTTTCATTATTACATTCTACATGTAGTTACTTTCTCGCTACTCACAAAGTGTGACTAGCACAAGAGTAACCTAGGGCACAATTCCACACACATACACCTAAAACTACATTGGGTTTGAGATGTAGTGCATTGCTTAATGATAGGTCCATCAAATTGGGAGCTCGGGACAATACGATCCCTTAGTATGCATCTTTTGTTTTTAGAATTTTGAAGCTTTTTAGGGGTTTTGCATGTGATTCCTTTACTGTAGGTTTATGGTGACATCAGCAATTCAAGCGCGACATAAATGTGACAAGTAGTAAAGGATTCACACAATTTGACGACTCTGTGAAATTGTCTTCCGTAATTCCTACATAGACTAGGGTACCCAAATTGTATACTAGGGTGCCCCAGGTGCCCCTATTCTTTTTACAAGTTACGGTGTCCACCTAAATCACTCGAATCTACATTTTCTCGGAGCTCTGTATGACGATATACCATTAATGTTTAGTCGGGATTCATTATGACACATTCCTGCAAAATCTTCAAATCATCTAAGGCTCTTCCAACCCTCTTTGCACATTATGGTTATCTATTTTTATTGGTTAGTTTGCTTTTGTTATTTCCTTTATTTATTTATTCATTATTTACTACAAACATACATTAGATTAGCCTAATTTATTTAAATTGTAGTGTAATGGGGGAATAGGAGGTGAAGAAGGATGAGGATGATGATGATGAAGGTTTTAGTGATGGTTGTGATAATGATAATGAGGATGATAATGATGACAAATATGATGATGAAGATAGAAATGATGATGGTGATGAGAACGAGGAAAATGGTAATGATAACAATGATAATGATGAAAATTATCATAAAGATAACGATGATGACAATGAGGGTGATGATGATGAAAATGATAACCACAACCACAACAAGCATGAAATAATGACATATACAACGATGATAACTTTGTTGATTATGATGATGAAAATTTTTACTATGGCCATGATAATGAAGAAAACATTGACAATGATGATATTAGTATTATTTTATCTAAAATAATAATAATAATAATAATAATTTGAATATAGGTAAAGAGGTTAAGTTGACCTGTCCCATAGAATAAGTTGAGACAAAGATGTTGTAATGGGGAACATATGAAACTTCCTCTACTAGCGGACAGAGAGGAAAAAAACAACACATCCAAAACAAACATTATAATCAAAACATCAACACAAAAATCCATACACAAAGAGCTCATCTCTCGAGACCCCTTCCCATGGGATATTAAATGCATCTTAAGGGGATTATTGTTACCTTTATTTCTTTTTTCACAACCATCCAATCCTTTTTAATATTTAGATTTCTATTTTCATTCAATATGCTCCATAGAATTTTGAATCACTGATGAAGCTAGAGGAAAGTAACATGTTGCTTTTTTTGAATTCCCAAATCCACATGAATCTTAAGATCTTGTTGCAATGGATCCTTCTTAACAGCAGAAATAATTCCTCATTATCGAATATAAATCAGCATCTTTCCTAGATTCAGAATCTAAATCACTATCTAGACGGGTCATTTACAACCATGTGGATAGGATTTGAATTCTTCCACCAAGAGCTTATAATTTTAACATGTTTTCTTATCATATGGAAATTTGAAGCTAAATGACCAAGATAAAAACATGTTTTACATCTAAAGGGAAACCCTTCATAATCCATATTTTGTGTCCAAATTCTATCCTCAACTTTGATTTCAATAAAGGCTAGAAAATCGAAGAAGTATCCATATCAACCAACATTCTAGCATATGTAGTGTGCTAATAATATTCAATATTTGGATCAATAGCCAAACATTTTCCTAAAGTGTTATCTATAGAGGTTAAATAGCCTACCATCTAAAATTGGAGGGCAAATCCTAACGTATTTCACATGAAAAGTATTAGATATCGGGTTAAACAAAGGAAACCACCGATTCCTAAGTAGAAAATGGAATTGAAACTTCCAAACTCTTCCAAAAATCAAATCAAATAATAATAATAATATTGATGATAATACTAATGGTACTATTAATTTTAATTATTTATAAAATTCTAATAATAATAAATAATAATATTTTTAATAACACTAACATTATTAATGTTTATAACAAAAACAATAATAACATTATCATTATTTTTATTTTTTATAAAATTATAATATTATATTATATATATATATATATATTATTGGTAAATGTATTTTGGGAGGGACCATACCCTAATAGGAAGGAGGTTTAAAAACTCAATTTACAAAGAAATATCATTTTAACAATGTAGAAGAGGAAAAGATGTTGAATACATTACATAAAGTGAGAGGATGAATAAATACATGTGAAACAATTATGCAAAGCCGAATCGACTCCATAAATTGTCAGGTTGGTATAAGCTGATTGATTTAATAGAACAAAATATTAATGGTATGCTAACATTCCCCCTTAATACATTATTTTTATAAATGTATCCCCAAATCATCATCATATTTTCCGATTCATCACATCGTTATGTCGCGACATGTCCCATCTACTTCCTATTGTGAGGACTTCGTATGGGTTTCTTCGAACCTCCGTGATAGATGTGCTCTTATACGTAAAAAGATGTGGATGAAGTAGTGCACTCGTATGCTCATGTGGTATGGTACGAATGTTCTTGAGGAGCTCGATCTCATGTTCGACATCCGCATCGTAGCCTTTTGTTAGCTTGACACAACTCTTCTCCATCTAGACGTTGAACAATACCCAGTCCATTATGTCCTTGAATTGCAAGTTTTGGGTACTAGTGAGGAGTAGATATCGGCGTTCTTGTGGGCTTCACTTCGGCTCTCTCAAATGTTTTGCATCTCTTTGGTTGCTTGCAATATTTATAACATCTTTGGGCATGACTGTCATGCTCTCAGACTGTAGCATGGGATCATAAGCTAGTTGTTCGCATTCATCTTCTATAGCTTTATAGAAAATTTGATGAATAAATGAAGGGGTTTGATCTCGTTTTGTTCCGATTTGATTCAAAACACTTCTACAAATCTCCTCATCTCATACACACACATGTTTTATACTATTTTTCCATCTACAATAAATGCAAGGTGGGTGTCAAATCCTCCATGCAAAGGTTTCTTCGTCATATAGTCTACAACAAGAAATGGCATAATCACTTCATTTCAGAATTTAGCACTTGCAAAATAAGAAGATCTTCCTGCTATCATAGTTTTGCAGGTGCATGAATGATAGTTGATTTTGTTTCCTTTTCAACGGATAGGATAGGTTTGTGAGAGCACCAACCAGAGATACTTGAGCATGGGTCTGCATGTGCAACAACCGACCTTGTAGTGAGTGTCCACAACATTTTAGGATCCTTTAAATGATTATGCACTCACTGCATAAAAATACCATTTTTTTACAAAACTCTATGTTGTCCTGCATCCCTCTCCCTCAGGTGATAGTTAGTTCTCTCACGTCATAACTTTATGAAAATTTGAACAATCTAATTTAGTTTTCTCGCCAACCAAAACACATTCGAGGTCATTTCATATGTAGCATTTCAAGGCGATGGCATGGGAGACGCTGCAGGCTGAGCATTACTGTTACCTGTTTGGAGAGTGGAAAAATCCAACAATTTGTTATCATGTAAATCTACCTCCCTGGCTCACTCCGATACCACTGTTAGCAACGCAGGAGAGTGCAACAATATTAAATACATTACAAAAAGTGAGGGGATGAATAAATACATTTGAAATAGTTATGCAAATCCAGTTAGGACTCCATAAACTGTCAGGTCGGTATAACCAATTGATTAAATAAAACAATGTCTTAATGTTATGCTAATAGATCATTCATTTTTTTATAAATGGGGACCACACCCCATAGAAACAGATCCTAAAAGCCAAGTAAAGAAAAATATAACAAAATTAGGAGCATCCTACAAATAAGAAGCATGCAAAAAACAACCCTGCAACACCACAACATCTTCGAAACCTTATGAAACCAACAAAGACATAGGAGAAACATGTATTTTTAAAATTTGTTAACAGGACCGTTGCTACGTTTCTATTTTTAGGTTTCAACAATATATATATATATATATATATATATAACATTTATTGACTGGAGTTATGAACTGTAGGGTTGGTGGGGCCCCACTCGATAACAATGTTCTCAGATAACATATTACAATTTAAACCATCAAAACCGTGAACACTGATTCTGCACCAGCGATGCAATTTTTCTGTCATCACCGGTTTTAGAGATACCATCCACCACCAACACCAATGTCAAGGATGAAAATTCTACCACTATCAAGAACCACCGAGTCGAATGCATGAGCAAAATCCATTGGTTATGCAACACCCGCCACCACTGGTAAACCACCCCAAGGTGGATCGTGCTTAATAGGATTTGAACCTGGGTGGATCCGACAAAATTGTCTTACTTAACCGATCCACCCAAAAACCATTGGATGATAAAATTTATAAATATTATTAAGTATATTTTTATATTTCGATGGCTCCTCCAAAGGCAATCTGGAACATTAGGAGCGGGATGTATTATTAGAGATGAGTTTGGGAACGTTTTGATCACATGATTCTTTCCTTTGGAGGTTTGATCCTACAACATTGTTGAATCTCAAGCCTTACTAGAAGGTGTGAAACTAGCATTGGATTTCGGTTGTGAGAGTCTCTTCATCGAAGGAGATTTTATAGTTGTTCTTCATTTCATTAGTAAAGGGATTTCTAAAAATTGGTCTTTATAATTTGGTATCTACAATATCTTATTCGAGTTGGTGAAATTAAATAATTGACAAGTCTCCCATGTGTTTATAGAGGGTAACAAGGTGTCCAACTATTTAGTCAATGTGGGTACTATCTAAAGCGGTGGGGCAATTATTTCCCAAATATGTCAAGGATTGGGAAGGACTTGAAGCCTTCATTATGGGCGATGGTTGGTTTGGCTTTGATTAATTTGTCATTGTCTTGGCATGTGTTGGTAATTTTTCGGTGGTTGCATCCATTCTCATTCATCACGTCTTGTATTTGTTTCATCTGGCTTTGTTTCCATGGCATTACATCCTCTAGCAGCGATGTTTTTGCATGGAGATAAAAGGAATGTTATCCGAAATTCACCCCTTGAGGTAAAATTGAATAACTTGCATAATCTCCTCATCGTTGGAGAAAGCAAAAATGATGGAAGGAAAAAAATTGGATTTTGGGGCCCCCTCGAGTTTCTCTCTGAATTCCCCATCCTAGGAAAAAATTCGAGGAGTTATACAAAATTGGAAAATTCCAAAAATTGGCTTGACTTTTTATTGCAAAAAAATCTGGTTTTCTTGGCCCAAGCCGCATGAGGTATGTGGGGGACGCTCGGGAATCAAAATGCAAAAACAGCCACAAGCAGATCAAATCGAAACATAAGGTAATTTTATCTGCACGGTCCACAGGATGTCGGGACATGAGTTTTCCACAGATCCAAAATGGCCAATCTACAAGGGAGAGCGAGAGAAATTAGGTTTTCTTGGCCCAAGCCACATAGATACGCGTGAGACATCTTGGCCTGAAAAGCCAAAAATGCTAGAGTCAAAGAGAAAATCGGTGAAGTCGGGTTGAAATGTCCAAGGCCACACTTGGGGTAGTTGGGACACTTTGGGATGTGTGGGCTCCAAAATGCTAAAACAACTCGACTGACAATGGAGATGCGGTGAATGCGAAAGTCAATGGCCCTCACGGCCCGGTCAATGGTGGTACACGTGGGACATGAGTTCCCAAAAAGATGACTTGCCCGATTTACAAGGAGGGCCAGGTGTGATGCGGATGAAACAGAGGTCTTTGGCCCAAGTCACACAAGGGACATCTAGGATGCCTAGACCCAAAATTCTGATATAGTCACAAGCAAGGTAAAGCAGTTGAAACCGGACCTCAAACTTCAAACAACCATAACTTTTGACTCGAGCTCCGATTTTCACAAAATTTGACTTTCTGGAATGGGTACAACACCTTCAACACCACCAAAACTAGATTTATTAATTTTTATGAAGGTAAATTTATGAAAATAAATGAAATATCTTCATATCTAGTAAATTTAATGCTCAGTCTAGTCAAATGACAGAAATGCCTGGTAGACCCAAAATAGCTGCCCGCACTTAGATGGCCATAACTTTTGCATTTTTCAACGAAAACACACAAAATTGGTATTGATGGAATCATGTTTTCGAGTCTGATGAACAAAAAATCAAGATATTCAGAATTTGGTGTGAAATCAATGTTGATTTTCAGAAAACGTGCCTAGGTTAAGAACAATGGTTTTATTTGGTAGTTGGGATGCATTAATGAAGCATGGGCTGGCATATTTCATTGCAACAAGTTATGGGTTAGTATGGGCAGCCTTTTGCAAGTAACTGAACATCATTTCACTTCATTTACTACATCTTGCAAGTGGTTGAAGGACAAATTTCAGGGTTTTCATTTTACCTCTCTCTCTCTCTCTCTTCTCAGATTTCTATAAATAAGAGTGTTGGGCTCATTGTAAGGGGAGATATTTTTTTAGTAGAAAAAATCTATCAATTTTTTTGTGAAGCCAATGTGTTGTATGCCCTTGTAGTGTAATCCTTGCATGGTTATCCATAACCTTGTTTTTAATAGATTGAACTATGCATATTATGTCCCCTATTGTGTTTCTTTGCATTCCTCTTTCCCCTTTGATATCTTTATAAATATAATGTTTCTATCTTACACTCTTGTATGGATTCATTATCATTGTGTGTGTGCATGAAATATTGTTGTGAATGTAGTTGCTAGATTGTGGAGAACTATTACCACCCCTTCTAGTATGCAGTTTGATTCTACTTTTCACACATTGGAAGACTATTCTCATCACCCTCATTTTCTAGTGTATCACTGCTTTAGTGTAGGATTTTTTTTATGCACTCTCCCTCTCTGGTCCCTTGGAAAGATAGATTAGGAAACGATAGTTTTTCATGCATTAGAGTAGATTATGGCAGGTAGTTTAGGAGCAAGAAAAAACTTTCTCTGGAGTTCTATCTCAAGTAGCAAGTCCCACAACTTGGAGATAGCACCCATGTTATCTAATCGCACTATGATGTCAAGCACACAAACACTTGTGCAAATAATAGGATGTTGTGATTCGGTGATAACAAGAAAATGACCTTGTTTCTGGAATTTAAGGACCCCATCTATGAAATGTCTTTAGCATTGGCTCTACCAACACATGTGAAGCTATTGAAAGAATTTTTGGGAATATTATCTCCTCGGCTCCAAGTGATCTAGGGTCAATTCTGAATTTACTTCTATTTTTGTGTCTAATCTACTCCTTGGGATTCAAGACAAAGAAGAAACTCTAGTGATACCTTTTTTCATCCTCCCATATTATAGGGTGGGTCTTGAAGAATAATTAATTAATTATAATATTGCAGCATTTTTTTCGTTTCGAGGGCTCGGGTGTAGAGGTGAGATGGGTTGAAAAACGTTAGGTGGAGCTACTAGTGGTGAGGCATCTTTCTCTTTCCCTATTTGCACAAGATTATTTTGACTTATACAAATATTCAAACCCTGGGTCATGTCATTTCTCTCCTCTAAAATTGGGAGAAGTTACTACTCTTATTGGTCCTATGTCTTCTCGGGTCTTTGTAGATAAATTGGGTCTTTCGTACTCTCTTTTGCGAAAAATGAGTACTCGCTTAGGGGCGAGTGTTACAAAAAAATTACACCGAGGAGCATGGTGGGTACTACTTCCTATTTCGCTAGCTTAAAATTAGAGTTCATCGATATCTTTGATGATGAATAGTTAGTTTTGTTATTATTTGTTGTAATGGTTTTTTGGCAGCGATTTTTTTCATCTTTCGCAACTTGTTTATTTTGGTTGGTGCTTCATTGTGATATATTCTTTCCTTGTTTATAAGGCAGGACCCCATCAACCCTCAAGTTTATAGCTTTGGTTCAAGAGCATTTAAAAATAAAAAAGGTATATTATTATTATAATTCTAATAAAATTCATATTTATAATAACTTTAATAATTATAATTTTTATGATGGTTAATTTAATAATAGTAATTTTACAAATTGTAATAAGATAATAATGATACCATTTATAATAAGTATAAAAATAATTAGCTTATACAAAAACTAAAACCGTATTAGCTTATTTTAAAATAATAATAAGTATAATTATAATTATAATTTAGTAATTAATTTATTTATTTTTAGGATAGGTAAATTGTTTGGTTTTGAGGGGACCAAAAAACCCACAAGTACAAGTGGAGAAAATATATAACAATGAAGATCAAAAGACTCAACCTTTACCTAGGTGGCTAAGAGAAACCAACAAAGAACAAACACCAAACAAAACACACCTCATCTTTGAGGATCCTTCCCATGTGATCTTAAATGCATTTTAGGGGGATCATTTACACTTTTTTTTCTATTATTTCCCCACAGTAGTCCAACCATCATCATTGTTTGGATTTACATTTTCCTTGTGAACTGGAATGATGATTTCTAAATTTCCTTGTCAACACTAAGTTGAGTCACTAGATGAGAGGAAATGATATCCAATGTTGAAGTAAGCAGAGATTCTTTCCAAAAATGATGAGGAGAATGAAATTACTTCACATTATCTGGAGCCATATCATCTTTTTGCATATAAGAATCCTCCGAATCGCTATCCGGTTAGACAAATAGGTAAGTAGGATCAACATTCTTCCACCACAAATATTTACTTTTCCTCTCATTCTTTCTCTTAGCCAACTTACAATTTTCAGCAATATTCCCCAGCACAAAATACTTTTTGCATCGGAAGGGAGAGCCTTCATAATAAAGAGGTTGATTCAAGATATACTTTAAAATTTTAGTTCAATGTTAGGGGGTAGGTTTTAAGAAGTATCAATCTCAAATAGGGTTCGAGCCTAGGTTTTATGATTAAAATATGTCGTTTGATCATCTATGCTCAAGTTATTTCCTAGTGTGTTTCCAATGGGGACAAGATAGGCTTGGTCCCAAAATCGGAGTGACAAATGAATTAATATAATCCACACTTGTTTGCAAAAAAAAATATTGGTAATTAGATTGAAGGAGGGGCACTATGGCACATGGGTTTCATTAGCTAGGAAATATCCTAGCATGTGAGTTCATATTGAGGTAATTAAAATTAATAAGAGTAAATTCAATATCTTTGGTATACAAGAGGTGGTGAAAGGGTTTAATTAATTAATATTTTGAATCAAGTATTCGGTGTAGGTTAGAGAGGTGGGACAAAGGAAAGCGAGGTTTAATTTTAATATAAAACTAAAACTTTTGAACCCTAGTTTTAAAACTAAACACCTTAAAACCGCAATTTAAGGAGTGTGGCCATAAAATTGAATTATAATATCTTTTCGAATAAAGAAATCTCAATTAAGAGATTATTAACCGATAAATAATAAGATGGTAGAAAACTAGGAATGAGTATGTTTTTTAACACAAGTGACATTATTTAAGTATCTTAATTATTTGAAGAGCTATTGATAAATTATTAAAGATTAACATTTATAAGGTAATTTGTAATATGTCTTGAATGGCATCAAACTATATTTTGAGAGAAAATCCATATTAAAAAAATTGGGTGAGAAATATGATATATTTTCTGTTTAATATATTAGGGTAGAAATAAAAAGGGGTAAATAAAATTGTCATGGAAAAATGGGTAAGGTACATGGAAAAAATAGTGGGTGTTTTCATTGTAATAATATAATGAGAGGAGGTATAGTAAATATAATAATTAGAGGTAAAAACTAGAATTAAGAGTATTCTTTAATACCCTTAGAACAAGCGTGCTATACTATACTTTTACTAAGTGAACCCCTCGTGAACCAAGGTTTCATGATAAGGAAGTGGGAATGACACACCCAAATATCATCAAATATGGTATCTTTATGAATAATAGAAGTATAAACTACAATAAAGAAGCTCGAGCACAAGGGTAAATGTCTAACTTGCCTTCTAGCAAGGGAAGCCAATGCTTTAAAATCCATTCATGGATATCGGGAAGGATGGGACAAAAGCCACTAAATCTATGGATTGAGGCATGGTCCTCAAAGAAAGATTCAGATTTGAGAACCTCTTCCCAAAAGGAGTCCCGAGGATATTATCTTTTGGAACCATAGGAGTGGGAACAATCCTCCTTTGCAATGTCTCTCTGAAGGAAACAACACCATGGTCTCCCTTTGGTTGATCTACCCCAATGTTGTTTTCTTAGAATCAATAAGCATACGACAAGGTAATAAAGAGTTTCCTAACCCCGCATGAATACTAAAAGCTAACACACGGACATAAAACATAATTTGAACCACATCAACAATAGCCACAACCGAAGAAGGTGAGAAGTATGTGGAATGAACAAAGGAGATATTCCCATCGGTCGGAAGGAGATGTAGGTTAATGTTTTCAAACATTCCAAACAAAGGACCAAATAAACCTAGAACATGAAGGAGGTGGGGTAGATCTACCCCCTTGTGTACCATACAAAGTGTCACCGCGAAAAACCCCATCATGCATAGAAGAGATCTGGTCTTCATGACTGGATAAGGGAAATAAAATTACATTCGTCACCCCTAAGTTGGTCATCATGGTGTCAAGAACCTCCCACACCATCATTAATCTTGAAAACCCTATACATAATGTCGTCGATGTCACCTAATCCATTACCTCCATGAGAAGATCCATCATTGACTCCCAGGTGTTGGAGAGTCAAAACTAGTAGAAGTTTGATTAGGGTTCACAGGACTTCATTTTGGGTTTTGTTTTGGGCTCGCCATTGCAGGAAGTTTTACATTTTTATTGAATAATTATAATATTAACAATAATTAAATAATAATAAATACCATTTACCAATAAGAATAACAAATATTTTTTTATTAAGGGAAAATAGTTTTGAAGGGACTATACCCTGTATACAAAAGGGCTCAAAAGCCAGATAGTAAAGATGAGAGAAGCAGCCCAGAGAAGGGCAAAAAATCCAACCAAGGAAGGCTCAATAGCCAGATATTACAATATAGGAGAAAAAAGGATCTAAACGTACAAAGATCTAGAGAAAAGAAGGCAAGATCAAAAAGGAACCAAAAGAGAAACAACATAAGGAGCCTCGCCACAAAACAGCTCCAGAACCGCCCGATGACAGCCACATCGCAGCCAAAAAACAACATCACAACAACCCTTTACTTGATGGCTCTGTCAATTTTGGTCTTGATAGCCTGCAGTGACATGAAGAAGGCAATGGCGGGGCACGAGAGGGTCTTGTAAATCAGCCACGGGAAATTACAATGTCCCTTTTCTCTTTAGGGCCCCATATGTCCTCATTGATCCCACTTAAACTGCAAACACTGTGGACATGTTGCTCAATGAAATTGTAAATGCTTTTGAGGGAAGACAAAATGCAGTCATTTCGGCTTTTAGCATTCCCCAGTCTGCCATCCAAGGACTATAGTTTCTTGAAGACTTCACCAATAACCCCCTCTTCCTCCTCACTTTGAAGGATCCTTTTACCCTTAGCTTTTTCCATGTTTTTTATAGCCCCTTTGAGCTCTTGAAGCTCCTTTTCTAATCTGTCCACCCTTTCCAGCAATTCCTCCTCTTTGGGCTCCTCCACTGGCTTGCTGATATGCAGGAGGTTTTCAGCTAGTTCTAAGTCCTTGTGGCTCCTTAGGAATCGTTGGGAAGTAGGGATTTTGGCTTTGAGGCTCTTTCTTTTCTTGTTGGAGGTCGCATCTTCATTCTTTCTTTTTAGTAGGGGGAGTGGGAGTAGTGTGGGCAGGTGTAGGTATGGAGGAGGGAGGTGGGATAGGATTCACAGGAGGGCGGCTGGAGAAATGGCGGTGACTTAAGAGGATAAGGCCACAGTGCAAAGGGACAGCTCTAGAGTGGCTTTGAACTTCCCTTATAGATTTCTCCAGAGCGTTAATTAGATAATGAGGAAAGCTGATAATGTTATTTCTACGAAAATGATTCAGAAAAATTAGATGTTTTTGAGGTATAGTCACATATCTTCCTTCAAGGGTAACATACCTTACCACCATTTTGGCTAGTTCAGCAAACGGTTTAGGGATCGACTCCACCTTGAGGCCAGCAGTCACGAACTCAAGATTCTCTCCCTCTTCCAAAAATTTCTTGGTTTCAACCTCCCTGTCGACCTTCTTATTGAAAATTTTTGTGCCTTCCAGGCTGAGGCCCATGATCTGAGCTATGAGCTCTTCTGTGATTTCCATTTTCATGTTACTATATTTGACTATTCTGTTCTTCCAACCCCAGGCGAATTTGATAGAGATGTCTTGGTCGAAGCCTTGGATCCTTTCAATGAAATTAGACAGGCCCCGATTTGTAGGTATTCCCAAAGCTCCGTGTTCTCTTTCCACTCAGGATTGTGGGTCGGTTCGGTTTTGCATGGCAGCCCCCCCATGTTTCCTCTGCACCTTTTCCTGTTCTCAATGGTAAAATAGCTATCAATGTGCGGAATAGGCCGAACTTTGAACTTGGAATTTGAATCTTTCCTTCCCATGAAAGCCGATTTAATTATTATGCTACACTTGTTATTATTGCTCCGTGCCTCGGCTTTCCTCCTATACCAAGAAATGATGACAGCCCAGCCTGCATAGATCGCAACAATCATCCAAATATTTTGTGATGTCATCCACATGTACTTAGGGATCCACACATTAGCGTCTAAAAAACAACCGTTAGTTATGATTTTCACTGCCATGAAGATCAATGATTATGGCTTTATTGACATGAGCGGGCAGAACTTCCCCTCTAATCCAAGTTTGAAAGGGATTATTAACACCAAAGTTAGCCAAACTGTTAGCTACCCTATTTCCTTCCCGGTAGGTGTGGGTGATTTGGACATTTACAAAGCTTTTACATATATCAATAGCTTCTTCTATATAATCCCTAATAGACCAGCTGGGGTGTTGCTTTTTATTTATAAGATTGATAATATTTATAGAATCACCTTCAATTATGATATTTGGAATATTACAATCTCTGGCAAGTCTAATGCCCCATAGAGCCACCATGGCTTTGGAATAATGATTAGTCTATCTGCCCATTCTCCTAGAAAAAGTAGCAACATAACAGCCTCTTTGATCCCTGATGATTCCTCCTCCTCCAGAGTCACCCGGATTTCCCTTAGAGGCCCCATAAAAATTTAACTTGTGCCAATCAGTGGGGGGTTTAATCCATCAGACTGTGTTTCTGTCAGTACCATTGTTATTTCTATTGACAGTGGCAATATTCCATTCAGTCAGAATGCATTCTTCATTCTTCGGGTAGAGTCTATTTTTAGGGGGTTTAAATCTAGCAATATTATCTTGCACAACAATGATAATTTCCTTATATATTTTGTTACAAGCCTGTCTATTGTTTTTGAAAATATTATCATTACGAGCCTTCCAGATTCTCCACATAGTGTGGGGCAGAACAAGTTGCCATAGCCTTTTCACCATGCAATGTTTGAATGGAGAGCTCCATTGCTCCCAAGCCTGAGGGCAGGTAAGGGGAAAAATCCATCTCAGATTAAATTTTGCAAAAACAAGCTGCCAGATTTTGGAAGCAATCTCACAATGTAGGAATAAATGCTTTATATCTTCAGCCTCTTGCTGGCACATGCAACATCTATTCGGCATGATGAATCCCTTCTTGATGAGGTTGTCATTAGTTAGGATCTTGCCATTAATAATTAGCCACCAAAAGAAGTTCACCCTAGGGGTTAGCTCCGGCATCCACAATTTGTGCCACTTAATTTCGCTTGCCATGGATGCAAAGAAAGAATTATATCCTGCTTTAACAGTGTAATCCCCATCAAAAGAATCTTTCCAGATGAGCTCATCCTTAAGATTTTGATTACTTATATGGATTAGGGAAAGTTGATTCTGGAGAGATGTAATATCAGCCTGAATATTAACATTCTCCACTTTTAGCTGCTTCCATTTTCTTTTGTTTCCATTCCTCTCAATGTACCCCTGGATTTTGTGTCCATACTTTGCAATTAAGTTGTCTTTAATATGATCATAATCAGAAATCTAGTTAGATTCCATCCACTTATCAGTCCAGAAGTTTATGTTTTTCCCATCTCCAAGCTTCCAGCTACACCCCTGAGAAAGAATGTGTTTGCTGCGAAGAAGGTTGTTCCAGAAAATAGAACCACTCGGGAGGGACTGATCATAAATGAAGGAAATATTGCTTTGATTTGAAAGATATTTGATCTTAATCAGCTCTGTCCAAGGCCTGTGCTCTTTTATAAGCCTCCATCCTAATTTTGCAGTAAGGGCAGTACTCATATGTTTGATATCTTTGATGTCTAACCCCCCTAGTCTCTTAGGTTTACAAACTGTTCCCAAGCCACAAGATGATATCTGAATCTGTCCTCAGTGCCGTGCCACAAAAAGTGTTTTTGAATCTTCTCAATACTGTTCATCACAGTTGTAGGCATGCTGAACATTGACAGAATGTAGATAGGTAAGTTTTGAAGCGTGCTTTTAACCAAAAGACACTTACCTGCACTTGAAAGAACTACTCCTTTCCAGCCAGCCAACTTTCTTTGAAATCTCTTAATAAGATCATTCCATACCTCCACTGAAATTTTTCCAGTACTTAAAGGTAGCCCTAAGTAAGTAGCTGGTAGAGAATTAATTGTGCATCCTAGAATATTAGTGATCTTTCTTTGCCTCTCCTCAGGAGTATTGAAGAAATAAATAGAGCTTTTGTCAAAATTAACTTTTTGCCCCGAGGCTTCCTCATAAAATATGAGGACAATTTTAATGGCCTTTGCCTCAATAATAGAGGCCATTAGTAGCAACAAAGTATCATCAGCAAACTACTGATGAGAGGAGATCTGATTACCAGTAGTTGGAGGGAAGCCTTTTAGCATGCCAATGTCAATAGCTTTGGAAATAGATCTCGCTTAAACTGTCACCATAATAATGAATAAAAAGGGAGATTGGTCGCCTTGCCGTATACCTCTATAAGCGGTAAAAAACCCAACAGGTTCCCCATCAACAACCACAGAGAATCGAGAGGAAGAGATGTAAGAGTGAATAATTTTTCGAATTTGCTTTGAAAACCAAATTTGGACAGGACCTCATCCATGAATCTCCAGGAGACTCAGTCGAAAGCTTTATGCATGTCAAGTTTGATGGCCATCTCTTCCTTTTTACTTTCATCCATAGAATGTATAGTTTCATGTACCATGATAATTCCATCTTGGATAATTCTTCCCTGAATGAATCCTCTCTTTTGTTGAGAAATGATCTCCATGAGAATAGGTTGCATTCTAGTGGTGAGAATTTTTGTGAAGATCCTATAAATGACATTAACCAAACTGATAGGCATGAAATCTTTGAAGTCTTTTGCATCCATCTTTTTAGGGGCAAGCACAATGTGTGTATTATTTAGTTCTTTAATAAGATTTCCCGTTCTGTAAAATTCATTGACAGCTTTCAAGAGATCTTCAGAGCATATTTCCCAACATCTTTGGAAAAAGTTAGCCGAGAAGCCATCTGGACCTGGAGCCTTATCCCCTTCTAAAGAAAAGACAACCTTTTTTAATTCCTCGATGGTGACAGTTTTTGAAAGACTTTTAAATCTCTCAGCAGGTATTATTTTATTAGGAATGGAGTCTAGGAGGAAAGATGCCACTTGTTCATTGTAGAAGGTATCTTCAGTGAGGAGGTTCTTGTAAAAATTTAGTGCCTCTGTTTTGATATCTTCCAGATCCTTAGTAATGTTTCCATTTTTTTAGCAACTTCAGAAATTCTGTTACAAGCTCTATGTTTGATGGCTGTCAGGTGAAAAAAATTTGTATTTCTGTCTCCATCCTTAATCCAAAGGGCTCTAGATTTCATTCTCCAGAAGGTTTCTTCATGTCTGTTTATATTATGCAGATCTGATAGGAGTTTTTTTTCCCGCTGATGATCCTCAAGGGTCATACCTTTCATGGAGACATTTAGCTCAAGCTCTTCAAGCTGTTGCTTAAGTTCTTTCTTCTTTTCAAAAATGTTTCCAAAAACCTCTTTATTCCATTTTCTAACTTTCTGTTTAACATTCTTTAACTTCTGAAGGAGCCTGAATTGGGCCATCCCTGTGCCTTCCCAAACCCACCACTCTTTAATTCTGTCTAGAATGTCCTCATGTTCGAACCACATTTTCTCAAATTTGAAATTACCATGAAAAGGTTTTGTCCAATTGAAGAAATTGAGGACTATTGGATTATGATCAGATCCCGTTCTAGGGAGAGTAGAAAGATGGAAATTCTGGTCCAGGATCCAATTTGTAGAAATAAGAGCTCTGTCAAGTTTAACCTGAATTAAGCTCTCTCCTAATCTTCTGTTAGACCATGTGAATTGATTTCCATGAAGCTCTATGTCCATAAGATTAAGAGTCGAGATGAAGTCTGCAAATTCTTCCATACCAAGGGAGAATTCAGAACTTCCTCCAAACTTTTCTCCTGGATTCAAAGGAGTATTGAAGTCTCCCATAACCAACCAATTCATGTTTTCAACCTTGCTTCGGAACAAGGTTAACTCTTTCCATAGCTTTCTTTTACCAGTAGCAGTATTGGGTGCATAAATATTAGACAAGATCCAGCTATGATTATTTTCAAGACTTTTAAAGATAATAGCTAAATGATTCTGGGTTGAGGAGAGTACCTTACCGTCAACCATCTTTGTATCCCAAAAGATCGCTAAACCTCCAGAGGCCCCTTGAGAGTCAACAATGCAAAGGCAACGTTCTGCCAAAAATGTCTTTTGAAGTCTTCAACTGCTTTACTTTTCATTTTAGTTTCTTGAATGAGAAGAATGTTGGGTTTGTTTGCTCTTTTGATTTCCTTAAGCATTCTTTGCTTAGGCCCTCCATTGAGGCCTCTGACATTCCAAGAAATAACCTTCATTAAAAAAAATTTGGAGATGCATTTTCCGGATGGCTCAGAATTCTCTGTGTACCATCTGCAATTTCTTTTTCAATCTCTTTTTCTCTTGCTTCTCTCTTAGATGGCCTGCCTTTTCTAAAGGTTACTCCAAAATTTGCAATTCTTCTAGTAGTGGCCCTTGTGATTCTTGAGGTGGAAGCTTCCTAGCCTCCAAGCTGCTTTTCTTCCAGGCTTTTTGAACCTCTTTTCTTTCTTTTCACTAAGATGAATCCATCATTATCAAAATCATTTTCCTTACTGATTGGGGTAATTTCCCCATCCTCCTTTCCAATGGTAATATCAGCCGCTTACCCATTTTAGGAGTCAGCTCCTCCACATCGTGTCCTCTTTCTCTTGGTTAAAATCTCATGCAATGGATTCTAGATCCTCTTTGCCTTATGA
This sequence comes from Taxus wallichiana var. yunnanensis, assembly GCA_018340775.1. Taxonomy (NCBI): domain Eukaryota; kingdom Viridiplantae; phylum Streptophyta; class Pinopsida; order Cupressales; family Taxaceae; genus Taxus; species Taxus wallichiana. The sequence continues at coordinate 223,503,347 of CM031235.1, forward strand.
TAATAATAATAATAAAAATTAATATTAAAAGTAATAATAATAATAATAATAATAAATTAATATTAATAATTTATGACTATAATTATTATGATTATTAGTTTTTGATTTATAATAGTTGGAAAGGCTCTAATAGCCATATAAAAAATTATATTACAATGATGCTTATAACGATAAAAAAAACAAACAAGAAAGAGCTAAGCAAACTTGGCTTAGGAAACAAACAGTAAAGAGGAAAACAATTGCCCATGTACAAGAACAAAACTTAGCCCAAAATAGAGGATTCAGATCTTAAGGTCATATGCATTGGAGCTGAACTTTTCTTCAAAGAATTTATTTATTTTATTCTTGAGCAAAGTCCATTTACCCTTATTTGAATTTTCTCTATTGGGTTCACACGTGAGAATAATGTCAATCAAAGAAATAGGTTGATACATCAATTTTGGAGGAGAAGAAGGATCCCTCTCCTTATCCACTTGTTCTGAAACCTACAAAATTTCCTTCGAAGAACTGTTCTTTGAGGCTCTTGAGAAGATTTATCAACTAGAGGAGTAAACTCGACCCTCAAAATTCTCTTCTCAGAAGATAAATCTTCCAAGAAATCTAAATCGGCATCAATGATATGGTGAGAAGGAAGAGAATCCTTCCACCAAGATGAATTTGCGTTATTTTTACATTTGAGTTTCTCACACTTATCTCATCAAATTTAGAAGTACAATGATTACAAATGGATGATGGGAAACACATGCAAAGATGTGCTCCCATTTTACTCATATTTGCAGAGAGAGGAATCTCAAGGTTATTTAATTTATCTTCAACAGGTAGGCAGTTTAATTCTATTTTGTATATATGAATGAACACAAATATGTTGGACTTAACAATTTTAATCTTTACAAATACTAAAAGAGTGTGACCAACACAAATAATGTAATTTACTTGAAAATAATCGATCCATTAAATATGTTCAATTTCCAAAAGAAGAATCCAAGTATAAATAAAAACTTAGAAGAATTCTATGCATGTTTGTGTCCACTCATTATTCCTCCGAACAACAATGCCCATTTTTTTCATCGTGTGAGGAGGTTCATATTTCTCTGCATCATCCTTGGAGTCGTAAACAAAACCAAAGCCATGGGAATGGGGGCCAACTGCTCAAAATTTGGAAAGATACATAACGCACAAGGCTGGAAGATGAAGGAAAGTTCATACCATATCCACTATTGTTGGTTTTTCCTAGTTACAATATAAAACGTTTACCTCAAATTGAATGTGTTTAAATGCATCTTCTGGTTGCAAGTACAGGGTAACCATAGAAACACCAGTTGGAGGGACAGAAAATGTATTCCTCGTCTTCATTTCTCAATTTTTCTTGTATAAATTGTGTATGTTGGGAGTCGATGGATGTTGTGACTCCTATCCCCTAAACACAAAAAAAAAGACACTCATTAAAGTATCATCAAATTATGTAGTGGCACAAACAAATAGTCATAAATAACTATGCAAATGCATATATTTATAAATCCATATACCTATGAATAATCATCATTATACATAACAAACAATACATCCACAAATAATTCATATAATATTTTATGTTTGTCTAATAATATAATCAACTAGAATCAAATCAATCAAATGTACGAATTAAACATAACATGAGACCATCATCATGAAATGGAAATATAAAAACAACAAAAAAGTGTCCCTAAATTGTATAAGATGTAATCTTAAAATCTCCGAATCATCAACATAGGAATATTGATTTTATTTTAAGTTGTTTTGTCACTCGCCACTAATATAATTGGCAATTAGCTATTATCAAAGTTAGTAAAAGTGAAATGGTCCAACACTAGATTGATGGGGCTTTGTGTACAAGAGGATGTTGTAATTTGGGTACTACTAGGTGGACCTTTACATGTCTACGCATTTACATCATTTAAGAAACTCTAAATAAAGTAAAGTCCCTAGCGTCTCATCTCAAGTTTATAATTTTTAGGCACACATTCATATTTTTGCATTAGTAATTTTAATAACCTCAAAGTAAATCCAATAAAAAAAAATTGTCACTTCAAATTTCGAAATTAATTCAAGGACTTAGATGATAGTAGTAATCCCTATCAATGTTTTTGACAATTTATGTAGTCACATACTAAAATAAGGTGACTTTGATTTTCTTGTAGTGCACAATTCTACAACTCCTCAATACTACTTTATAATTATTGAAGGCCCATCATATGTATGGATGTGGGAACATTTTAATATTAACATATATAGAAAGAGACAATAAGAATGTAGAATGGAGAGTTTAATAACTTTATTCATTATGTTCTTAGTTGTATTACAATCTTTAGTATGCTTCATCAACTAAACCGCAAGTAATTTGACAAGTAACTCATAAGTTTTACCGTCAACTAACTCGGACTCATAATTTTTATTTACAAACAACTATATATATTTTTATAAGGTCTTAGGCTTCATGACTATCTTTAAACTTGGTGAGAATTCAGGTTGTCCTATGTATAACATATGTGTGTTTTGTGAGTATTTGTCTACATAGGAGCTTGTTGTTTCATTTTTAGTTAGTCATTATGTTGCCTCCTCATCTTTTCATACGTGGTTGATGAAAACACCCTAAACTTTTATAAATATAATAACAAATCTAATCAGGGAAGGCTACACACCATTGCCACCTAATAACTAAGGATTCTAAGTTTAGGAATGTAACATTAAGATAAAAGTTAAAGGGAATTTTTAACTAGTATGAAAATAATGCAAGATCTAATTAAACATGCCTACTAATATGCTTGAATTACCTAAGATGGACCTAAATAGACCTAAGAGGGAAATCAAATGGTTATGGTTGTTACTCCAAATTATTGTGGAATGCCCTCTCAAAATGAATTCTGAAGTCACTTTGATTATTCATCTAGTAACCTTGTTGAAGGTTTTAGGCAAGGGTTTGAACTTGACTATGAATCATATCTATTATATGAGATGAAAATCAAAGCATGTTGTAAAGTATAAAGGACTCGAGGTGCACTATTTTTATAGTTTTCATTTTGAAAGAAAATTGTATTTCGGTGCATGTGGGACTAAAAGCCACAAATTAGATTAGAATTTTTAGTCATGATTAGGACTTGTTAATCATAAATAGTGAATTACCAAGTGATTAAGACGTGTAGAGGATTAATCGACTGTTTAGGGTAAAATAGAAGGCTAGGATAAGATTTTGAAGCTTGTTGAAGCATTGTGGAGGTGAATGGAGTGATTTTGACTAGTTGGAATAGGGGTTTGAGTCAATATTAGGAATTTGGATCAAATCAAGGGAAAAATAGGTTTAATTAGCTTATAAACTCTAATTTTTCTATTTTGAAGAGGAATTTTTCTTACGATTCTTCGTAAAGTGGCATCATGAATGTGAAATATGTTTTGTGGTCAATGAAGTGTTTGTTAATAGACCAAAGGGGAAAGACGTTAGTTAATTAGTAAATATTACTAATTATAACTGAATTGAGAAGAATAAGAGTGACTTGTGTGTGTTTTGGAAATAAGATTTCAAAAGTTCAATTTATTTGTCTACATTTGCCCTTGTTTCAGGTGAATTTAGTGACTTCACTTTAAATATAGTGGACAAACATAACTAGGTAGATTTTTAAAGAAAAATTACTGGAACGAAGGATGCCCCACGAGTGTCAATTGGATTATAGGAGAAGACAATTGGGGATAAAAAATATGATTAAAATGGATAGAAGAAAATATGTTAGAATGGGTGTGAAACCCTAAGGTATTTAGAATGAATAGGGATAGGGATAAATGTGGTTGTTTATTGCCTCGAGATGGTTTGGAAGAAAAATTAGTAATGGTAATAAATGATTAGTGATAAGAAATGATTAATAGAGAATATAACACAAGCCCAATATTTGCATCCAACCTTTTAATAAGTAACCTATTTATATCATTTTGCCCCTAGGTCTATGTCATCAACCTTTATTGAAATGAACAAAAATGTAAGATAACATGAAAAGCTAACTTCCCAACATTTGTTCATTCCTACGTAACTCCATGAAACATACATAATGCAATTCAATACAAGAAAGTAAAATGATACATAACTCAATGAAACATACACAATGCAATGCAATACGAGAAAGTAAACTAGCTAACCTAAAAGAGAAACCAATACAATCACACCCATTCAAATAAACAACGTATAAGACAGTTGCATGAATGTTTTTGTTATTCACGCTATAATTTCTGAATGTTTGTGTTGTAATGAAAAGGGTTAAAAATGATGCCCCACGAAATAACATATGCAAGGGGAATAATGGAGGACAAAAATAGTCCCATGCAAAAAAATTTGTGCACTACTACACAGTCTCGGTAACTCATTTTTGCACGGGAGTACTAACATAACATGCATCCGAGCATTTGTTAATGGAGGTAGATCACAATGATCTATGTGCCATTTGAGATAAGAAAAATAAAGAAATTCATCACAATGGTTTTGTAGAACCGATTTCGATGTTTGAGGAAGATGCAAGTGATACAGGTTTCAGCTGTATGCATGATGTTTACAAATTTTTAAAAAATTAAATTTTTACAATTTTTTCAATTTTTTAAAATTTTTTTCTTATTGTTGTAAATTTTTTAATTTTTACGGAAGGAAATGTTATAGAGGAAATAACGAGGTCAGGAGAGAAAAGTTACAAGTGACTTCATGGCAAAACAAATGCCTCTCGTAGTAGAAAAGGCCATCTGGAAGAAAAAATATGCCCTAAGCGTAGCGAAAACATGCCAAAAAAACATTTATTAAAAATAATCATGCGGAAAGTGTTAGAATATTTTTACAAGAAATGAAGTAGTTCTAGGGAACTTCAGGGGCAAGAAACACACCGCAGAAGGTAAAAATGAGCATATAAGCTACCACGGTAGGTTATTTTACCACATTTTCTTACCATTTGACTATTGGTTTGAGCTTTGACCTACAAGAGTAAATACTAAGGATACAAACTCAAACTCACTGTATGGAACATGTGAGGGACTACCTGAGGATTCCAACAGATGGACCACGGGTATAAAGCCCTTGTCTTTACCCTAGTAATTCAAATATTTTTATTTTTATCTAAAAATATGTATTTTAGAATAAATTAGGGAAAAATAGGTGGGTGTATGCTGAGGCAACATCAAGTATCTAGCTGCCTACATTGGTAGTATTTTTGCATTTTGGATTTTGCTTGTCAGCATGGGTGCTTGAACACCTATGTTGCCTTATTTTTTGAATTTTTTGACATTTTCTTCCTAGCATGGGTGCCAGGCACCTATGTTGGCTTCGATTTTCAAATTTTTATGCTTGTTTTCCAAGTATGGGCGCGTGGGTGCCTATGTTGGCTCACATATTTGGTTTTTCAGATTTTATTAGGTAGCATGGGTGCACGGGTGCTTAAGTTGGCCTTATTTTGCAATTTTTTGACATTTGGTGGGCAACATAGGCACCTAAGCGCCTATCTTCGGCTCACTTTTAATTTATTTTTATTCAATGTAGCATGGGCACCTAAATTTGTAGTGTTTTTTAATTATTATTTTTAAATCTCGATGCGTGAGTGCTCAGTGCCCATGCTAATAATATGGCACTGGTGCACACAGGGGGCACCTACACATAAAAGGCAATTTAAAATTGCTTTTAGGTAAAAACTTAGTTTTTAGCAAACCCCACGTAGAAGAAAAAGGTGAATTATAGAGAAATTTAATGATGGAATAGAAGAATAACATGATAAACTAGACTTTTTAAGAAGAAATTACATGGTAGAATAGAAGACAAACTATAAGAATTTACTTAATTGACTCTGCAGATGTACTTGGATGCACTAGGGATGTAGGAGCGACATGCACGACTTTAGACCTATGAGGCTACACTCGGACGACTAGACAAAATTTTCTTAGAGATCACCCCTGGAGGTGACAAGTTTATCCTATATAGCGCATATGCCACATATCACTTCTGATAATAGTCTACTCACGCCTTAGCCGAGAGATGGAAAAGTGAGAGCTAGACTTTTCGAGTCCCTACCAATGAGATGATTGTGACACACGGAGGATGTTTAGCGAGATCCTACGAGTTCGATTCAGTGGTCATTTGATTACGTATGATGGTCTCCAGGACCATATTGAGCGTAATATAGCCATGATATTTAGATAGATTGATATCCCCTACCGAGGTATGTCAGTTGTGGTTAGGAGATGCATGGTTGATCTCGTGGCTAGGATGGGTCCCCATATACTTATTAGCTCTTGTCATCAGGGTTTTGCTACCTGAAAAGATTGGTGCACGATTATCCCTGGGTCTTATTAGAGTGATCCACAACCTACTTCAGGTAGATTTTACTATTGGGGTTAGTGTATACTGGCTCACTTATATTCTGATTTGCATTTGATAGCCTATCATGATCAAAGGACATTGGGCCCTACCACTTTATTGCAGATCTACGCTTGGGATCATATTTCTATTGGACAACCTTTATAAGCATTGAGATCTTGGGTTTATGGAGAGCCTTCTCTCATAGACTAGGTACCCAACGGAGATGATATTCACATCCACAAGGGGGACACAAACTAATACTAGAAAGATTTTGATGAGATACAACCCCATATGATAACATGACAGTCATGCATGTTACATAAGTGGTGTAAGATACACACAAGTTGAGCAAATCCATAGTACACCATTTTTTCATTAGGAGTAGAATCGATGTCTTAGAGTTGTATAGGGTGGTATGGGTCCAACGTCAGTTTGGTCTCATCTAGGGAGTCCAGAAATGAGATGTGGTATGCACGCTGGTATAGAGAGATATTCAATATGGAACCCGAGATTAGGGTGGACGGAGCCCTCATGATATTTTCATAGGTAACCCAAAAATCCTTGGGTACAGAGAGCGCAGATAGTAGATCCGGGGATGACACTAGATTATGCAAAGTGTGGTATACACTAGTGTAGCCACGTAGATTGAATATTCCCTAGGATGTATTGGATGCAGTGGCATATGAGGAACATGATCTAGATCAATAGGTAGAGAAACAAACATAGGCACAAGCACCGATAGTACCATACATGGGGGTACCCATGCAACAAGTAGTAGTACAACAACATATCTTAGTATAGGAGCGGGTCGTGGTGCAGCCACCTTTATCACCCCTCCACGTGATTCCATGACATAGTCCACCAGGAGGTGGAGGAGATGACTGGAATGATGAGGATATGGAGGAGGAATTTTTAGACATACAGGATACACGTGATGCACAAGATACACATAATATAGTGGATTTACATGATGTGCAGGATACACAGGATGTGTAGGATATACCTTATACACAAGATATACATGCTATAATAGATACATAAGTGGATGCCTTGTAGCATAGTTATAAGAGGTGACAACCCTACAACTCTAGAAGAATGATGAGAGGGATCATGTCGTTGTAGAGAGATATCGGACCCACGTCATTATAGAGAGATATCGACTCTTGCAGACGGGTGTAAACTTGTGGTAGAGTGAGAGTAGAACGAGACAGAGAGATTACATGCCCTAAAAAAAGTGAGACCAGGTAATAGCATATAGCTTACAACTATAGGAAGAGTGGGATTATGTTATAGTAGATCGGTCATAGCTATGGATAGAGCTAGATAACATTAGGGCCGACCTTGATACACTATAACAAGAAGACATGTCTTCAAGGATGCATTTGATGATTGGGCACAGTTCTACTATACCAGGTGAGGCCACTTATTATAGGATATAGTAATAAGTGATCATTCAGCCGAGCAGAGAGTTCTTGAGTATATTGATATAACAGTAGTATAATTATTTCAAGGAATCCACCATTCTTTTATATCGAATTAGCTTTTCATCCTTGACCTTGTATTCATCTATGACCTATTTGATAATAATAATTAAATCAACAATGCATTTAACACATTCTATATCCCGGTTGATGGGTATTTTCATCTCGAGATGATAGCTTCATACTCTGTTATATTATGCATGAAGGGGAGCTTGAGTCAAAATGCTTGGGAATCAAGTCTCCTATAAATGTAATTAACACAACTCGAGACCTAAACCATGAAAGGTAAAAGATCCATCAAAGTATAATTTTGCTAGATTCAACAAGCTACACGATGGATGCATCTGATAGCTCCAGACACAAGGGTTTGGTATCTAGTAGTGGAGCTTCTGCCACTGATCTACTAAGACTCGTTCTTTTACTGAATTTTGATGAATGTACTCAATTTCAAACTCACTTAATAAGATGATCTAGTTAGTTCTAGTTTGTACAATAAGTACCTTAGAGGGTTGATCTTCGAAATAAGATTGACTTTATGGTTGAGAAAATAATGGCGTGGGTTTTGAAAAGAAAACACTATGGCTCGGAAAGCCTTTTCGATCTGTGAATATTTCAGCTCATATAATATCAATGTTCTTCTCAAGTAGTATAATTTTTTTCTCTCTGCTCTTGATCATACTCACCAACGGTTCCACAATCATAAAATCTATAGTAGAGATTTAAAGAAACAAAGGTTATCCTATCATGGGTGACATGAGAATGGGTGTTTACTAAAGTATTATTTTAGTAAAGAAAATTCGTTATTTTTATGGCCCCCTAATGAAATTAACATCATTCTTAAAAATATGTGTGAAATTTGGTTTGTAAGTTGTGAAATAAACCTTCGATGGCCTCAATTTTCCGTTGTAATCTATGCATCTATCTAATATTCTAAGGAGGAGAAATTTCGTGATAGACATGAGTTTCACAAGTGCACTTCTATTCCTCTCCTTCATATAATGAATCCTAGTAATTCCCGGATAACGACCGAAGACACACTTTTTGTGTTAATATGGACTTTATAGTCCCTTAGGTGTTGAAAGATAGGACTCAAAATATTTGGGTGCTCCTCCGATTTCTAGAAATAGCTAGTATAACATCTACGTAATGTTACATGATTTCTCTTATCATGTCATGAAAGATTACTGATCATTTCCTTTATATGTAGTTCCTACATTTTTAAGGTCAAAGGGCATAACTTGGTAACATAACATTCCCCATAGGGTTGTGAAAGTTGTCTTGTGTTGATATTCCTCTGTAATCTTTATTTGATTATAACACATAAAGCCATCCATGAATGATAGCATCTCATAACCAACATTAGAATTGACGATCATGTCAATGTTAGGAAGAGGAAATTCATCCTTGGGTCAAGCTTTATTAATATATCTAAAATCGAGTGCACACTCACGATACCAACTAGATTTTTCTAAATGGTATTCTTATCCAATTTTTCCCCTCGGGAAAAATTTGATCAAACGTGATCTTGCACATGAAGAAATGGAGAGGTTGGTTCAGTCATGAAAGCTCACATTTCAATTCGAAAATCGGGTTGCAAACAGCTCAAAAATGGAAATGCAGGGTCAACAAATGAATGGCCAAAGGAACATCGATGAAGATTAGAGCTCAAGTGGAAGAATGGAGAAAGGCTCGAAGTTTTCAGACTTCATTTTTTTGGCATTTGGAGACAAGGCCGGAAAAAATTGAAAAATTCGAAAGGGAAAAAGCGTAAAACTCTAAAATCCAAAAGTCTGAAATTTCATAGTTTGGGTTTTGGGGTTTTAGAGAAAAATAATTTCGATGAAATAAGCGAGCAAAAATCCTGAAATCTAAAATTCCAAAAGTCCAAAATTTCAGACTTTTGGATTTGAGTTTCGAGAGATCTTGATGGGCATGAAGGGATGAATAGTGAAAAATGTCTAAAACCAAAATGTTTGAAATCCCGAAAGTCTAAAATTTGGAATTTTAGGTTTGAGGAGATGCGGAATTCAGATTTTCGGAGTCTTCGGTGGGAAAATAGGAAAAGTGACCAAAAATGTCCAAAATCCCAAAATTTTGAAACCCGAAAGGTTTCGGATTTCAAAAATTCAAACTTGGTCTAGGAGGCAATGTGGCGGCATTTTCGGAGTTTCAGATTTTTGGGTTTCGGAACTATCATGGCATTTTGAAGGATGAACAGTGAAAAAGGTCCAAAAGGAAAAATGTCTGAAATTCGAAAGTTTGAAATTTTAGACTTTCAGTTTCAGAGTTTCGGAACTCTCAAGGTAATTTTTCGATGAATAGTAACCCAAATTCCAAAACCAAAATGTTTGAAAGTCTGAATTTTAGGATTTCAAAGGTTGCAAGCATTTTAGACTCCAAACAAGAAGATCATGAACTCACAATTTTTACTAAAATCCCCCCGACCTTCAGATGGCGATAAATTTTGACCGGGAGCTCGGATTTTCACAAGAAAGGACGTTTTGGAAATCTTATAGTCTCATCTACACAACCTCATGCATTGGAACATGTTGATCCATTAATATGTTCCATGTAAATGGTTTTCCACCCCATGGAATCTTGAATTTCCTTATTTTGGGATTCCTAACATGCAATATAGGTTTGAAGTTTCGCCCTTAAATTTTGAGTTTTGGGACTCTCTTGCATTGGAACATTGTAGCTTAAATGTTTGTTTGGTGTAATGTGTTTTTCGGTTCAAATTTGACACTTTTCAAAGTGTTTTAGGATTTTAGATTTTGAGGTTTTGGAGCATTGGAACATGACAACTCATTTACATGTTCTATGCTACTTTCCTTCCATTTAAAAAACCCAAACTCATTTGTTTCAGGTTTTGAGGGTCGATGAAATCAATGCAAGTCAATGATGCATCATGTCATTCAACCTCCGATTCTCAAAAATCACATTTCTCTTTTCATAAGTTCTAAGGTGCATTTCAAGTCAAAATATTTTCTCTTGTATTTTGAAGGTCAATGGGTGAAAATCATGTTTCAACTTGGAAAGCCTTATTCATTTCTTATTTTGGAATTCTTTTACATCGGAACATGGCAACCTAGATGCATGTATTTGTATTCTTGCATTCTAATCCCCAAAACCCGATGGCTCTTGTGTCGGGGTTTTAGAGGTATTTTACAAGGTCAAAGTTTCTATGGAGGCATGAATTAACAATTCAAACACTCACATTTATTACAATATGTAACCTGAGATCTTAAAATGGCCATAACTTTCTCCCAGAAGCTCCGATTTTCACAAAATTGGACTTTTTGGAAAGCTCTCAAAGCATAATGAGGTTAAGTACTTTAAAAATGAAAATGCAATCCACCATTTAGAGGAACAGTTTCAGGAAGTTTAACCACCAAAAATGATGAGGTATGGTACCTTGGCTTCTCCAACAACAAAAGGGTACATGGAGGCATGAGTTCTACAGGGCTTACGATCACTTTTATAGGCTAATTACTACCTTTTTTGGTGGTTGAAGAGGAATTTCGAGATCATTATCTCTTTCCCTAATATATTTTATAAAGAACTCATTTTTGTCCGGAATATTCTCCATTTTTCACTCCTCTCCTTCTCTATAGGTTATTAAGTTTTATGGGATTAAAACCTTTCATTTCAATCATTTGACAAGAGATTCATGGGTCTCTTATTGATTTTAATGTACTATGTCACTCTTTCAAGCAATAAAATCAAGCTCTGTGGTTTTTTCGCAATCCTCTCTCATGTTTCATTGTATTATATGACATCTTCATTGAATTTTAAGGTATTTTATGCACTTTAATGGTTTTTGCAAGGTTTGAATGATTTTGTTTAATGGAAATGATAGTGTAATTGTGTATTTGTGGACTTTAGTGTCTCAACGCCCTTTCTATCTCAATTTTCCTTCATTTCCATCCCTTGGAGATTGTCCAAATCACCATTTTATTTATGCTAGCACTTTGTTTAGTGAAGGATTTGAATTTTCATCTTCTCTCCCTCTCCTGGTCCCTTGGAATTAATAGTTTTGGAGTAGATAATTTCATTTCCTTCATTAGGAGCAGTTTATTTCTTAGATTAGGAAGAGGAACCAACCTTCTCGAAGGTCCAACTCAAGAATCAAATCCCATAACTTGAGAGATGGTCCAATGTTACCCATTACATTGATTTCACATTTCATTAACATGCAAGAAAATCACATTGTGTTGTAATTTAAGTGATACTAAGTTATTAAAAATTAAGAAATACAGTCCGCCATTTTAAGAGGATGTTCTATGTTTCTCACCTACCACAATAATGAAGGTATCGACTTCCTTTCTTTCCAAACAAGGAAAAGTACATGGAGGCATGGGTTTTGTAGTAGAACCCATCATTGTTATAGGGGAATTCAATGAATTCTAGGGTAGTTGAAGTATGATTTAAAATTCCTCTCTCTCTCTTCTCTCCTTCTTCGTATATATTTCAAGGAGGGGAATTTTTCAAGGGTTGAAACTTTTGGCTTTGTAACCTCCCTTATTCTCTTGTTTGTAAATGATCTTGTGTATTTCAAACATATCATAAAAATTGAAAATGCAATCTTTCCTCTTGGCCATTGTAATACACTCGTATCAAATATTTGGAGCAAAAAAAAGGGGTCTCGTGGATGATTTTCAAGCCTTTCTTATGTTCATTGCATCTTCTTGATCTCTCATTGCAATCCTTGTTATTTGTGCGTCTTTGTATGTATTACATTTTAATGGTTTTTGTTTAATGACAAAGCAAGTGTTCAACATTCCTTTTGGTGCATCACCTTTGTTAGTTTAGGTTTAATTTATTGTAATCTTCTTAACCTTATCTCCTTGGAAAGTTAGAGTATATTTTAGATTAGATCCTCTACAATTTGAATGTGTGCATCAGAATAGAGGAATAGGAATTGGCCTTCATCTAGAGAGCTTTCCCAATTACAAAGTCCCACACTTTGGGAAAAGATCCATGTTATGTATTCACACCGATAGTTTTTACCCATCAATTTGTAGACATTCGGGGTGCTTTCATTACACATCAAAAGGTACCACATTACAAATTTAATCTTAGTAGTCGATAGTCTAGATGAAACCTACTTCTAATAAATTTTCTATCGCTTCCTTTAACAAAGTAAGGTGATGCGAGGATGCATCTTTAAGAGATTTTGTTTGATGGGCTTAGCTTCTGGGTGCACAAAAAGGTTGTGTATAACTAATGCAGGATCAAGTCCTAGGATGTCACCATAAGACCAAGCGAAGATGTCTGCATACTCTCTCAAGAGTCTTGTGAAGGTTTTTGTTCTTTGGCTGAGAGTGAAGATCCCAACTTAACTATCCTCGGAAGCTTCTTTCTTCCAATGTTGACATCTATTGTATCTTCCACTATTATCTTTGACTCATCCCCCATACATGTAGGATCGGGGGACATTGAGATATTCCTCTACAAAATTGATTTAGGAAGGTGATCATCATATTTTTATGGGTACACTATTTTTCCCATAAGTTTTCCTACTTGTCTGTCCACAAACGCCTTAAAGAGGTTTCCGCTATAGGACTTACCCTTTTTATTTCTATAAGGATTTTATTTGGAACTATTTCCCTTGCTCACTTTTTACTTAAGTGTTCACATAACTCTATTTACTCTTGGAAGTATGCACATGCATTAAGCTATATGGAGAACCCATTCTTGTGATCATTTCTTGAAATGTTGTCTTTGATGCCTAAGAAGTCACCAATAGCCTAATCAATCTGAAACACGTCAATTGGTATATTTTTGGTTGATCACAATTCAGTAGTGATGGGTAGATGAGATTTCATGTTTGATTTATAGGGGATACAATGGGTGTAATACGGGTTATGCTAAGGAAAGCCATGTTAGAAATTAGGTTCATAGAGGCGGGGTCTTTGTAAATACTACACCGGTAATCTATTTCACTTTCATTTTTAAAAAAACTATCCTCACTCTTGGAAGAGATATACTCATTATCTGAAGGGTGAGACTCATGAAAATGGATGCCTAAACCTGATTTACCTAATATATGAAGAGGTATTGAAAGAGCTTATAATGGGCCTTTCTCATAGTAGCTATAACCATGACCTTGGTATCTCATAGTAAACATGATTTTGGTAGGAATAATATACCTATATGATTTTTAACAAGAATCCATTTCATCATCTTGAGGATGAAATATAATGTCGTTGAGGATTATTTCATCTTCTAGCAAGCCACTGGAAGTGAAATTGTCAAAAGGGAAGTTCTCCCTTGATCTTTGGAATTTATAACATGGTCTACCATGTGCTTGGGCTGATAGAGGAATGTTTTGAACCATAAGGGCTTGCTGAAGATTATACTCTCCACAAGTAGTTGTTTATGACCTTCATCTCCCATGTAGCAAAAGGATATTCCAATGTAGATGCACCATTGTCACTTAGAATTACATTGTTTGGGTCAACTCGTGAAGCGAGGGCCTCCGATTTAAAAAGAACAACAATATATGTAGAGGGGAACTTATAGATGGTAGGAAAGTAGCCCAAAAATTTTCTACAATGAGCAAATGGTTGGGGATCCCCTTGTATAGTAAGTGTTTGTCCTTCATACTACAATTTTAGACATTGATGATATGTTGATGGCACAACCTGCATGGCATGAATCCATGGGTGACTAAGCAAGATGTTGTAAGGGATTTCCAAGTCCAAGACATGAAACTTCATATTATGGGTTATAGGACAAACTTCTAAGGAAAAGTGATATTCCCAGCTAATTTTGTTTCTTCACTATCATACATATTTATGGTGATGACCTTTTTTTTCCAAATCAGCTTATGTGCCACCTAGTTGAGGAAATAGTTTAAGAGTAAAAATGTGAAGACCTGACCCACTATCCACAAGCACTCTCTTGACCTTCTTACACTTGATTACTACCACAATATGAAAGGGTAAGTTATGGGAGAGATTTTAAATTAAGGCTTCGTAATACATGAAGGTTATGTGTCTTGTGGGAGTGATTTGTGCTACCATGGCTTATAAATGCATAGGGTCAACATCAAAATATACTCATGATACCTTTGGGATTTACAAAGTATGTTTTTATGGATGTTATAAATATTTAGAATGTCTAAGATTTATATATTAGTTGTAGTCTTCTCTAGTTGATCTAACACATCATAATGACTCTCTTAAGGAGGAGGGGGAATAGGTTCAAAATTTATAACAGTAGGCGATCTTGTTGCATTTCCATGACACACTCTCTTGTTTTAATTATGATTGTATTGATTTGTTCAATGAGTGGGTCAACACAACCTACCATGGTGTCAAAATGTTCTTTATTCGATGCATGTTAGCATTCGCATTTAGAGATGATTGTCCCTAATCTAGATTTTTACTTTCGTTGTGATTGGGAAAAGGCTCTTTGAAGATCCATAAAATTTCATTTGAATATTTTATAATGGAAATGAATTCTACTTCAATGTCTCCACTATCGACTAGGTCTCGAGTATAGTGTTTAATCTTAATTTTTTTCCATTTTATCACCCTTTACATGGTGAAACCCACAAAATGCATTCTCCCTAATCTGTAATGGTTTAGTTGTGTCATCTCGGTAGGGTTTTTTTCAAGGTATTTAACCATGTTAATGACCTATAACTATTTTAATATAGAAGATATCAATTCAAATAAAGGTGTGAAAGTATGAAGTTTATAACCCATAGGTGGATTGCCTTCGCAAGCTTTAAAGGTGCATGGTTCTGAATGGCTTGTACCCGCTTAAAATCTACTATCCCATCACTAATGACATTCTTGTTTCTATTAGGAAAAAACTTTGTTTTATCATTAGATTTAGAATCATTATGATCATGGGAGACAAGTTTCACAATCCCCCTAACTAACAATGCTTTTTCAATTTGACTCCCTTTTTCGATTACCTCTTCGAATGTGTTTCCACAATGCATTTACAAGTGGAACATAATGTTTGGATGGAGGTTGGGAAAAATATACCTATTAACTATTTTTTGGGTATGGAGCAAGGAAAGTGGCTAGCTAATCCTCTCCATCATTGTAAAAACACAATGATGTTTTTGTTATTTATTTGTTTGGCATTACAAAGATCTAACATATTGATGTCATTCTCTATATTAAAATGCAAGTGTCATATGAAAATTTCTACTAGTTCTGGCCATGTTGATATTGATCTCTTAGCGATACATATAATCCATTCTACTTATTGTTTCTCCCAATCTTCATGGAATGAGGGGCATAAGATAATTATCATTGAATGCAACCTCTTGGCATGCCCTATAAAAATATTTAAAATGGTCGGGATGATCACCTTTTCCCTTATATTTTTCAAACTTTGTAAAATTAAAGTTTCTTAGTAAAGGTACTGTAACATGGCTTTGACAAATGGGTAGGCACATAGCTCATCGAATCGATAATTCTTGTTATTAGTACCGGTTTCACCCTATTGTAGAACGGTTGAAAGGAATTCTTCATAGTAGACCATTCTTGTTGGAAGATATGGTCTTGCATAGTTGGTGGCATAGGTCTATACAAAAGGTTAATCCTAGGTGTATTCCAACCCCGATTTTTGGTGAACATTCCTCATAAGGTTCCTTTTGTGTCTCTCGTTGAGGAGTGTTTATTGGGAACTCATGAAAGGAATCCTTAGGTTTCACCTTTGGTATGTCTTGTTTGAAAACTTTTGGTTGTTCCTTTTTTATATGTAAATACAAACTTACTAATTGGTGAGTGAAGGATTGGACTTGTTGTTCTAATGTAACCTCTTGAATGGGTATTTCACTATGATATTTGTTAGTGGGAGGTTGTGCATGATGAGCATGTTCTTAATTGTCTTTGTAATGAATTTTAATAGGAGGTAAATGATAGTCTCTGTCATTTTTGAAAGGTACTTCCTCATTATTTTATCATGTAGAAGTAGAGGCATGACTTGGGTTTAATATTTCATCTATATAGTGATGAGAACATTTCACTTCCTCTTCCCTTCTAACCATTGTGGAAAGAGATATGGGTCCACCATGGGAGGTAACCTAGCTCCTAGTTCCATAACACGCATAAGAACCTCATGTTTGTTTTGAAAAATGTAATCATCAAAATTGGTGGGAGGATGTTCTATGTTCATACCAGGAGAATCTTTCTCTCCACCACTATGGTCAACCATGAGATTATCCTCTAAAAGAGGGATTTCAGCTCCAAATATGTCAGTTCCTAATCTTCAGGATCCCATCCTCATAGTAGGCATACTTGAGATAGGAAATACAACGTGAAGAATTTCCACTAAGTTTTACTAAAAAGGGACCTTAGTCAAAATTTTGTAGCGTAATGACACTAAATTGTGAAAAAAGGTGACTATAATATATCCAAAAATTGATAGGTCTAAGCAAACATGCTAACTAAATAATAATGAACAAGCTACCCTAGCGAGGAAATATATGACACAAGTTTTCCTTACAATAATACAATGACGTACAATGCTCAAAATTTAGTCTTTGAATATTTTACTCTCTAATATTTGTCTAGAAAGGTTTGTAACCCAATAGAGACTAAAAATATCACCGATTAAGTCAATTTTGCAATAAACCGGGCCTAAATGATACGAGGATGTTGACGCAATCATCTAAAAACATATGCTAAAACCCTATTTCTAAACACTAACAAATTCTAAGATTTCTAAAATGGATGATACAAATACAAGTAGTGTAACAATGTTATTTAGACACGTAATCTAACTTTACGAGAAATCAAGATTTTAATATCAAAATGACACTATAGTGATGTTTTCAAAGTAACCTAGACACTCAAAAACTCAAGACAAAGCTAGGGTGTCAAAACTATGTCTAAGTATATTAAGAAATTTCTATGTGTGTGAGCAACGTAAACCTAGAATACAGAGGTTTAGGACTAATTTCAAAATGGAAACAAGATATAAATATCTCAATGTATGGCTACGTTGTGGGTAGTGTAAAAACTTAAAAGAAGACAAGAATGAAATCACCTAGCTATGATGATAACAAGTCTCAAATTTGGGTCTTTAAGACAATGGGGGCTACTAGATTGTGAGTACATACAGTGTACACTTTCAACACTTGCACTCTACAATTGTAACCTCATTTGCAGAAGTAGAATACAAAAGTGGTGTTCATGTGATATTTATTAGTATCCATATATGTTGTTTCCTTTTGTAAAAAAGGGCAATAATAAAACAAGGGTGTTGACTAAGTGGTGTTGAAATAAACTTGGTGTTATTTTGGTAGAGTTACACCTTGTCTTAGGACAAGTGAAAAAGTAGGACAAAATGACACTAACTAAATTTCATGATGAAAATCACGTGGTTTCAACATTAAGAGACTCTTTCTGTTTTTTCTAAAAAGGTGTTTGAATCTAACAAAGTTGTCACTTTGTGAGAGCTCTAAAGTATAACAACTAAGACAAAAGCAATGGCTCCAAGTCGACAAGATTCCTAGGTGTTTCACTCTCTAGGTGTCAAGACATATCTAAGGCGAGATCGATTTACCAAGGTTTCCCAAGGAGTATATCCACTTTACTTTACCCCATTTAGTATAATGAGCATCGAAGTGCCTTCGAGTTATACTCTCACTAGGTCAATATACAAATATATTTGACTTTAATCGATGAAAGCATACTAGACTAGTCTCGTAGTGTGGATCACTTTCCTAGTTCATTCACAAGGTTCCCTCTTGCATGAACTAATTTAGGGTTCCTAGGACTGCCCCCATTTTTAAGATTATAGTTTATGCCAAAGGGGTTATGTCCTAGTTGAGCAGACGGGTTGTATCTCTTAATCAAAACCTGAAATATAGTGTTTTGAATGGTGTCTTGGTGTTTTTTTATCTTTTAGATTAAGCAATTTTGTTAAGACCACCAATGGAAACCTAAAAACACGTGAGTGTTAGATTTCGGCTCAAGAGAGCCCTTATTTCTTTGATAAGTAGTTTTAGGTCTTTCAAGCAAATGATTAGTAGTTCAAAAAGGTTCACAATATCATAGAAAGAGGATTAAGTGTTTTTTTAATTTCTCAAGATCACACTAGGTGTAAGAGAAGTGCATACAAAACAAATAATCCAACTAAATAGAAATCCAAAGCTTGTAAATCAACTAACTACCATAAAAATTTGCAAAGTAAGGTTTATTCCAAATTAATCCTAAAATTTATTTTGGTGCCAAAGATCACACTAGGTGCAATGGAAGAGGATACAAATTTTTTAGAATTGATTGTTTATCAACTAAAAAATCTCTTAAACTAAAAGATCAAGCACAAGCCAAAAATGAAGGATGATTTTTCCTACTTACACTCAAGAATCAAAAAGTGGTCTAGGGGTGTTTTTGGTTCTCAAGATCACACTAGGTGCAAGAGAAGAGCATATGTAACCCTATTCCAAATTCAATACAAAGTATGAAAACATATAATCTATTAAACCCTAACCCAATTTTGTTAGGAATATTTCTCTAAATCAATAATTTAAAAACAATAACATTTAAAAACCCTTAAAAGCTGGCAGAATCATAAATTTGAAATTGTGTATTTTGAAAAAAACTTACCTTGATGCATATGCACCCCTCTTAGTGCATAGGTGTTTACTATCATTCACAGGTGCTCATAGTCATACACAGGCACTCACAGTCATGCACAACTACACCTCTGTCAGTATTCACATAGTCAATGATGCATGGGTGCTTCCAGTGAGTCACATGCACTCTCAATCATGCACATGGACCTTTTTCACTAAAAACTGAAAATTCATTGTGTGCAAGGGCGCTCATAGTCATGCTGAGACACTCACCGTAATGCACATGCACTCCCAGTCATGGAAAAATGCCCCTCTAGATGCCAAGGTGCTCACGGTCATGCATAGGCTCCTTTTTATTGTAGGTGTTTAAAAATATCATTTTTTACTACATTTATTTTAAAAAGGTCCAATCTTTGGGATTTTGAGTCAATTTTGATAGGGCTTCGCCTCCATATATCCTTCAAAAATCATGAAAACACAACTTCTACAACTAATCTAGTGGAAATAACTATCAAAAATGTAAATTGATCTATTAAACTTTGAAAATTACTCTAATAATTAGAAATTAATCTAAAAATCTTGACAAACTAATCTAAAATAATCTTCAAAGTACTCTAGAAAGATTGAAAGTAAACTAGAAAACTTGAAATTAATATAGGAAACTTGAAACTAATCTAAAAATTGAAATGAAAAACTTTGAAACTCAGTTAAAAACTATAAAAATTGAATGCAATGGGGTATTATCCAACTAGGTGTGCCAAATGAAAGCACCCTTAAACTTTGACAAAGTAAATAACAAAGCTAATCAAGGAATTGTAACACTATTTCCACCTAATATATAAGGATTCTAAGTCTAAGAATGTAACATCAAGATATAATTTTAAGGGAATGTTTAAATAGTATGAAAACAATGCAAGATCAAATTAAACATGCCTATTAATATGCTTAAATTACCTAACATGGGCCTAAATAGACCTAAGAGGGAAATCAAATGTTTATGGATGCTACTCCAAATAATGGTGAAATGACCTCTCCAAATGACTTGTTAATTCATTTTAGATTATTCATCTACTCACATTGTTGAAGGTTTTAGGAAACGGTTTGAACTTGACTATGAACCATATGTAATATATGAGATGCAAATCAAAGCATGGTGTAAATTATAAAGGAATGAGGTTCACTCTTTTTATAATGTTAATTTTGGGAGAAACTTGTATTTTGGTGCATGTGAGACTAAAAGCCCCAAATTAGATTAGAATTGTTAATCATGATTAGTTCTTACTAATCATAATTAGTGAATTACCAAGTGATTAAGAGGTGTGGTGCCTTAATCGACCGCTTAGGATAAAATATCATGACCGGATAAGATTTTGAAGCTTGATAAGATGTTGTGGAGGTGAATGGGGTGATTTTGAGTGGTTGGAAGAGAGGATTGAGTCAATAGTAGCGCATTTTGACCAAATCAAGGGCAAAATAGGCGTAGTTAGCTTGTAAACACTAATTGTCTATTTTGAAATTCTTGGTAATAGACCAAAGTTGTAAGAAACGTTAGCTAATTAATAAAGATTACTAATTATAATGGAATTGGGAATAATAAGAATGATTTATGTGTGTTTTGGAAATAAGATTATAAAAGCAAAATTTAGGTGTCCTGGAGTTGAATGTTGTGAAGGATGTCTTCGTGGTTATTTTTTTTTCTAGTGTGGTAGTTGTATGGTAGCAATTGATTTCCTTTGTGTGGGGATTATCGAGGAGGTTGTTCTCCTCTTGTTTTATTTCTATTGTTGGTCCCAGAGATGATACTTTATAGTGTTGGGATGTTGTTTTTATTGGCGAGTCTATCTTTTCCCTCCCAAGGTTTGATCTTTTTGGCTCTTGATATTACATCTGACATGATGATATGTCCTTTAAAATTGGAAGCACTCAGCCATTGGCTAACAATATCAATCATTTTGATGTTTTTTTCTAGGTTAGGTAGTATCCCTTGGTGAATTGAGAAAACAAATGCTAATAATACTAAAAAGAAAGAAACAAAATAGAGATTTCCCTTTTCGTTAAAAAGAAAGAGAAAAGCAACTAGAATTTACCTAATTTAATGTAAATATATACATAAATTAAATAAAAACAAGAATATATAATTTGATTCATATAAGAAAATAGCTAATAGATATCATTGCACTTTTCTAATATACTTGATGTTGTTTTATACGAATAGAATCTATTGTTTCTCCAACCGAGAAATATAAGATGGATTTGTAGTTTTGTACCAATCTATGGATTCAAAAGTAGAAGACTTAAACCCTTCTCGAAGAGTCAAAAGAAGAAAAATAGAGGTTTCCTTCTTGGCAACAAGCAGGAAAATCATTTCACATTTACTTATTACGGGGCATACATTCAATCTAAAACCAAATTTAATCAAGTATTAGATGCTACCGATAAGAAGGGAATTTATAATTTAAGCGCATTATGGTTCTAGCTGAGAAATATAATATGGATCTATTCCCATTGAGAAATAGAGATCATAAACCGTACTCATAAGATTCAAAAGAAACCATAAAAAAAATAGAGGTTGCCCTCTTCTTCTCAAAAAATGGAAAATCAACCCATATTTACCTATGGTGATGCACATATTCTATATAAAACTAAAATATTAGAATGACACAAAAATGATTTTTTTGGCTAATTTCTGTTCAAATACTCAAAAGAAATGGAAATTTTCAAACCATTTCATCAATAATCAAAAGTATTGTGAATCTCAAATTGATTAACTAAAAATAGATAATTGATTTCTTATTTTATGAGTTAATCTAAATAGAATTAAAATTCTACACTAAAATGTTGTATGAAAATATTCTACTATATTATTTGAATGTATTAAAATAATGAAAATAAGAGGGATATGGTACTAACGTTAATTTGACTTACCTCATTATGTGCTTTGGACTAAAGGAGAGACTGTCATGCAGATTGGGAATGTCATGACCGAGTGGCCTTGGGAAGGGATGAAGTTGAGTATTTGGTAACGGTGGGTCCCGGGAGGATCTTGGAGCACCATGGGGCACCATGGTTTGTGATCTAGGCACTATAGATCGTAGAAAATATAAAAAATTGGGTCCAAAAGTTTCATAATATGTCCGTGATATCTTTTCCTCTATCACACGGGTGTCATAATAATATCACATGTGTCACTAGAAATGCAGTGTGAAGATCAACCTATAAAACCCTATTCAAAGCGTCAATTCCTAAGAAATAAAAATGCATATGAATAGGTATAACTAACATTAGCTACCAAAATGGTGGAATTATGAATAAGCGTTACACTACATTCCGGACCGCATGTAGTTATATGTGTGTGTGTGTGTGTGTAATTTTTTTCTTAGGATTCCCTAACGCTAATGACACTCGAAGTAGGGAGAAATAACTAGAAGTAAAAATGAAAATGGTGGATGGAATAGAAAGAATTCAACCATTTCCCTATATTTTTATGATGCAAATGTAGAAGATGCCCAAATGCGGTCCATTTCCTTAGTAGATAGCTACCCTTGATGGGAAGATGTCTTCCCATAATGTAGTGAGTATGTTATGTTTATATAGCGATTTCTTGTTCAAATTTCAAAACTAATGAACTGAAACTTCCGACTACAACCCGAGGGAATGCATGGGGTAAAAAAGGACTAACCTTAAACAAATAAATTAGGACCATGAATTATGAAAACAAAGGTGCCTAAAATCATAGACTGGGGCACCCTAGTGCAGCCCTCGGTGCCCTAATAAAGGACTAGAGAAAATAACTTAGCAAATTATGACACCTAAGGATCCCTAAAATACGCCCAATAGTATATAAGTAAGTGACAACTGAACCAAACAAATAATAATAAAAAATCACTAACTAACAACAAGAAAAAGGGATGGATCACTAGTGAATAATTTTATTACATAAGATCCATATATAAAATAACATGCTCGACGGTATAAATGTAATATTAAGTGCATTAGTTTATGACTACATTTTCCCCCACTTTATGTTGGTGGAAAAAATCTTCGTAACATAAATTTGATAGAGATCCGTATCTATGAAAAATATAGATAATCCCATGTTGTAGAAGAATGCGTAGATGTGTAGTAGAAGTGTGTCGATAGAAATACAAAAATGTTTCTAACCATGGATCAATGGGCTGATCCATGTAACATAATGAAAAATCTTAAATGTTGTGATGACTTGTGCTAAATGAAATTGATGAATAGAATGTATGATGATTTTGAATGCAATTTAATGATGAATAGGTTGGTAGGGAGTGATCGGCCAGAATCTCGAACTCTTGTATATGAATGGAATAATTAAAGGATTTGGGTGTCCCGCTACTTGCAAGAGGAAGAGTGTAGGGAGGAAAGTGTGTTATTCTCCAATCTTTAACTATATCCTCAAGATCTAGCCACCGTAAATGGAGTCGATCATTTTTTTTATTTTTAGATCTAATAAATTTTTATTAAATAGTTGACCCATATAGGAGTGATAGAGGAAAGGAACTCTTTCCCCCACTCCACGGGTGTCACCACAATGTGAAATATTCCATGTTAGGTCATCTGAAAGTGAACACAATCTGAAAGAGGTAGCTTCCAAGTTAGGTTATGTGGAAGTAAGTGCTTAATGAAAGAGGTAGCTTCCAAGTTAGGTCATCTAGATGTGAATGTGATATGAAAGAGGGCTTCCAAGTTAGGTCATCTAAAAGTGAGCATAAATATGAATGATGGCTTCCAAGTTAGGTCATTTGGAAGCAAGCACAAAATATAGAATAAATTCCCAAGTTATCTCATCTAGGAAAGAAATGGTGAATGTAACTCCAAAGTTTGGTCATCTCAAAGACTCGCATGTAGATTTGATTGATGTGATTTTTTATTTAAACACGGTGATTTTGATTAGTGACTAATTATTTTGATTATCTTTTCATGGAAATATTTTGCGATAATCTCCCAGGTTAGGTCATTATGAAGAATGTGATATAAATTAATGAAATGTCATGTGAAAATAATTTTAATTGCTCATTGGCCCTAAGCTAGGTCATTAGGGGGAATCGATAGAAAGTAATGTGTGATCGTGTTTAGGAAATTTTAAGCATTTGTTTCCTCTAGATTAGGTCATTAAGGGGAATCTCTCGGTGAAATATCATGCTATGTATTAGTGAGTTTTTGATTCGAAATGTTTCAACCCATCGTGATGTGAGGAGGATTATAGGGGGACCCCAATAATATGCCCCCCTTTTGGTGAAAGGCGGTTGTGAATGAAAAGAATGAAAAATAAGTGAAAGTAATGAGAAAAGGCAAAAACACATATGTATAGAATGAGAAAAAATGGTGAAGAGGTATAGGGTATACAAAATATGGAAAATATGGTGGTAGGTGGAATTCTAAAAAGAATTCTACAAATACGGTGTAAATTAGAGTAAAAATGCTCAATATGTGAGCGAAACATTGTAGCATGTATTAGTTGTGGTAATAAACGTGAAATAAGGACCATTATAAAGGTAAATGATGAAAAGTCACTAAAAATTTA
This sequence comes from Taxus wallichiana var. yunnanensis, assembly GCA_018340775.1. NCBI lineage: Eukaryota > Viridiplantae > Streptophyta > Pinopsida > Cupressales > Taxaceae > Taxus > Taxus wallichiana. The sequence goes on from CM031235.1 coordinate 223,528,282, forward strand.
TAACTGATTTTTTTATTAGATAGGGTAAAACTTTTTTTTTTGAAGGGATCAACAACCCCTGAACAACCGAAAGATAGACATAAAGGAACAAGAGAGAGAGACAAATAGAAATAAGGTAAATACAAGCCCAAGAGGAAGAAAACAGACAAGCCAAAATCCCCTAGCAGGAGGATGCTAAAGGAGAGGGGGAACCAAAAAACAAGCCGACAAAAGAAACTTGATGAACACCCAATGAGCGACCCAAACAACCATGGGACGAAACCCTACCGGCATCAAAGGCTCATCAAAGGAGGAGAAAGGTTATCTCCCACTAGAAAGGGAAGAGAGGACTGTTTCAATTTGCTTGAATGAACTTGACTTTATCCCTCTTCCTATAGAGCATGATTAATAAACTCATTATGATTTATGAAACTAAAGGTATCATAGATATAACTATTATAGTATGAAATTTTCTAGAAAGCTAACACTTTGAGTTTATTGGGATCAAAATCCCCAAAGTCCTTCTTCAAACCTCGGATTTTCAATTTTAAGAAAAATCTCTATATTCCTAGTCAAAGGGATGTCAATAGAATTTTCAATAGTATTGTATTCCTCGTGGTGTAATAATTATCCTCACTATCATCCTCAATGACCCCTTCATCGTTGCCATTATCAATGCCTAGATGGGGCTCTCTTACTAGTTGCCTTTTCTTTTTCCTCATAAAACCTCCAACGATCCTCTCAAAGGACTCAGCCTAATATGATTGGTATATCCAAAAAGATAGAGGATGCCAATAACCGAATCCATTCACACCCTTTTCCCATCACATCAATAGTGGCCAAGTCTTGAGAACCCGAGACAAATGGGGTGACCAACACGTGATCGGTTTCTTTCAATCAACTTTTCATTCGTACTCATTCCAAGATCTTGTATAAGGGCATGAGACTTTAATCTCTTTAGATACAATACAATGGTCTACCATTTTAGCTGCCCTTGAGGATAAACAACTAGTCAAGGGAAGATTGTGGGCTACTATATCTGGTTTGGGTTTCGATTCCAAACACGGTCCATAAAGTTTCTTGTCATTTGGCCAACATCCCTACACTTGCTAAATAAAATAGGGGAGGTTTTTTATTCAAGAGATTGATGAATAAAACCTTGAAAATAGATAAGTCAAATAGGCAAAGGGAAAGTCTTACAATGGATTACATTCACATAGATCATCACAAAGAATCATCCTTGTTCGGGATAGATTCGTTTGATCAATAGAAAGGAGATCTTCTAAAGATTTGGAAATCCCTACCAATACATATTGTTCCCAATATTATAACGATAGAGTTGGGATCTTAACCCACATAGGATAGGAATTAGGTTGTAATGACCTAGATCCAATCTCGATTGCCATCTAACCAAATGCAACAACGTTTTTCCAAAAACTAGGGCCCCCATTAATAGCAGATCAAAAGTTATTCTTCTTCCTTGAACTTAAAAAGGAAAGATTTATTGGAAATGGCCACCACTTCCAGACCTCCAAATGGTTCCAATTTCCATTTTGCGTGAGCCCTAACCACATTTATGTTGGGATTGATTCCCATAAATTTCCCAATAAGAGAAAGGCTAAATATTTCTTTAACCCTATTCAAAAAACTATCGGGGATAATATATGATGGAATTTGTTATTCCCATTATGAAAATAGATCAAGAAGGAGGAAAGAACCAAAAGCTCCTCCCGAGCTCTATCAATGAAGATATCCCCACCCCATACAAAAAAAGTCCTTCATTCCTTAATCCTCGTGTATCATATTCTTGCCACTTAGGGGATTTGAATTTCTCCTTTCTACTTTCTTCTCCTTCTTTGTCTTTCATTTTTCACTTCATTTTTCTTTTACGCGAGTGTGAGAGTGTATACGGAGTGAGTGAAGATTGATTAACTAAAATTCGGAAAGAAATGGGACAAATTGGTAATCCTAGTTAATCTAATTAGGAGGATTAAAATGATGTATAAATGAAAAAAATGGAATAATTTCAATTGATTATTATAAGTGAAATGAAACCCTAAATGTGCAAGAGAAGGGAGAGAAATAACTTAGTTGATTGGCATTGACTCTCGTTGGTTGTCACGGATTTGAGAATAAAATAAGGAAGTGAATATGAACACTCAAGAACCCTATGATAGACAAATATGAAGTGACTGGGGCACTTGGGAGTCTACTTGGGCTACCCTAGGGCACCCTAGTCTGCAATCTGGGTGCTCTGAACACTCTAAATGCTCAAAACTTGCAACTGGTATGGTTTTATGAACCTTACCTGTTTGTCACATGGATCTTTTAGATGAGATAGAAAATTACCTACAATGCAAAGAGAAGTATCAAACCCTAGAAAAATAATGTATGGATATGAATGGGTCAGAGTGACCTTAGCCACCAAGCTTGTGGACTTATCACCTGAGTCGCACTACATTTCAGACTTGGTTGTAGTTCGTGTGTGTGTGTGTGCACACATGTCATGCTCTAGGTTCTCTTCTGTCACGGTCACACTTTGTGAAGTAGCGAGAAATAGTGGATGAAAGAAAGAGTGGATTCATATGTGTGCATGGAATATAATGAGAATCTCTCCCCATATGAAGTGTATGTGATGTAGATCTCCTTTCCTTGATGCATGACACTATGTGGATACAAGTGATGTAATGGATGTAGCCCTAGATGGAGCGATAGTAGTGTGAAATACTATGACCTAACACACTTATTATGATCTTATAACTTTATATTTATAGGGATCTCAAGATTAATTTTGAGATTAAACCCAAAAGGCCGACCGAGAAAAAGATAAGGATGACTAACAACTATAAATTACCCAAAAAGAGTGAAAGGGGTTTCATAGATCGGGCACCCCAAGATAGGCTCGGGTGCCCCGATTTAGGGATAGAATGTCGAGGCGATTCTGAAATAGGTAGATAATTGTTGGAAAATATATGGGAACTAAAAAAATAAAGATGGCCAAAAGATGGGATTAATTAGTACTTTGTACACTAGATAACATTTTAAAAAGTGGTATAAGACTGGGCCAAACTATGTGTAAAGTGCATAATTTTGTGTCTACATTTTGCCCCCACTTTGTGTTGGTGAGTGGAAAGCTCGATACCATCAAGTAAATAGAGATGTGTATGTGATATCTATATAGAGTTTAAAATAATACGTGTCGATTGACTAGACTCAAGTGTGGAATGATAAAATGAAAATTAAGGAGGAGCGTGGATTCTAAAGATGTAAAATGCGCATAAAGAGTGATTAGAGTGAACCTAAGGAAAAATGTATGTGTAGTTTTTGTGGTGCTTAAAGGACCTGCATGGTTAGTATGGGAAGTACCATTGCAGTATGTTGTCGATATTTATGTTGTTGTTGTTGCCCCCTATTTGACTGCTTGTTTCTCATACAACGAACCCGCAAGGAGAAAATGATCAAGTAGTCAAATATTTATGTATCTAAAAATGCTCTGTAAAATACGCAGGTATAAAGTATGCAAGTGTAAATTATGCTAATGTAAAGTATGTAAATGTAAAGTAAATGGAACATGTTCACTTGATCCATTTCAAGAAAAGGGTGTAGAAGGATATCATGTATTGTCACGAGTTTTTAGGTGATCTCACGCTACCATGGTGAAGAAGTGTAAGTAGGAAATTCTTTGTGTCCTCCAACTCTAACTACTTGTTCTTTGAAGATATGTACTCTACTTGTTTTTATACGATCCAACTCCAATGGATAGAGAAGTGTAAATAGGCACACCCACTATAACCCTTGAGACTATAACCACTCCGCATAATTGCCAAAAGACACCATGTCCTATTTAGGCCGTTGTGTATGGAGCTCATAGAATTTTCTAAACTCATTCATTATGTTTGAACTGATGTAAATACATTGTGTTATTATAAAACCATCAATGGTGCCACCCCTCATTGGGGGTGGATGTTAATCCCAAAAGAGGACCAACCGCAATCGACTTGTAGACTCGCACCCTACAGTGGAAAGGAAGAACAATTGGTAGATACCATGACACACACAAAAGGGGATGGCTAGCCAATACAAGTGTTAGTCCAAAAACACATGTATGTAATAAGTGTAAAATACACAGACAATGTAGAAAAACTACCAAGCACAATAGTATAAACATGGAAGAAACAACAAGAAGACCACACAAAGTGAGTTACAAACATGGGACATCAATCACGATGTCACAAGACACAAAAGGCCATAATGGTGTAAACACAACAGAAAATTTTACACACAAGAAAAGGTAAAATCCCACATACAAAAGGAAAACAAAGCATACAAGTAGAAACAAAGAGGTAGTCATGGAAACATGTAGTCCTATAAAACAAGTGTTTACACATGGAACACCCATTAGCATGTTAGAATGATAAGAAATATGTCAAAGAGTGTATGAGAAATTAGTATAAGATGCTACGTACAAAATGAAACAATAACACCTATATGATATGAATGTGGATGCCCCTAGGGACCAGTATAGGAATGGTAGAATGTGAGCATCCATGCCACACGTAGAGTATTTTATTTGTGATCATACTAAATAAAGGCGTGAATGCGCATGTGTGTATGATAATGAAATACAAGAAATAAATCTAACATATGTAATAAAGTGAGCATGCGAAACACCAATAAGTAATAGTAAATGCTACTAAAATAATTAAGTATCCTATGGATGGATGGAATGGAATGCAATATGAAATGATAGAACAAACATTCCCCACGAGTGTATGGAAGTGTATATAGTGAGGTTCAATTTTTCCCCTAATCAGTAAAGAAAGAAAGAACCATAAACGAGAGAGCATCATTGAGAAATGGTCCAATAGTGTAGATTGTGTCTATCGCACTTGTGATGAATGTGTATGTGTAGTGGTGAAGAAATGCAATATGGGGAGATATGTGTATGAATCCTATAGCTGAAGCGTATATCACAACTTTTTGAATAAAGGAGAGATGATTTTCCTTAAGCGTATATGATGATAGAATGATTGTATGGTGGTGATATGAATGAAAATATGTGTGTGGACCCTTTATCCTAAATGTATACAATGAATTCTTTCATTGAAGAGTGATAATGTAGACCTAAGCGTATATCACTACCTCATGGAAGAAGAGCGTGATGATTTATCCTGTGATGTATGTCACTATGAGATGGGTGATGAAGCTATATGGAGCATATATTAGTATACAACGGATAACAAAAGATGGTGGTTTAACACTATGTGGACCACTACGTGATGAATAAGAATGAGGTGGTTATTTATCCTAAAGCATATACCAATAAGTGATGAGTAGGATAAATGTAGATGTAATAGAATGATGTAGGATAGGATAATAGAATGTGTGATGATAGGATATAAAAGGATAATGAGAAATTGACTAAAAGAGTCATGATTTAACCTAAGGTGTATACAACAAGGGTATGTGCATATGGGTGTGGGTGATGATATAGCATAGATTGTTGGTCACTAATCCACTGAATTTGGTATGATGGCATGTAGCATGTAGATAAGTTCCATTTGATTGGTAAACCCTCGGTAGTCGAGTATGAACCGAGGAACTAGAGTGCATCATAGGGTGATGAGTACATTGTGTAGAAAACAATGTGGTAGAAATGACCAAGGTATGTGAATGCATGGTGTAGGCAATGTAGTGTAGAATGTGTAATGGGTATGGAATGTGTAATGTGTGAAATGTAACAAGTGTGTAGATAGAAATAGATTTTGTAAGGATGACAAGGTAAAACTAGACTCATGTGTAATGGAACCTAGTGTAGCGTGTAGAATAGAGATGATATAGGTATGTAGATGATGTATGTCATGGTGATAGGTGTAGATAGAATATGTAGTGATGAGATGTAAAGCTATACCCATAGATAATGTGACCTAGCGTAAATATAGGATGTAAGAACATGATGCAAAACTAGACACAGATGAGATGACGACTAGTGTAGTATGTAAAAGATTGAGGATGTATAAATGACTAATAGATGAGGTGTGGAGAGGGTAATGTAGGATGTACACTATGTATAGAAATGATAATAGAATGTAAAGGTGTATAACGTAGCGTGTAGTGTGTGGGGTTCATTGTAATGTTAATCCCTCAATAGTCTAGTGTGAACTGAAGCACAAGAGGTGCCATCATGTAACGAGGGAGCTACGACGCATGAGATAGAAATGATGATGAACGTAGGATGATACAAGTATTCTAGAATAGAAATGTGGGGGTTATATATAATTTTCTATGCCCCTCGAGTGTGTCATAAAGGAGGGGCCACCCAATAAGGTTTAGAGAGGAGGTATGATAATTGGTGGCAACGATCATGACACTTGAGGACGATGGTTGAGTAAGGATGGTATGTGAGATAAACATTGCATGCAGGGGAATAAAGTCGATATACATGTGATGGGTGTATGTAAGACCAATATTGAGTGTAGTAAAGTGTGGGTGATGGCGATTGAGGTGATATTTTACTCTGGGAAGTAAATGAGCCATGTGGGATAAATCGAGGAGTCAACCATTGGCAAGAGGCAGTAATATTCCTAAGAGTAGGCCTATGGAGGTGTGGAGGAATAATAGAATAGATTGGGTGCACATGGGTTGGTTGAGATGGTGGGGTAGGAAGAGGAAGCAGTGTACATGATGTTAGAGGAGTTTTCGAGGGATAGGAGGAGGTGTGGGAGAAGTAAAACTAGAATGTGAGGATGCTTTAGGTATATGAGGAATGAAATTAATGGAGATAACGCGGTGTTCGTAGATGAACTTAAGGTGCGAGTGGTTGATGGAGAAAATAACTTAGGATTCAAAAATCCAATTTAAGTGAGAAGAAAGTCACCTTTGGTTGATTGCTTGATTAATAAAGCAAGGGATGAGAAGAGTGAGAGGACCAATTATGATAGGTAATTTAATGCCACCATACTTCCTCTTGAATGGAAATTCTATTTATGATGGAGGATAGCCAATAGATTGTAAAGGAGAAGAGAAACATGTACTAATAGGAGAAGAGGGGCCAAACCTAGTGTTGTGGATAGGGTTTTAGGTGATAAAGGCTTATATGTATAAATGGTCGGATGTGAATGTAGCATGAGAGTAAGCATGAGAGAAAGAAATAACAGGTGGGGTCATATCAGTGTTGGTGACTAATAATTCGAGTGCTCCCACATCTGGAGGTGGTGTGGCATGGTATGTATGATTAGTTGAAGAGTCTGTGGCCTTTTTGTTGTGTTGGTTAGATTCTCTATTAAAGAGTTTGAATTTACCCTTTTCCTTAGTGGGAGGAGGGCTAGTAGGGTATGGGAATTTGAGTTGTTCATTATCAATGAGATCTTGGATAATTACATGAAGTTTCATATAGCGGTTAGTAGAGTGGCCTACACAATGATGGTAATCACAATGGAAGTTTTCATTGTAATTGTGTCCTTTGGGTCGTGATGGGTCTAACTCGAGTGGTGGCAGAAGGGTGATGAGGTTATTATCGAGGATTTGTTGTAATATAATATGTGGTGCCATAGGGAGGTTGGTGAATGTATGCTTAGGTGGTTGGGAGGAAACTTCCTTAAAAGGGGTAATGGCGTTAACAGTTAATTTAGTGTCGATGGGTTTAGATGTAGAAGGTTTAAATGGGGTCTTAGTTTGGAAATGAGTAGAGGAAAAGGGTTTGTCTTGATATTTGAGTTTTCCAATGGATAGAAGCTTGGATTCACGAAGTTTAAGGGTATGAAAAAGTTGATCAAAGGAAGAAAAGGTCTCAAAAAGAACACTTTCAGAGAGAGGCGGTAGAAGAATTTGTATGAATAGGTCTTGTAGTTTAGCATTGGCAAGGACATTAGTCATCTTAGTCAAATTGTTCTTATATCTTAAGACATAATTGGAAAATTTCTCATTAGATCCTTTCTTAAGTTGTGCTAGCTGGGCATAGGATATCTTAGAGCCAATGTTGATGGAAAAGTGCATGAGGAAAGCATCATCTAAATGGGTGAAAGAAGTGATTGAATGAACAAGTAGATTGTAAAACCAACACATGGTGTAGTCATGGAGGCTACAAGGAAAGAGATTAGTGAGGAGGAGGTGATCATCAACAAAATCTAGACAAGTAACATGAAAGGTGCGAAGATGCTCCTGGGGGTCACCATGTCCATTAAAAATGGGAAATTTAGGAGTGAAAAAATTAGGTGGTAGAGGATATGTGGAGAGGATAGGAGAAAAGGGAGTGTGTAGCAACAAGGTAGAATCTAAAGATGGAGATGTAGTGGCTTGTTGCAATTTGCATATTTGGGCCTAGAGATCATGATATAAAGAGGTTAAATCTTGATTGGAAACTCGAGGAGGATTGTCGTTGATGTGAAACCAAAGGAGGAGTGAAGTGATTCATAGGAGTGGGGACAAAAATGGAATAATAGAGATAGGTGGAAGTGTAGAAGTAGGGGTTGAGTGGCTATAGAAGTGGGTGGAGAAACATAAGTATTGAGTTTAGACAAGTTGGTAGCTTCTTCATGAGCCACATGCAAAAGTAAATATAAATCATATGGGTGTTCAGCAAGATGATCATTGATAGCCTTAAGGTGGGATTCAGTAAATTCCTCAAGAGAAGGGGCCATGGGGAAGGGAGGCAAGAAACCCTAGAAGGTGATATAAAGAAACATTGAGTTCACCAAAATGATTAACTAAAATTGGGAAAGAAATGAGAGGAAGTGGTAATCCTATTTAATCTAATTAGGAGGACTAAAATATTGTATAAATGAACTAAAATAGTATGGAATAATTTTAATTAATTATTCTAAGTGAAATGAAACCCTAAATGTGGAAGAGAAGTAAGAGAAATAGCTTAATTGAATGGAAGTGATTGTGGCGGAGTCTAAGAATAAAATTTGGAAGTGCAAACAAACACTCGTGAGACCCCGCAAAGGAAAAATCTAAAGGATATGAAGCAAGTACGGAATTTGGTAGTGTACTAGAGCACCCTAGTGCACTTTGGTCTACAATCTAGGCACTCTAAATGCTATAAATGCTCAAAAAATGCAATTGGTATGTAAATTTGGTTCTAGACCTTCAATGTTTTTCCGCACTACTGGATCGAGTGAATGAGATGGAAAATGAATTACAATTCAAAGAGAAGTATCAAACCCTAAAAAAATAAAAGATGCATTTTAATGGGTCGACTGACCTTATCCATCAAGCCAGTGGACTTATTAGTGAGCATTGCACTACATTTCAGACCTGGTTGTAGTTCAAGTGTGTGTGTGTGTGTGGATGTCATGTTGTACATGTTATTTTTTTAGTCACACTATGTGAAGTAGTGAGAAATAATAACTATAGAAAATGTAAATAACATGTGTGCATGGAATATAATAGAATCCCTCTCAATATGTAGCATGTGTGTGATGTAGATATCCTTGTCTTGATGCATGACACTATGTAGATGTAGGTGATGCAATGAATGCAGCCCTAGATGGAGTGATAGTAGTGTGTAATGCTATGACCTATTACCCTTATTATGGTCTTATAGCTTTATATTTATAGGGAGATCAAGCTTAATTTCATAATTAATCCCAAAAAGGCTGGATCGAGAAAAACATAAGGATGACCAAGAGCTAGAAACGACCCAAAAAGGAGTGAAAGGTGGTTTGCATATATTGGGACACTCGTGGTGGGACCGAGGTGCCCGAGGCACCCTAATTTAGGGCTATAATGTCGGGCGGTTGCGAAATGGGTGGATAAGTGCTGGAAAATATATGGGAAGTACAAAATAAATTATAAAATAAAGATGGGAAAAAGGTGGGATTAATTAGTAATTTGTAAACTTGAGAAACTTCTAAATAGTAGTATAAGACTAGGTGAAATTATGTGTTAAGTACATAATTTTGTTTATAAAAATATGCCTCAAGCAAGAGCAGTGTGTCTTAGTCATTTTGAGAGAGAGGCGATCGCTATAGCATCACATACGACTATGGAGTTTGTAAGTGTATTATTTTTGTAAAAATGTATGGTGTAATAAGAGTTGTAGTTGAATTTAAAAAAGTATTATTTTTTATTTCTTGGTGTTTGGGACTTAGACAAGAGTGGTGAGGGCACTAGTGACAACTGGGACTAGAGCGCTCAGAACCAGGTTCTAGTGTCTTGCTCTGGGGCTCCCCAGTCTCACATCTGGGTGCCTTGGTGTAGAATTTGTGTATTCAATAGATAATATTAAAAATGTGTTGCGAGTATGTTGAATAAATGTGTTAGGTTGTTTAAGGTGTTCTAACACTGTGTTTTTTATTGTTTGTTATTATGTAGAGGGGTATTTAATCAAGGGAGTTCTCGTGATGGTCATAATGTGAGTACATTACTTAGGCGGGGTTGTCGAATGATGAGTGGGATGTGATGCACCGTGGTGGCCTGCAGCATATACAGATGACGAATGTGCCCCATAATATGCCCATGTTAATTGCATTGTGTGAGAGATGGTGTGCAGACACATGTATATTTTTGTTTCCTATGGGGAGATGATAGTGATGTTGGAGGATGTATATTGCATATTGAAATTTCCGGTTATTAGGTTAAAGTAATACAGTGATGGAAATAGTGGATATGGAGTGGAAGATGCACTCGACAAGGTGATAATATATGGGGATCAAGTACCTACCGAGGCCCATATTAGTTTGGATGTGATACTCCATTCTAGGGTTTTGGGCATGCAAAAATTTATTACGGTGGTAATTTCTTCATGTATATCGTGGAGGGAGGAGGTGTAGCCATCTTGTATATGATGTATGAGATATGTCCCTAGATAGAGGAGGAGGGTATGATATTCATGTGGGAAGGGTGTGTTTTGAACCATTGATACAGGACTTGTATCTATTTACGCAAGATGAGCATGGTGGTGGTAAAGGAACCACCACACCGATGCATGTGTGGGTATATAAGCAGGGGATGCATATTGGTCATTGATAATAGACACATCGATCCATACATAAGGAGACTCGATGCACCCGAGAAGTCGTAAGTTGTGGTCTATTGGCCCAGGATAAACTTGTGTGGTATGTAGACTTGCAACGTTAACTTTCGAGTAGATTTTAGAGGTTACATTGAGTATTTTTGTATACCTACGTAATTTTTAAGAACTTGTCTAAGTTGCTTAGTAGGTGTTTAACTAACATGCGTTTTTATGTTATGTTTGCAGGGGATGCATATTGGTCATTGATAATAGACACATCGATCCATACATTGATGTGGAATGTTTTGAATGATGTGCTAGGTGTATGGATGTTAGAGTCTATTGATGATATCATAGGTGATCATGCTCTTCTTTTTGATCTAGTGGCCATAGTAGTGGCGACATGTACGGTTATGATAAGTGAGAGGGATGAGTCACATAAGGAGACTCGATGCACCCGAGAAGCTGTAAGTTGTGGTCTATTGGCCCAGGATAAACTTGTGTGGTATGTAGACTTGCAACATTAACTTTCGAGTAGATTTTAGAGGTTACTATGCTAAGGAGGCATAGGGAGAAATTTCGGGGCCACAAAATGTGGCGTCGCGTTGGTGGAGAAGCATCTAGTCCTAAGGATCTAATAGTGAAAGAGTTTGATAATGATGATGAGGTCTCGATGGGGAGTATTGTATATGTTTTAGATGTCTCCCCTAGTTTGTGAGACATATTTTTGAGATGGTTATTGTATCAATGATATATGCATGGACACCTATTTTTGATATATGTTAAATCAAGGATGTAATGATTTTCCATAGTGAAGTAATGGATGTTGTATGATTCTATGGTTATTTTCCTAACATATGTATTGTTTGTATGTAATGAATATAAATTTGTATGATGATGTTAGTAGTGGTAGATAAAATGTGTATGGTGAATGATGATGATATATATAGCTTATTTAATGTAATTGTAATAGGATGGGGTGATGAAAATAAGATGGGGGATTAACAATGCCCCTGGTGATTGAATGAATAGGCTCATGTAATGAAGATCCCTCGGCTGATCAAGTCGATCCATTTAAGAAAGAGTGCATCATTGGGAAATGACTGAGTGCACTAGATGAAACAATGAAGCGTGTGATGAAAGATTCTTTGAACTAATCCCTCAACAGCCATGTAAGAACCATAAGAACACAAGGTCTCCATCGGGAGGTAAGTTCATAATAATCACCTATCGAAGACAAAGATGACGGGTGGTGGTGGAGACATGTGGAATGGATGCGAGTGTGAGTTTATGAACCAAATGTAATGTCATGTTTAGTAACCATGGGATATGCAGAGAATTGTGGAAAACCATGGGATATATTATCATGAAGTGGCGAGATAGTGTGGATGTAGTAGATGTAATGAATGTGATGGTGGAAATGATGGATGAGGTGGAGAATGAGCATGTGACAGTGGAGCATGAAAAATGAACGAGAACTTGATGGAGAACACTTAAGTGGGTTACACCTATGATAACTTGGTGAAGGAGATAGTACACAGTCACAAGAGGCAAAGGAGATGATGTCAGAATCCACTAATTGTTGTATCCTCTCATGTAGGGAAAGACAATCATTGTCCCGATGGCCAATGATGTGATGATAATTATAATAGTGTTGGTCACGCTGACATTGTAAATGGTGTGGGGGATGATGTTGGTTAGAGGGTAATCAAATTAATCACTCATTGAGTAATATGTGTAGCACATCATGTGGTCGAGCGTGAGGGGATAAATACAAAGGATCTCATGATGGAGGTGGAGTGGTGGAAGTACTAACTTGTTGTGGAAGTGGAGAAGGATGGTTTAGTGGTGAAAGAGTGGGTTGAGCTTGTTTGGAATGCACTTTAGGAAAAGGTGGATTGTTTTGGATGCTCAACTGGAGGTGGGAGTGGAAGACTAGAGGATGGAACTGTCGGAGAAACATGTGTGGGTTCAACGATATGTGAGGACAAAAGATCTTTTTCTAGATCAATAACTTTATAGCACAAGAGAATGAATGACTCACAAGTATCATATTGTAACCTTTTCTTAAGTGGAGGAATGAGACCACGACAAAAAATGAATTTCTTTTCTAAGTCACTAGGTTGGAAGATGAGTTGGTGTATACAGGCATTAAACCATAAGATATAGTCCTGGATAGGTTCAGAGGAGCCTTGATGTAAAGTAGGAATGTGGTCATAAGTAACTCTAGGGCCATTATTGAGAATGAAACAATGGAGGAAAGCATCCTCCATGTCATAGAAAGTGACCCAAAGGGTAAATGGGTGTACTATTATAGTTCCTCATCAGTAAGACTATAACGAAAGGCCTTAAGAAACAAGTGATCATTAGAGTAATCAGTCATAAGTGTATGGTAGTGTAGGATATGAGCATGAGGATTGCCAGTACCATCAAAACATGTGAAACTAGGCATCATCAAGTATTTAGGGAAGGTAGAAATATGAATATTTTATGAACAAGATTACCATGTAAAGAATTGTTGTTAATAAAGGCATAATAGGATTTACTTTCTAAATTAAGAGTATGAAATTGAGATTGGAGTTGTCCTACAACATGCATGAGAGATAGAATATCCTATGAGGGGATGGTAGGAGATGGAAATAATGTATTAAGTGGTTGAAGTTTTCCATTATGAGTGATCATAGGGATATCAAGAGGTGATATAGTGGAGTCCAGATGTTAAAGGAGCTATGGTAGATGATGATGTAGGAGCTATAATATGACTAGGGTCAACATAGTATGACTAGGATCCTATAGTATGAATAGGATCATAAATGTAATATGAAGGAGAGCACAAGCTAGAATGAGATGCGGGAGGAGGACTATTAGAAGTAGTAGAGTACATAGGAGTAACTATAGCAATATGTGGAGTAGAAGGGTAGTAGGTATGAGTTACACCTTATTGTGGATTAATGCCTAATTCAGAATCAATGATATAGTCATCTAAAGCATCGGGTGTCATACCAAAAGAATAATAACATGCAACTAGATGACATGACGTCATACAATGAGTGAATGCAATAAGGTCATCAACAAGGTAAATACATATAGGATAATCAATAAGACTAGTTAGCACATGTTGTTGGCCTTCTAAGAGGGCTTGTTGAGTATCATCGGGTAGAGTCATTAGGGTACTATATAAAGCCTTAAGTTCAGCTATGGAGGCCTCATCATAGATAGGATTGACACTAAAATGAGACATGATGGGAGAAAATAAGAACTATGCTTAACCACTAAAGTATTAAAAAGGGTCAATATGCAAAGTATTCTAAAAGTAGGGTTCACCAAAATGATTAACTAAAAATAGAAAATTGATTTCTTATTTTATGAGTTAATCTAAATAGAAATAGAATGCCATTAAAAAATGATAGATCTAAATATTTTACTTTATTATTTGAATGTATTGAACTAACGGAAATAAGAGGGATATGATACTAACATCAACAAGGTTCATTTTAAGACCCCTCCTTCGAAAATTTGTGTTATAATTGATGGTAAATCTCCAAATCAATGGCAAATTTATGAAAAAAATGTTTCGTGGAAACAACATTTTGGAAGGGAACATATTTCTTTGATTTTGGATATTTGTACGGGTAGGGTTAGCGGGTAGGTTAGATGGGGAAATTAGATTGGAAGGTGGACCAGGGGTAAATTTTAGGGGTGAATATTCATGAAAAGGAGAATATAAAGGCTTTTTAATTTTTAGTCTGGTTAATTTTATACTTAGCACATTTGCCAAAATTTTATGGGACCTAAAAAAATTTGAATATAATTTTGCCTACGTATTTCTAATAAGGGACGATGAAGTTAGTAAATTCAACTTCATTTTATAACATTATAATATACATAGGATTAATTTCCCATAGTATAGTCCTATTTTTTACATTATAAGCATGTGAATAATCTGAAAGTATAAGACCACAAGCCAAAGGATTTAGGAAAAAGTGAGAGAATGAAGAGGTAAGCGAAATGTATCGGTGTTACAGGATGAGAAGTCAAATGTACAAGTGTTACACGGCCAAAGAACACGTATCGAGTGTTATAGGCCAATAATAGCTATATGTGTTATCGAATGGAAACAAATATATCTGTTTCCATCCTTTAACAGATATGTGAGTTACTACTATAATGAGTATATATTTGTTACCAAACCGTAACACCATAATAGATATACATGTTCGGTAAGAATCGATATATGTGTTGCAATTTGTAACAAATATATATGTTGTCACCCATAATAATAGATATATGTGTTGTCATCCGATAACAAATGTATGTGTTACCAGATGGTACTAGTTATCTGTATTGTTGGATGTTAACTCTATGTTCTACAAATTTCCTACATATTCCTTTGTCGTTCAAATTCTTGATTGTGTTGTTATATTTCAATCTTAAGTTGTGTTTGCTTGTGTTTTGGTAAAGCTTTGTTGCCATCGGTATTTGAAAGTTTTTGTTTTTTTCACATATCTAGACTTCAAAATCATCCATTCGATGACCCTTATTACAAATGAGAAAATAACTCAACTTCAAGGAAAAATAAAATGCAATTTAGACATTTCAAAATATTTCACTCAACCGTAACTAACACCAATTGAAAAAGTTAATAAAAAAAAATCTACTATGATAATGTGACTTTAACTTTTTTATTTACTTAGGAAGTGTAAGCAAACCAATTTATCGAAATGTAAAATAGCCTAGCGGTGACCTTACTTTAGATGAAATTTCTAATCACCAAAGTAATCCAATTCAAATTCGATAATGATAATCCCATTTCCCTTCCAAATCAAACATCGCTAAACATTCGGAAATTCCCATCGAAACATAACAAAGTGGGAAGTTGACTATATGAAGGAATTATAAATTTTAATGGTCAACAAAATATCCATTCATTGAACATGTTGAACTTGAGAAAATATTGATACTCCTAAAAATGTAGATGTATTATCGTAGTTGGAAACTTGGCACATACCAAAAAATGCAATTAAAGTTGGATACAATGGAGAAGCTTTGTGGGAAGATATATGAGTCTAAAAAGTAAGATGATGGAATATTTATAAAAACAATAAGATCAAAAATTGAGGAAGATTGTTTGCATATTAGATATGCTACAGAATATGATAATCATCAAAAAAATCTTCACAACCTTGTTGAGAAAGGTGGAACTATAAAGGATAGATTTGAAAAAGCTACTAGCATAAGTCTTTAGAAAAAACTCATTCAATTCAGAAAAATATTTCACATTTTAAAAAATGGTAGACCAATTTCAGATCTAATTGATTATAAGACATTGTATCAATCTAATGGATTTCAAATATTCCAACAACACCATTGGTCAGATACCAGTGCATGGGAGATGAAAAAGTGTATGGGAGAAATAGAAATCACTAATTTGAGAGAGAAGTTAAAATTTTTAAATTTTATCACTTTGTCACTTGATGAGGTCACAGTAGTAGATAATACATCTTGGGTGTGCATGCATGTCTACACTTTCAATTTCAGTAACCATTTTATGGAAAATCATCTATTAAATATGCACAAAATGATAGAGAACTACAATGTTGAGAACATCTGTAAACTTGTTATTAAAAATTTAAAAGAAATAGCTGGTATGGATGATCACTCCATCTCTGCAAAGGTTATTTGTGTAGGAGATGATGGCACCTTTTTCATGGAAGGTCACAATACTAGAATTTGTATTTGTCTACAAACAAGAGTAACCCCTTACATGATAGCTATTCACTTTATGGCTCACTTTGAATGAATTTCACTTACAAGATTTTAAGGAATTTTGAAAATGTTGCTAAGGTGGAGGAGATGATACTTGTTTTGCATTCATATATGTCAAACAGTCCTAAAATATTTCTTGAATTTCAAATATTTTCTATTGGAATAAAAACTGGTAAAAAATTTCTAAAATATATTGACATGAGATGGATATACTTGTATGAAAAAACTTGCAGGATTTTTGAGGAATAAAAGTCCTTACTAGGGTATATTTTCAATCGTCAAGACAAGTGGACAAGGATAAATATCTGTTGTATCTCTTGAATTATATAGATACATTATTAAGTTTATGTGGTATTTTCCCAATGCTCAAGGAAATAAAAAAAATCTTGAAAAATTCTCAAGAAAGATCCATATACTTTGGTTATTTTCTAAAATTAAAGAGGAAAGTATGTATGATTTTACATACCTTGTATATCAACCAAGATTGGATTCAAAAACTAGTTTTTAACAACTTTAAGTTTTGACAAAAACCAAATATCCGAACAACTATTTAAAGTTCAATATTAGTGGTCACATTTGTATATCTCGTTGATGAGAAAAATATAAAAATGTGCACTTTATAAAAATATCCTTAAGTAGTAGGTTCGAACCGAGTAATTACAAGTCACGAGCTCTCTTTTTGATGTTTGAGTTTCGATTTATGAAAACGTGGATGAAAATATCTGAAACATTATCTTCGAGATCGAGATGGTATTAAAAATAATGATCTACCTGGAGTCGATGGGATTTGTAAACCCATTTTCTTGAAATTGATGATCACTAAAGAACAAAGAAATACAAACTTTGGGAAATCTATGGCTGCACTTATGGAATAGTTTTGAAAATATTCACATGTTGACGGAGGGGAATTAAATGGTATATTGGACAGAAAGTTACTCATATCCCAAATCAAAAACATTTTCAATTTGCAATGTTTGATCAATACAAGCTTCTTGCTGACTCAAATAAAATTAGAGTTGTGACACTATTATGGAGAAGGATATATCAGAGCAACATTCTGAGAGAAACTATAAGTAAATACTTCAAACTATATGAACTCATACAAACAATAATTCTTGGGTATGTTGAAGATGAAAGGGTATTTAGGTCACTTTTTTGTCAAATAAAATATTCGTAACAAATTAAAAAAGAATTTGGAAACTTGTTTGATAATATATGTTTCAAGATATAGGGTGGACACATTTCCGTATGAAAAAGAACTAGCTACATGGACATCTCTTGTAGATTGTAAAGATGTTAATCATTTAGTGAACAATGAAGTCTCTAATAATGGTGAAATTGAATTGGACTCTTCTAGATAAGAAACCGCACTAGATATAAGAAGTGGTGAAGGACCATCCATGATACAAGTGTTTAAGTTACTGCATTAGGTTTATTGTATTAATTTTTAGGAATATAAATTGTTACTTGATATTTTTCCATTCACATATATTTGGATGATAATTTTTGGAAATTGTTTAATCTCTTCTATATATTTAATAATGTTTTAACTTTGTAAATAAAAAATGGTAGAAATTTCAAATTAAAGTTCATAACTAATAGAGTATGTTCATTCGTTGATTTCATTGATGGAAAATATATTATAAATTATAATCCATATATGATATACAAGTAACAACATCGTTATTATTAGGATTAATAAAAAAGCATGGCAGTCTATGAATACATCACTTGATCCATCATTATTGGAGATAATATTTACATGATGAATCAAGAATCAAGATTCAAGAATCAATTGACAATTATTAAGATTGACAACAACATGCACATGTAACTTTCAAGACACAAGTTTTAATTATTGATTTCATACATTTTTGAAACTAAATTGAACAATGTAAATCCATATTCCATAATCAATGTGTACTATTCAAATACTGTAGAACATTGAAAAAATAAATGACTACAGTTTTCATTCAACAACACCCATGACGGAAATAAATAGATCAATAAATAACAATTTCACATAAAGGTAATATTTTCAAATTCCAATTATAATCAAATATCACTATAAAAATTCCACAAGGAATTTTTTTGCAAACATATTATAATCCATATATGTTATATAACATCGTGATTATTAGGAATAAAAAAATATATTTTTAAAAAAATTCCACAATCAATGTGTGCTATTTATCAATTGTTCCTCATAAAGATAATAAGCCATTTCACATGAGATCTCATAGTAAAAAGATCAACAATTTCTCATAAAGATAATGTTTACAAATTGCATTTGTCATAGTAAAATACTAAATACATAAATAGTAACATAGATAAATTTTTTAATTCAAGTTAATTGGACCCTTTTCCTTGACCGAGACTTAGTAACAACTACAACATTTTCAATATCTCGGATTAAACTAGACTCCACTAATTACTTTTCCGCAGCCTTAATATTTTCTAAATTTTTTATCTTCCCTAGTTGTCTCCTACTAAAATCATAAAAGTATCCTCTTCAATTTTTTTCTTCATAAGAATTTCCAGATCCATATGATGCTTCTTGGTAATCCTCCGCAATGTATTGTTTTACTTGTTTAACAAAACATATTTTTCTTTAAAACCAATAGCCCATTTGAAACTCTCTTTAACTTTTCTCACATGCTCCTTTAACATCTTCACCTATGTCTTCAAAGTATAGTATTTTGATTGTAGTTAAAAATCACATAATTAATATTTAGAATAAGATAAAGAATAACTATATATATGTAACATTATAAAAAAATTAGAACTTACCTCGACCAAGTCTTTCTCGACATTAGCAATAGTGACAAGATTCTTGGCACAATTAGATTTTGTAGTATAAATCCGCCTTAGAATCTAAATTAGCCAATCTATTCAACATTTTAAGGGACTGCATTTCCTTTTTTGATTACGAAAGAATACCAACGAAAACATTTGTTCTCTCTTTTAAAAATTATGATATCTATCATTAATTTATTTTATCATAGCTTTCTCTCTAATCTACCACATCTTCATCTCCTTAAGGTCATGAATAACACTTTCCATGATAAGGGTTGTAACATTTTCTAACATAATGATGTCAAGTGAAAATATGGTCTTTGTATTGTCATCCATTTTTTCCTATAGCTACCTAGTTGGGGAAGGAGGATCTACAGAGCCTACCAGTTGTGGCATTTTCTAACAAACAAATTGTGTCAAATCCTTGACATTCCTCCCTAAATCGTTCATCCCATAATAACTATCAAACCTAAGATACTCCTCATCCAAATCTAAATTTTTTATAACAAAAGTTCATCTAGCTCTCAAAGAAGCCTTCAATAAAAGCTGGGAAATCAGATGTGAAATTTTGAGTTCCATTTCTCATACTCATTGCAGCATTAGGGATCATACGCCTTTTACCACTACCATAGCGAGATGAAGAATGCGGAAGGGGAGGTATGACAGAACTTATAAAATCCTTTTGTGATGAGATGGAGTTAGAACGAAGTGGTGACAATGGGCATGACCACGGGATGAATTTCAGATTACAAAAGATCTATAAGAAAATATACTTTAACAATATAAGATTTAAGCTGGTAGTATTAGTAATCAACATGTTGAAAATTTTAAATTAAAGAAAAATAACCGAACAATAAGAATTTCTTACAGTTTGAATGTTGTATGTTGTCAAAAAAATCTTGGTGTACATGTGGCGGTGGGGTGAAGGGTGGTGGTGGCATAGGACTGTTATGAAAAATCCTGAATTGAATGAAAACCAATTAAAAAGAATGATAAATTTGTAAAATAAATTCAAAACACTAATATAAATAAAATTTAATTCAATAGTTTTTAGTTCCTTTGTAGCGAGAACTTGAAACACATGGTTCGATTCATTGGAGAAGGCTAAATCTCTTCATGCTCATCCTGGCCCTTAGGTATGTATGTGGTGTTTGCTACAACATGAGTAGACTCTCTTCGAGACAATGCAGATATTCCAAACAATCCGATAGATTAGGATAATGAAATTAGAAATATGACATTGTAGAGAATCAGAGATTCAGATTATCAATATCATTACTCTGTAAAATAATTAAATAAAATTGAAATGATTTATCATTGTGTAGTATGTAAAACTTAAAACCTTGATTTTGTTATTGGATAGAAGTAGAGCACATTTTACTTCTCTCTTTCCTATTAGACAGAACCGAGTGTGACAAATCAAAAGAACCACGCACCATTTTTCTAATCTTGACTCTTGAGCCAAAGATTCTTCTAAATCATAGACATCAATTCAATTATAGTGACTATACCCCTCATGCCCAGTAGGGTTGTATGAGCGAGCTGCCCTTTTGAAATCATTCCAATGTTGCACTTTATTTAGCCTATTCATTGGTTCAAAAACAATTATAGATTACATGTTTACAATACAAGAATTAATTTAACAATGAGTTTGTTTTGAAAGGAATTAATAATTCAAAATTTAAAAACAAAATACTCACAACTGTTTGTCATGTAATATGCATTGCATTTTTTTCTATCTTATCATGAAGAGTAGCTGGAATAGATTTGGATTTGATTCCATAGAAACCCTCATAATATAAATTAAGAACATAATAAGAAGAATAAATAAGTGTACTAGGATTTTTTTGGTTTGTTAAGATGAGACCGAATCTTTGATGATAGATATGTGCACCAATCGAATTTAACACCGAAAATGGTTTAAAGAATATAATGAATTTCCCATTGAGGATTTTCATTGTATCTTTGCTCTAAAATGATATGGGAATTGAAAAATTCCACCATGGGAAGGAGATAGGTGTCTTTAATAGATTAAGAGTTAATGCCTCTTTTTCTAAATTATTTACCTCAACATCAACAAAAATATCATAATGAGACTCTAACATTTATATTTCTCATCAAGAAGAATGAATTTTGAGGTTACGGGTGATACACTTTGATGGGGTATGCCTATCATAACTGACGAATGTATTCGGGTGTTATTTTAATGATAAATTTGTGGGAGGGAAATTGAACTATGAATGTGCCATCATAATTATTATACATTTGCATTAAATTATTTAGTAATGTGTGCTCTGTATGATACTGGGGCATGTAATTAAGACCATGGAACCCTGAGCTACCAATCCAACCGGATTGGCTAAATATTTTAGGGTCTTGGAGTAGTTGCAACAACTAGGGATATAAAATGTTTTGGTAAACATAGGAGGTCAGTTTAATGGTTTTATTTCATCGAGGCCATTATTCTTAACCTTTGATTGCTTGATACAAGAAGAGGTTTGAAAATAGTAGATTAAGATACTGTATATGATGAGAGATATTCCTTCACCTTGAATCTTGATGTTCAACCCTAAGAATGGAAGACTGGAAGCAGAAGAGAAGGCTAGAACTCTCTTAAAAAAAACTCGTCTCGAGAGAAGCTCCTGTAGGTGAAAATGAGACAAAATGAATGGGGATGGCTATATATATAGAAGAGGAAATTTCATTAAATGAGACAGGCATGTGTCATATTGAATTACGAACATACTTGAGTGTTTCTATTTAGGGATAAAAACACGTTATTGTGCAACATTTATGTCATTGTTACAATCGTTAGCATCGACTTGTGTTACCGGACGGTAATGTGAATCACACATTATCGGTTGGTAGAACAGATAATTTTATTGATCGAGAACACCTGCAAAGTTATACCAAACAATAACACCAACCATTTTTAATGCAGACGACAACACTAAAAAGTGTTGTTGACCGATAACACTTAAAATTGATTGTTATTGCCGAATACTAGCACCCTTTGGTTTCCACAAGTGTGTGTGCTTGAGTGACGGTTTGAATGGATAACATGGGTAGTATCTCCAAGTTGTGGGAATTGCTACTTGAGATAGAACTCCAAATAAATTTGGTTCTTTCTCCTAAACTACTTGCCACAATATACCGTAATATAGGAAAAACTATCCTATCCTAATCTAACATTCCAAGGTACTAGGGAGAGAAAGAGATGGAAACAAAGCCTACACTAAAGAGGTGATACACCGAGAAAAGGAAGGAATGATAAGCTGTTTCCAATGTGTGAATGTTGGAAGAAAAGTGCATACTAGAGGGGGTGATAACAGTGTTCTCCATAGTCTAACAACTACATTCACAACAATATCGCATACACACACAATGATAATGAATCCTGTAAGATCATAAGATAGACAAAATATATTTGTAATGAGGTTGGAGGGGCAAGAAGAATGCAAAAAACATAGCAAGGGAAGATTCATCCACAAACTTGCATCTATTGCTTCATTGATATTCATAGTTCAATGTATTATAAAATAAGGTCCTGGATCACCATGCGAGGAGTCCACTATAAGGTTCTGCAGCACATTGGCAAAAACTATTTTAACAGAGTTTTTATACATAAAAACTATCTCCTCTTACAATGATCCCAACACTCTAATTTATAGAATTCTGAGACGAGAGAGGGGAGGAGAAATGAAAATCCCGAAATCTACCTTCTAAGCACTTAAAAGATGTCATAAATGAGATGAAATGATGGTTTTTTACTTGCAAAATGATCCCCATGCTATCCCATAACTTATAGCAGTGAAAAATGTATGCCCATGCTTCATTAAATGTTCTCACAACCACCAATAAAATTACTATTCTGAATCTGGCCACGTTTTCAGAAAAATGAGCATCAAAAATTCATTAATTTCTGCATTTATTGGTTACTATGCTTTAGGATTGGAATGATTATTCCAACGAGACCAATTTTGTGTGATTTCATTGATAATTGCAAAAGTTATGGCTTTCTAAGTGTGAGTAGCCATTTTGAGTTTGCCAAGGATTTCTTACCTTTTATGTGACTGGGAATTTAATTTCTTGGAGATGAATTTGTTTATTTTATTTTCACCAAACTACCCTCATTAAAATAAATATGTCGTGCTCTTTTTGAAAATTCAAATTTTGTGAAAAATAAAGCTCTGGCTCAGAAGTGATGACCGTTTGAAGTTCGGGGATTGGGTGTTGAATTATCCTTTTTAACACGTGTATTGCGGGTTTTGGGGGAAATCATATCCCCGTAGCATATGGACCATTTGGGCCCCCTTTCTGTGCATCACCCAATTTGGGATTTCTTATCCCGCATGTCTTTCATTGACTGTGCCATTGGGGTCATTGACTCGCTTTACCGCAACACACTACCAAACGTGTGTTTCGGCAATTTCAAGTTTTCGCATCCCAACCTGTCCTTGTGCAACCTATGAAATTTTTTTTCGTAAAACCCACAATACACTAAACATGTGATTCGATCGAAAATTTCAGGTTTTCCTATACCGGTTGTCCCTATGCGACATGGGACAATGTTTTTGAAAAACCCACAATACACTAACATGTGATTTTGGCATTTCAGTTCCGCATGCACTTTTATCCCTACTGTTCCAAGGACCACGAGGGAATTTTTTTCCTCTTTTTCCACATTTGATTGTCTCCTTATAATTTCATGCCCAAACTTGGTATGACGAACCTTGGTATGATACACTTTGGTTCTATTCATAGCCCTCGAGACCCAATTTGCAATAAAATAGGCTCTTGACTTCATTTTTTCATATTTTTCAAATTTTTCAGTAGCTCCTTGGATTTTTCTTTAGATATGGAAGTTAGAGAAAAGCCAAGGGATCCTTCAAAACCGATATTGTGCTTTGAGCCATTTCTACTTGCTCAAGCCTTGAAGAAATTGTGCAAGTTATCTAAATTACCTTTGAGGTGAATATTGGATAACAATGTCATGGTCTATAACGTTGAAAAGTGTTACGGCTAGTGGCACCAACAATGTTATTGGTTGACAATACGAAAAGGGTTTCAACGGTAACACTAGAAAGTGTTATCGCCGCGAATACAAACCTTTTAAAAAAATTATCATTCAGAATTTCAAGAAGAAAAAACTACATCCACCATTTCTTGGAAAATGGCTTCCCTTTTTTCTGCGGTCATGAAACATGTTTTCATACTTCCACCTATAGTGCGAATGTATTTTTAGTTATATTTTCCACCCATTTTGTAATATTTTTAAGGAGGGGGTCTTAATATGAACCATCGGTTCGACGGATAGGTTGGACAGGTAGATTAGATGGATAGGTTGGATGGGAAGGTTTGACAGGATGGCTAGACGGGTGGATTGGATAGGTAGATTAGATAGGTAGATTACATGGGTAGGTTTGAAAATTAGGTTGGGCGGGAAGGTTGGACATGTATGTTGGATGGGTAGGTTGGATGGGTAATTCAAATGGCTGTTAGGCATCCATCAAACCCATGGATGACAAAGGAAAACAATGGCAATTCATTCCTTTTGCATAAAAAGTTGAGAACTATTCGATCATTTTACAAATATTTTGATGGGAATGATAGATAGATAGATTCGAAGGCTAGGTTGTATGGGTAGGATTTACGAGTAGTTTCGATGGGTATTAGGAATGGTTAGGTTGTTTAGTGAGATTAGACGAGTAGTTTGGCCAAGTAGGGTGGATGAGTAGGTTAGATGGATAGGTTGGTCATGTAGGATAGACGGGTATGTTTGGTGAACCTCCCAATTTGGGTTGGACGGTTATCCAACCTCTGTTGCACGTACGTCCAACATGGGTTGGACAAATAACATGTAAAGCCAATTTTTTTTTACCACGTTGTCCTTGAACCCTTCTCGTCCCTATATATACCCCTATGAGGTTCATTTATTCACTTTTCCATGAACATTTCCATCGTTCTGAGCTCTCCAATATTCAAAGTTCTCCCAAACTTACGTGCACCTTTCAATTTTCTTTCCTCCCTCTCCTATAAATTTCAACAATGAAAATAACCATGTCTACTCCTACACCCAAATTCCAATACAAAAACCTCATGTGCTCACAGATTGTAGCTCTGATGAAATTAAAACACCCACGAACCAAATGAATGAAAAAATCACAATTTATGGGGATTGTTAACGTGCCCCATTTTTAAACCGATACTTCCGTCCTTAATTACCTTCTCCCTTTTACAACAGAAAGAGGGTGATTTTTCCATTCTCCTAATGGATCATCAAATTTCTTTCCCAATTGGGTCTGCAGATGTACATCATTTAGCGGGTTACCATTCAAAACCAAATTGCCGCCCGTGACTACAGAGGTTTTCCTTACCGAATGAGGAATTTTTTTGGAGTCTCATTATAATGTGTAGGTTGATGGTAAGTTTATTATTTTCAACTACTTTTCTTAATATTACTTGACCACCAAAGCATCTAACATTTCTTGTCTATTATTACTGCTCCTCTTAGTCGTTCAACAACAAGACTTCATATACAAGGTATTACAAAAAAATCTTTCTTGTAGTTGCATCACTTTTTCAGGCTAGGATTGTGTTACATGGTAGATCTACAAATATTCCATTTTAGTCATTTCAATGTATAATGTAGACACTAACAGAGCTACAATTTGATTGGTGCACATATTTTTCCAACTGAATAAAAATAGATGTCTCCCATGCCTACAATGCGAATATGTTTGATAAATCCAAGGCGCATTCTCTTCTTACAATTATATACTTTCTTTCTATCAAGGATCTTTCTTCTTATTGCAGCATGCAAAAATTCCAACTATAATTAATGATAAAATGAATGGTCTCTCTCTTAAAGAACAACAGGTAACAATCAGTTTTAAAGTTATCATGTTATAATGATTTTGCATTCAATATTTTTGAATACAATAATAATTGTAATATTTTATTTTGCAGAGAATAATTATGGCTGTAATATCTCATAAGGATGTTATTTCTCGAGGTAAAGCCCCTCCTGGAGGTCTCTGCATATTTTGACATAGATTCAATAGAATCAACACTAATACGATTTCCTCATCGAAATGACCTAGGGGTCCAGTATGTGTATCGTGCCTACCATCAAATTTGACTATAGGTATAAAGTTTACTTTTTATATAATTAACCAATTCAAACTACTAGTATAGATTATGTAAGTAGTACAATATTTTAATATTTCTACATTTTTTATTAAAAAATATTGAGTTTGATGATGAAGATCAAACTCATTCGGGTGTTAAGATTGAAATGTCACAATTTTGTCTCTGAGCATGCAAGGTAAATTGTAATGTATAATATTTAGCATGTTTTATTTAGTTACATTTTTTTAGCATTTACAAGGCCCAAGCGTATAATGATAATTTTCTAATAATTTGTTATTTTATTCTTGTAGGTAATAGAGCTTCTCAACACATTTGATTTATAAGGAGGCTAGCAATACCACCAACACGTATACCCAAAAAAATTAAAATCTTCGGGAAATAATATAAGGTTTCTGCGCAGGTCAACAGAACACTTCATCCTATAACAACAAAATTTCTTGGACTATCACTAGGTGGCATTTTAAGTGTAACAAGCACCCAAATTTTGAACAACATCAATCTTGACGATGATTATTTTGGCTTAGATAATGGTGATGCAGATAAGGGAAACTATGTTTACAACCATGATATGATTCAATCAACTCCGTACCCTCCACCACAACCACAACAAAATGTGCATGAAGTGCATGAATCTCCTCCTCCTCCGACTAAAGCTCCATAAACAGATGATGAGAAGACACATTTTGCATTCAAAAATCTAATATGAGATAGTATGGGGGACACAATTAAAAAATTGAAATGTCGATGTGAATTTTGTGCGTACATGGGAGAGGAGGGATAAAAATATTATTAAAGAAATAAATACCTGATAACATAATCATTCTCAAAGGAATTCATTTTTCACTTCCATCAAGAGAAAACTGACAAGGCTTGACATTTTGCTCAAAAAATCTCAATCGGGCACAATTTCATATCATAATGATTATGATGATGATATTATAGACATAATGTTAAATAGGTTTAAGAATCTAAATGCTAAAGGATAGCATTACAACATCAAATGGGCTAAAGATAATTTTTTAATAGCAAATGCGAAAAAGAAAGAGTTGTGGTAAGTCATCTATTACACCATAAAATCCTAATATTATGTGTGCAATGGAAATTTGCAAAAGCTATGGACTGAGGCTAAAGGACCTCAAAGCTTTGCTAACTCATCCATGCACCATGATATAAGAGCTAAACACGAGTTAATCCTATACATGCATCATAAATTTGATAAAAACATAAAAACCTAGCATATATACTACTCTTTACTCTTTAGATTACTTAATTAAGAAATTGAACCTAAAAAGATCAACTTAGCAATCAAAGGGGTGATTAGTTATTTATGGTTTTCAATCTTTCAAGAATGGAGTCTCACCATCAATGGCTTCAAGGCCAACTATTCTCTCCATATTACTTAAAACTTGGATTATGGATGCAAATGGAGGTGTTATCTCAAGGATAATGGAGGAGGTAAGCTTAAGATAAAATGTCTAATTAGCTTAAAGCTAATACAAATGAGATCTCAAAGCTTTCTTAGGCTTGTTTTGGTTTTGTGTTATGTAAAGTTCTAAGTTTTGAATGGGTAGGCTTAGCCTTGTACTTATAGATTTCGGTAAGGAAAAGTTTGGAATTTGGATGCATGTGGGATTAAAGCTCAAAAATCTCTTTTAGATTAGATTAGGATAAACATGCTTTAGGCTTAGTTAATCTTTGTTTAGGCTAGTTAACTAGGGTTTAGGCTAGTTCAACTTGATTAACAAGTGATTAGAGACTCATTGAGAGTTAGGAGGGGTGTGAATAACCAATTGTGATTGATAGATAGCCTACGAAGCCAATAGAAGTGGTCTAGAGAGAACAAGTGAGGTTTTGAATGTTCGAAAGGAGGAATGTTTAGCTAATGAGAGAGATATTAGCCAAATAAGTTTATTATATGAGGAATATGACCAAGAAGGTGTCATGAATGGTCATCCGAGAATGCAACGAAGGATAGCTAATTGAAAAAGTGTTGTCAATTGGTTGAATTGGATGAAATGCTAAGTGTAAGCATGTTCTAGGTGTCTACATTTTCCACTCTTTGAGGTGGCATACACAACGTAACTTCAAAGAAAATAGACAAGCATAAACAAGTATAAAATTTTGAAGGGATAGAAGAAAAATGAGTAGAATGGTGGATGCCCCCTCGATTGTCAATGGGGTGATAGAATAACTCGATTAACGATAAAAAAGAAGACAAAAAGAGAATAGAAGAAAGAATAGTGTGAAGAAGAGGATAAGGGATATAGAAGAAAAGGAGTATGAGGAAGGGGGAATGAGATAATATCCATCAAGTGCCTTTTTAAAAACTTTATTTTCCATCATATTGCTAAAAATATTCATCATCGGTCCTTATTGAAAATAATGAATAAAAGTGTATTATGACATGAAAATCCATATACGAACAAATGTGCATTGCTGAAAAAACCAACTCCATGCAACATACAAAATGTAATGCAATAAGAGAAAGTAAAATATTCCTAGCTCCATGCAACATACAAAATGTAATGCAATACAAGAAAGTAAACAAGCTAAACTAATGAGAGGAACATAATGTAATGTTTTTCTTATCAAGCTTCAGTTCGACCTATGAGAATTAATGACAAGGGTTAATTACGGTGACCCAAGCAAGGATACATGTAAAGGGCATAACAGAGGACACTTTGGTCCAATGATAAAGTGACATGCACTATGAAATAGTACCTGCAACTTGTTGTTCCTAGAGTATATAATAAGTAAGCAACCTAGCTTTTGTTGATGGAGGTAGATCAAGATGATCCTCGACTCGCACACATGAATACGTGTGAACAAAAGAGTGACATTTTGGTAGCATGGTTTATATTATTTTTGATGTTTCTTGAGACATATTTGAATGTTTTTATTTTTCTAACATATTTGAATGTTTTGATGATTTTGAAATTTTTCTGAAACTATGTACAAGAAGATGAGGAATTTTGGATGCCTCTAGCGATAGATGGGATGTACAAGGACGAAGGCCACGTATGTATAATAAAGGTGAAGATGTGAAAATGCCCTAGCAATTAGGTGGGAGTATTCAAAGGTAAAGTCTTCATGGGTAGAAGTAGGACCCAAGGCCATTCTAGATAGGTTTAATATGATGATGAACGTAAACCAATGAAGTCTTTGGGAAGAAAAAGGATGCCCCAGCGTAAGTTTTCCTAAAATCACATGATAGAAATGAAGGAGAAGATTGTTTTTGTGAAAGGGGAAAAAGGTGTATGAAAACATGGCCAAAAAAATAATCTTATACACATGGATGTTCTAAACGAAGTAGAAGAATGATGTGAATGATATGAATGTATCTTAGAATCCTCACAATGAAGAAGTGATTATCCAAAGGAATAAATCATGAGATAAGATACCAACTAGAGTAAGAATCGAACAAGGTCAAAAAAAGAGACACTTGGTAACATACTAATCATGCTTACTCATAGAGATCCAATGTGTGCACGTGGAATTTTATTACCTATTGAAGGGAAGATTTAATAGACAAAAAGTGAGGAAACCCTAGCCAATGTGTAGGAATGATTTATTTCGATAGGTGATAGGTGATTTTGAATGAAGGGTGGAAGGATAACCATACATTACTCCGCTTCAAATGCACGTCCATAGCCGCAATGGGGATGCATTTGATTCTAATCGTAACATTTCTCTACTTCAAGTCAGAATCCATAGCCATGGTAGAGATTATTGGAACTACCCCAAGAAAGAGTAATATATCAATTTGCTTTTTCTTTTAGCTTTTAGCTTTTGATTGATTGATTTTGATTCTTTTTATTTCGAAAACTTATTTCATCTCTCTTCTTTGACACGGGGTTAAGAACCACTAATGGCTTTATGGAAGGAGGTGGAAGTTATTGTGATGACAACATTAGCTAGTGTCAAAAAATATTTCCAAAAGTTCTTCACAATAAGTTTATTAGCTGTTGAATGTGATAGGATCTCTAAGAGGTCAATCGTTCTTTAATTTACCAAGGTGATGAAAGACCAAGTTCAAACAGATATCATAGATATAAATGTCAAAAAAGCATGTGAAAAGGCTAACCACAATATCATCGAAGGGATGAAAATGGAAGAAAGACTTTCAGAATAAAAACGAGGACGAGAAGAAAGAAACATCCATGTGTACACAATACACGATTGTAACATTTGATATTTGTACCTTTGATTTTTGTTTTGTTTTCTCAATGTTTTTATTTTTGAATTTGTTTGATTTTTATATTTTTGATAGTTTTAGGAGGTTGGGACTAAAAAAATCACTATGCATGGTAAGATACAACAACGATGTTCGTGACTTTTTTATAAGAAAGACTAGGCGTGTTTACTTATCAAGAGTCATGTTATCCCCAATCTTGATGATCGTGGTGAGGTCGTACTCAACAAATGACTGTGATTTATATTGAAACATGGATTTCATATGTTGTAGATTGAGTTCCCTATCCATGGGTTTCTACACTTTGCGCCATATTTAATGGTTACGTTAGTGTGCGTTATTAAATCGTGATTGATTTTTAACATTAAGATCATTTGATTTGTTAGGAACTTTGGAGATTTTGGAGGTCTAGACTTGAGCTTGACTATGAAACTGTTTGGGTTTCTTGTAAGCTAACATGTGACTTATCGATCCCAAGAAGGACAAGAAAGAGAACGTGGACGTTTAGAAGTGATGTGAGAAATGAATGCGGGATTTCCACATACATTGATAGAATAAAGATGTGATGGATGAAAAGGATACGGTCCAAGAATTGAAGAGGATGGTCTACCAGGAGGTGAGCCACTAATAAAAGATGATGAAGGGCTACGAGAATATGGCCCTCATATGGAAGAAGTTGGGCTATGAGGACATGGACCAAGAATAGAATAATATGGTGAAGGGTTGTTATGGTGTGGCCCAAGTATAGATGATGAGGGACTACCTGGGAGGAGTCTATTAGATAGAAGAGGAAAGGCTACTAGGACGTTGCCCAAGAATAGAAGGTAATTGGCTACCGGGAGCTGAACCACAAGTAGAAAATGGAGGGCTACCCAAGAGTGGATCCAAGAAAGAAGAAGATGATGGGCTACTCAGCCATGACCCAAGGAAAAATATTGATCGAGGAATAACAATAGATAAGGAATGATTGGGTAATGAGGAGATAGGCCATGGATCAAAACTAGACCCCGACATCTCATCATGCTCGAAGAAGGTGAAGATGGAATATTAGAAGAAGAGTCAAGTTCCATGACTTTTGGATCTTCCCTATGTTCTAATAAAAGGAATAAACTTCTTCCTTCCCATACGAAAGGGTATCAAGTTCTAGAAATAATCCTTGTTTGCAATCCTCCGGAGGGATATTTTCATGTACTTTGATTGTTCCTTTATCCCGAGAGAAATCAATTAGTAGAGGTTGTTTTTCTTCAGCCATAGAAGGTTGAATAGAAGACACAAGTCTGATAAGCTCGGAAGATTGATTGATAGAAGAAAATGACTCAAGAAAGGAAGTATGATTGGAGGAAATCATCTCATGAATGGAAATTTTTGATTTGGACCTAGATTACTTTTCTAGAAGATGATGCAATGTGGGAGAGAAAATACGATCACATAGCCATCCGTTAAGTTATGACATAGGATTCAAATTAGATGATTGACTAGAGGGAATCCGAGTCATAAAACTCTTCGACAGAGGAAGGGGTTGTTGAGGTGGTGATGAAGCAAGTCATGCGAAGAAATGGAGGACCACAACTCAAGAACTAAATCAGATTTATTATTGACATAACTTGGAGTCGCATGAGTCTTCAAAGGAGGAAGATGTCGTTGAGGTGATTTAGAATAAAGTTCATGTGAAGGAAGGGAGGACCGTGATTCAAGATTTGATCTAGGGGTATCTAAACAATAGTTGGGATTTGAATCTTTAGAAGAAGAGTGGAAATCCAAATGGTAGTTTTGATTTGAATCGAGAATAATAGTGGGGGAACTGAATAATTATTTGAGTCGAAGTATCTAAACCATACCACCGACTATGAGTGAAGGTGGGTAATAGGGTACCGATTGGGTTCTTTACCTCAAAGAACCAAACGAGGCTTAGTCATAATGGGAATGTTTTGATTTGAATTCCTAAACCTAGGTTCCGTATTGTAGTAAGTGTGAGAAACCGCGCAATAGTAAGTCATTGTTGGCATTGTCTATCTCTAGATAGTGTGATGGAAATCCTTCCAAGGGAATGAAGTGACATGTTGAATTAGGGAATCACAATGAAAACCAACTAGACATTTCATAGGTATGGAGATGTGTGCGAGATTTTCCAAAGAAGGTATAATGAAAATAGACATTGTGATGATCCAATCTCAACGAGATCAAAGCAGATTGTCCTAGAAAATATGTTTTACGGATGAATAATCACAAGGAACAATCATGAAAGTGTGAAACACAAAGCCAATAGACAAGGAAATACACCCTATGAAAATGCGTGTC
Organism: Taxus wallichiana var. yunnanensis; assembly: GCA_018340775.1. NCBI lineage: Eukaryota > Viridiplantae > Streptophyta > Pinopsida > Cupressales > Taxaceae > Taxus > Taxus wallichiana. The sequence continues at coordinate 223,561,422 of CM031235.1, forward strand.
TCAATGATAGTTTGACACAAAGATGATCAACCAAATGTTAATTCTTAAGTCAAGTTCAAAATGAACAAGGCATAAGTATTAACAAAGTGTAAGTGCGAATCCAAATCAAAGGATACCATGACAAGTTCAATAACGAACAAGTCCTTAATGTTAAAGGGTGAGGTTTACAAATGTAAGCTACGTAACCACACCAATTGGACACATTAATTAAGCTTCATGAAGAAGTGAGATATTAGTGGCAAAGTGGTATCAAAACGAAAAAAACAAAGTAAGTGACACCCATCAAGATTAGGAGCAATGTTCAAATTTAAACAAATTCAAGGTATACTGAGGATGTGCTAAAATGTGTGCAGCGTAACACCACAATGAGAATACTTAGATCACAGTTATGAAAAAAATGACATAAGTATCTTAATTGTGTCGATATAATGCGAACAAGGTAACATGTCAAAGGGAGATCAAATGATGAATCAATCCTAACTATGATGATGATCTTGAAATCAAGATCAAGTTGCCATCAAAGATATGAGGAATCATCCATGCACTTTAGATGTTTAACAACTTAGCTGCAAACATACATGAGCATAAACGGACAAAAAGTGGTAAACACTATCTATGACAACACTCCCGAAAGATGCCTTCTCTTGTCCCAAATGGGTAGAAAGAATGCAAAGGTGTAGATCAAAAATATGGAAATAAACTAAGCGTTACTTAGGTAGAGTTTCACCTTGTCCGAAGGCGAGAAAGAAACCAAGATAAGTAACACATTGTAAACTCCATGATGAGATACACTTAGATCTAACTTAGATGGATTTGTTACCATGTTAAAAAAAAGGCTTTTAATCCAATCAAGTTATCACTTTATGATGGTTAAGATGCGATAATGGACTAGTAAATTGTGCTTCTTGATGGAATGGATACCCTAACAAGATCTCTTAACTAGGTGTCACAAGTTGTCTTAAGCGAGCTCTATTTACCAAAAGAGTCACACTGACTAATTTGGGAGTTTCTCGGCTTTACTTTACCCCCTTCTGATACAATGAGAAACTAGTGCATTCATTTGTACCATCACTGGGGTCACCATATAGATAACTTGTGACTCTAACTCACAGTGTAAAACTAGTCAAGTGGGTAAGCGGAGTGCTTCTTTTTTCATCCATGAGGTTACTCAGTGGTGGATTACTTTATGGTTCATGGAACCACCCCATTTTTGTAGCTTAAGGCATCATCCCAAAGGGGTTATGTTCCATTGAGCGGATAGGAAGTACCCTTTTTGAAACCTGCAATACAAAGTGTGAAGGAGAATGGCATGTTTTTTTATCTTTGTAACTTAAATTTGGTTTCAAGTTGCACACCATATGGCAATCTGCATGTAAACACGTGTATTAGAAGTTTTGTGTGTTGTTTCTAGACCTTTCTTCGAAAAGCGTTTAGTTGTTGTAGACAACGAGTTTAGTAGTTTTCCATTCACAAATTTAAGAAAGATAATTCACACTTTGGTTTTGATTCCTAAGATCACCAAAAGGCGTGAAGGAAGAGCATACCCAATGTGAAAATTCTACTAAGACAAATCATATGGAAATTATTTCTTTGTAAAAGTTTGAGTTCATTTTAACAAATTTTTGAAATGTTCATCCATTAGGAAGCATAAATTAAGTGTTTTTGAAAGCAAATAAGAGTGTTTTGAAAGTGTTTTTGGTTCCCAAGATCACCTAGAAGGTGCGAGGGAAAAGCATACACACTTAAAAAAACCTCAATCAACTAATAAATGAAACAGTTAACTAAGTAAAACAAATACCAAAATAACCCTGTAAACAACTTATTAGTGTCACAAAACCTTTCAAAGTGTTAGAATGGCCAAGAAAACAATTTTTTAGATTTTAAGATACATTAGAAAATGACTATTTATATAATAATGTAATCCCTAAATTTTTGTAAGTTAAAATCTTATTTTTATGTTACCATTGCATAGTTCGCTTCAATAATTTTCCAACACAACAAAAATGGAGTCATTTCAAGCTCGGGAGAAAAAGTTATGGCCTCAGGAAGATTGGTGGTGAATACAGTTCAACGCAGACGCACCCAATACTGACATGTGTGCACCTGTTTCAACAAAGACATGCCCAGTTCAACAGAGATGCGGCCTAGTGTAAAAAAATGTGACAGTGACATAAATGCACCCGAGAATGATGGAGACGCGCCTATTTCAATAGAGACACGTGCGCACTAGTGTTTTTACTCCGTAAAGACGCGTACACACTACTTTCAACGGCTATGTGCCCATAATGAAACCTACGCATGTGCGTAGGTGTTTTTGTACCAGAAATATGTGTATGTACCTGTTTTGATGGAGACACGCCCTATTTGACAAACACACACCCCTTTAAGATAGCTACACGTACCCCCGTAAAACCCGTAAAATCACGGAATTTGAAATTTTCAAAAGCAAACAGTTATTTGCTAGTAAAACAAGCTTATTTCTAGTTACAACCCACAAAATATATGTAAACAAGGGTGATTTAACTAGTTTTAGAAATGGAAATAAGCAAATAACAAGTTGTTTCTTCTAAAAAATTGGATGTGAACTTTGCAAAACATAAAATACCTTCATTAATGGAGGATGGACATAAGTGTCCCTTTGGGCGTGCCAAATGTGTGCAATGGAAAGTTAAAAATCTATGGAATGAGGATAAGGAACCTCAAATCTTTTCTAACTCATCCATGCACCATGAGATAAGAGCTAAACAAGAGTTAATCCTATACATGCATAATAACTTTGACAAAAACATCAAAACCTAGCATATATACTACTCTCTACTCTTTAGATTACTTAATTAAGAAATTGAACCTAAAAAGATCAACTTAGCAATCAAAGGGGTGATTAGTTGTTTATGGTTTTCAAGCTTTCAAGAATGGAGTCTCACCATTAATGGCTTCAAGGCCAATGGTTCTCTCCATATTACTTAAAACTTGGATTATGGATGCAAATGGAGGTGTTAGCTCAAGGCTAATGGAGGAGGTAAGCTTAAGATCAAATGTCTAATTAGCTTAAAGCTAATACAAATGAGATCTCAAAGCTTTCTTTAGGCTTGTTTGCTTTTGTGTTATGTAAAGTTGTAAGTTTTGAATGGGTAGGCTTAGCCTTGTATTTATAGTTTTTGGTTTGGAAGAGTTTGGAATTTGGGTGCATGTGGGACTAAAGCTCAAAAATTAATTTTAGATTAGATTAGGGTAAACATGCTTTAGGCTTATTTAAGCTTGCTTTAGGCTAGTTAACTAGGATTTAGGCTAGTTAAAATTGATTAACAAGTGATTAGAGACTCGTTGAGAGTTGGGAGGGTGTGAATAACCAATTGTGACCGATAAATAGCCTACAAAGCCAATAGAAGTGGTCTAGAGAGAACAAGGGAGGTTCTAATCGGTCGAAATGAGGAATTTTTAGCTAATAAGAAATATTAGCCAAATAAGCTGATTATAGGAGGAATATGACCAAAAAGGTGTCATGAATGGGCATTCAAGAATGGAGAAAAGAATAGCTAATTGAAAAAGTGTCATCAATTAGTTGAATAGGATGAAATGCTAAGTGTAAGCATGTTTTAGGTGTCTACAATTATGATTGCTTCAATATAATTTTTCAACTTATCTAATAGACTAATACTTCTATATATCTATTTTGCATGAAAAATATGAAAAATTAAAGAAAGAAACAGTTGTATTTGAAGCACATTTGAAGAATGGTCATAAAATTATGAATTCATTTCTAGAGTTGAAGGAAAAACTCATAATATGAAATAAAAAAAATAATGCATTGAGAAGGATAATCAAGGAGCATAAGATGGATCCAAAAATTTTACTAAAGGAAAACACAGATGCTGATGTATTACTTTTTGATCGAACATGTTGCAGTAAGGAGGACTAGAATACTCTTAAAAAAATAATACCGCACCATGAGATTTGTAGGAATCAAGATTTTTAACGAGATAACTTTGTATAGACTAAGCACATTCCTTTGCCTCTTGCACAAGAAAAAGATAAAATTTCCCCTCCAACATAAAAAATTCAAAAATTAGTTAAGTTCACCATGTGATAGGTGTGTTGTCATAATTATGACCTTTGGCTTAGGAATTAAAAGATAATGGCGAGCCAATTTTTGCATTTTATTAGATGTGAAAAACATAAGAACAACTATGATTTAGAATCATAGGTAGAAAAGAGGATGCCCTCACAAAGTGTGTCCTTATATGAAAAAACTTTTTCAGAATCTTTGAAATGTTATTTACAACCCCCTTTTTTGAATTGTATTGGTGATAATGCTTTATGAAATGATACTTGTGTTCATAAATTAAGATGCCACATGAGACAATTTTGTTTTTTGATTAGAGGTAAAAAAGGGTTGAGGGGACCCTACCCGAACATAGTCACCTCTCCATGAGAGTAGATAAATACATTACCACACCATCAAAAAACTGATAATATAACAATTCATAATAATATGAGCTCCCCTAGGAGCTAAAGTAGTGAAACAACAATAACAACAAAAAGAATAACTAACAATAGTGAAGAAAATAATAGCCAAAAATCTATAGATATAGTTAAAAAATAAAAACACCCCTCCTAGATCATTTATAGGATTTTTCAAGCCCCTCCAAAGACCTTAGAGATCCTATGTTACTAGCCAAAGATGCCAACTCGAAACAATCGGGATTCACCTTTCTTTTCCTGCCCTGACTATCCACAACACTATAGGCATTAGTGAGCTGATCCAGAGTCTAGAGATGATGTAGAGTAGATTTAACCATGACTATACTCCACTCCATGTAGCAATGGATAATGGCATGAACATGGTCCAACTCATTGGTTATGAAACCATAGTTGGCTTTTAAAACCTCAATCTCTCCGCCATGCCCATTACTGACCTTTTCCTCAACCTAATATTTCCTATCCCGCCGGTCATTGAACAAAAACTACACCAAGCTCTTGGTGAGCTGCATATATCCCTTAAGTTTCTCAATATCCGCCTCCATATTATCCAAATGGTTCTCCCCTTTCACAGGTCCAACATGTCCCATAGCCTCAAATTTATGTTCCAATTGCACATTAATAGGAGTCAAAAGATCCTATTTACTAGACTCCCCCTTGTTGTTCAAAGGGACACTAGGACCCCGCTTATAAGTAACGATTAATTTGGAATTGGAAATATATTTATTGATAATGGATTTATACTTAAAAGGAATGGTTTATATGTTTTATGTTTACGTAAATGGTGCTCAAATTTTCATGTTTTTGTTTGTTTAGAATATTTACATTTATGATTTCATGCAGATGTAAAACAATTAATCAATTAACAAATAGGTCAATCCAAATAAATATGCCCTTATTTCAGTCAAAAATCAAATATAAAAACAAATTTGATACAAGTAAATTACACTATTCCAATGGACCAAGTAAAAAAATGTAATATTGCATTTATTGAAAGTTTTCATTATTTATGTATCATGCCGATGTATATATTTAATCAATAATCACATAGATGGATACTAATACATTGGTATTTATTTTAGTTAAAAATAAATGCTATAAAATTAAATTACACAGTTCATTAGGACCAGTTGATTAACATTAATGAATATGAAATACATGAATACATCAAATTATTGTAAATAGTCTCAACAATGTAAAAAGAAATGAAATCTATGTGAATTCAAATAGTCCTTGAGAGAAAATTTCATTTGTATCGTAGAAATCAAGTGTAGCATGATCTATGGATGTATCTCGATCCCTGGATCGGGAAGAATATTACCAACTCCTATTATTTCTACTAGTGAATTCCATAATACAAGTGTGCTCTCATAAAGAAAATTCTTGACTAAAAAAATGTGGTACATACAATGTCGACAACGTTCTAGATTCCTATCTCGATCTATTTCAAACTTTTGAATTTAAAAAGGATAATGCAATGAAAAACACTTTCATCTTCCACAAAACCCAAAATCATTGTTTGACTTAGTTCATGCAGCTTAATATACTCTCTCAAATATTCATTCGAATACTAATGGAGTAAATTTCCATCCAAATCCTTATAATGAAACCATTTTCCTATGGTTTTTGTAGAAGCTGAAATTGTCTTATCATAGTATTAGCATAATGCATTGATCGGGAACTAAGCATTTTCTATCTAAAATACTTGTTGTGGAAAAATCACAAGCATCCCGAATGGCCTCGAGTTTGAAATGGGGCATTCAGTGTGATTTCACAACATTCGACCATCTCTCAAGTTGTGGGTCTTGCAGACTTGAGATGGACCTCCTAAGAAGGTTGGTTCATGCTTTCTAATCTACCTGCCACAAGCTACTCATGTGTAGGTAGAACCTATCTAATCATTATCTAACCTTTCCAAGGAGATAGGAAGAGAGAGACAGAGTGAAAGGGATCCTACACTAAGCGATGATACACAAGAAAAGGAAGTGGCTGATCATGGATTCAAATTGCCTCGAAGTGGAGAGAGGTGTGCAGAGGAGACATCATAATATGCACAGTATACCCTGTAGTGACGAGAGGTGAGAAGAGACAAAAAAATAAGCAAGGATGGACAGATGCATCACAAAACATATTTTATTGCTCCAAAAGTCACACGGTACATCATCAGTGGGAAAGGGGCAAGAAAATGTAATTACAAATCCATGAGAGGAGGATTAGAATCCACATTCCACCCTAAGGAAGAAAGAGAGAGGAGGGAAGAAGAGGAACAATGACCAACCATTTGAATATGCCCATCCTTTACAATATATAGGAAGAATAAGAGAGAAAGGAGGGGAGAATTTTAACTCTGTTCCAACCACCCCTGAAGCGCATTAAAATCCACTTGCACAATGAAGAGATTCTCTACAACACCTATTCCCATGTTACTCTCCCTTACTGGGAAATAAAGAGGCCCATTCTTCATCATGCTTGTAGGTGGGAGACTTTGACAGCCCCTAAAATTACCAGGCCGAAACATTAATGGAGGCTGGTGAGAAGTCGGCACCAAGATCTTTCCAAAACTTCTCTCCTACCCAAATCTGAGTTTCTAGTCAAAATTTATGGCTTTGTGAAGATAAGGCATAGGGGCACAATATTTAAAAGAGTCGCCCATATAGCCCGGCCATGTGGTAGCCTCGTGCGTCATTGAGATTCAGCCCCTACCTTTCACTCTTGAAATTACACCGAACTAACACGTGGTGGATTTTGTGGGATCCTCGCTTTCCTCTCGTATTCTACTTGTGTCCCTCCAATTGGTAGAGATACTATGTTTGACCCAAGACACATGGAGAATTTGTACTCATTTGAAAACTACTTGCTAGATTTTTTTAAGTTACACGAGATGAGACATGTGGAGGCCTCTGCAAGCTTTTGGAATTTTCAACGGCCGACCTTACCTTTTCGGACTCTGACCATGTGGTGGGTTGGTGATCTTTTCGGGATTACCTTTTGTGACATGTATTTGAAATTGCAATAGTGAGATAGATGGTGTCATCCATCGCCCGCCTCTATTTAGACTCTTCAACGGCTAATTCTACCTTTTTGGCTCTAGACACGTGGAGGGCCAACACTTGTTTGAGTGTCCGCTTTGGGTCGTGCCTTAAAATTTACAATGATGCTACACATGGCGCAATCTACCAACTCTCTATACTTATGCACTTTGGGCCTCGATCCATTTGACTTTTTTTGGACCCAAGACACGTGGAGAGTCTATGCATGTTTGGGAACCCACTCTTTAGACCTAGCCTTGGTGTTACGCCGATGAGACACATGGAGGCTTCCACCGACACTCTTATACTTATTCGATTTAGCAGAATGATCCATCCCATTTTTAGACCTAGGACATGTGGTGGTATGGTGCTTGTCTGGGAGACCCGCTTTTGAATTTACCTTTGAAGATGCACCGAAATGACATGTGGCACCTTCCCGAGTCTATGATACTTAGCCAATTCGGGTTGATTTCTTTCTCGGACCTAGACAAGTGGAAGCCTCATGCTCAAATTACAACCCGTTCTATATTTCACTTCTAAAGTTACACCGAGTTGACATGTGGTTCCATCCACTAGCTCTGCCCCATTTTGACTTTTCAATTGCCGATGAGACCCCGCGGGCTTACGGGACCTCACTTGAAAATTGTGCCATTTTGTGAAAATTGTAAAAGTTCCAAAGTGCCCTGCAGACCACCTGGATTGCATTTATACTATTGGGAAAATTTCCTCCATGGCCCTACGTACTTGCTTTTACACTTGGCGAAAAAGATATCTCTGGGCCCACCGGCCCGCATTTTCCACTTAGCATAACTAATTCCTCTCCGGCCCACGGGCCCCACAATTATACTTGTCTTTTGTAAAAACTGAAAAACTAACAAAATGTCTCCCACCGCCCACCTGGTTTGTGATTTCCATTCGCAAAAAATCTTCCCTAGGCCCGTCGGCCTACTTTTGGCAAGAAAACCCTTCCAAGGCCCATCGTCCTGTAACTTGTGAAATATGAGGAGTTAGAAGGACTTCTTTATATCTCTGGAAAGGGGAAGAAATTTCCTATCTGATGGAAATGCTTTCAAGGGGCATTAAGTTTTAATATGTCAAAATTTAGATTAAATCAAAAAAATGGGGGAAGATGGTGTCGGTTGACCCAAAATAATTGTGAACTTATTTGGTCAACAATTTGGTGACTCATGGGGATCCCCGCCTTCTAGGAGAAATGATTAGTTTCCTTCAAGCATCCATTGGGCATGAATTCTACCTGGTAAACACAAGATTAATCGAACACTGAAAATCCAATCCCCGAGCCACTTGGAAACCGCTAGAACCGAAGATGACTCACCAAATGCTACTTCCAATGTCCTGTGCACAAAAAACAAAATACCACAACACACTATGTACAAAACTTGAAATCATACATACCCCAAGTGGGATATATAGATTGTACATAACCACTTCTTATGCTGAAAACAAACCTAAACTAACCTACGCTAACCGGGAGCAAAAGGGAACTTAAACAAAATCTGAAACTAGCGGAGAGGTAGCTTCCTTTCTCAAAAGGGGCACCCATGTAAATCATTTGACACTGAATATGGCTGATTTTATGAGTGAAAAACTGATAAGAGGTCGATCCTCCACCCATATTATCAAGGTATCAACATCAATCAAAAATACCTCCTCAAGTTGATTCGTATTGGACTCTCGCAGTGTTGATAGTGACCCTTGGTGCTTCGATACTCATCCTCATGTCCCTGAAGTGGGCTTGACTAGTTTTGGATTCTCCTTGGATCAAATGAAGCCAAGTACTGATTAGGCATGGTTTGATCTCGATGGATGTGTCCATTGTTGTTAATTTCAAATCTAAGAGTGAATTCTTCTTGCTGACCTTCCTGGGTGGATGGTGTGAGAGAGATGATGACATCCTCTTGCCTTTTCCCTTCCTTCTCTTGTGAAGAACATGGAAGATTCATATCTTCCAACCTTGGTTCCAGAGGGCTATTATGAAGTGCAAGTTGTTGTTATTGAATTCTCTCCTTCATGGCAGCAGGCTCATGTGCTTGGAAGGTGGATGATGGAGGAGAAAATGATGTTATCTCCTCAAGATCCTCTCCATCAAAGTAATCTTCCAAGTTTGACAGGTAATCTACCTCCTTGTTGTCCTACTGCATGTGCTCGACCTCCTCCATGGTGTCCTCCTAATCTACAACTTTCTCACCATGGTTCCCTTCATCCTAAAACATGAAGTTTGAAAGATCAAAATCTTCTTCAACATTAGAGATTGAAAGGGAAGAAGTGGGAGGAACAACTAAAGGTTCTTCTGTGGCCTGCTCCACACTTGGAGCCTCAAAAACTGTATGGTTCTCCTCCGAATCATGATGTACTCTGTTCTTTTGGATTTGGAGTAGCTTCTTATTCCCATGCTTGTGTTGTAGTTAAACATTCCAACACTTGTGGCATGACCTCTTCCTCCTCTACAGCTTAACTAACAAGTGAATATTTTTAAACCTAAATCCAAAGCAGCCCTACTCTTCAAATTTTCTATCATTTCTTCTCTATTGGGTTCCTCTTCTTGTTGTTCTCCTTGACTGGCTTTTGGAGTATCTCCCTAACCCGAACTTGGGAGAGTAGGAGTAGTGGTCGATGGGGTCTCCGTAGTTGTTTCCTTGTTTGTGGTGGAGGGGAGGCATTGCTTTTTCCTCTTATGGAGGGGAATTAGATTTGGAAGGGAAAAGGGAGGAAGAATTGAGATGAGATGGAAGACTAGAAGATGGGGAAGGGAAATCAACACTTGGGGTAGTAGATGGGAAGCTTGGAAATTGAATCCTAGGTTGAGATGGTCCTACTTGGGGAATGGGGAGGAAATCACTAAATGATAATGCAGGACTTACCCATTGACAAGGCTCCCTAACACCACATTCATAGGCCTCTATCTCCTCAACCCATTGTGCAAGTTGGGGCAACATCTCAATCATTAAGTCAAGATTCTCTAGTCGGTTGAAATACTACCCATGGAAAAGGTGCCCCACAACCAATCCTGAATGCCTTCCTCTGAGTTGTAACCTTGGAATGCACCATGCTATCCTCTATTCTTTGAATCTTCTCCAGTAAACCAACATTCTCAGTTTGATTGTTATCACTGTATGCATACCCTTGTTCTTGATAAGCTTCATAGCCAAACTGTCTCTCACACTATTCATATGGGTAAGCATGATGATTCTGGATCTGATCATAATGCTGATGTGGAGTTACAAAACACATTGGAGGTGGATTATACTATCTGTTTTGTAAATGTCGGTTAAGATGGAAATGAAGTCATGGTTGCACAACTTCATGAGATGGGAGAAGATGGAAGATGTGGGAAAAAATGGATGAAAATGGATGGAAGAAAGGTCTACAACTTAAGAGATGGGTTGTTGATGACATGGATTCACCGAGATGTGCTTGCATATGTGTCAAGCGGCCAAATCTTAACAAGAACACACCAACCTACTAAGATGAAGTGGTAAGGGGCTTTAGACCTATCCCACCGAGTGTGCCAAACTTGTTGTGTGGTCACACGGTGGCTTAATATTTTCTCGTTGATTATTAGACACCTTGGAAAGATGAGAAAAATATAACCTCGGTGTCCCACCGGCATGCCAAAAATGTTGTGTGGTCACATGGTGACTTAATATTTTCGTTGATAATGAGGCACCTTAGAAGATGATAAAAATCAAACCTCAATGTCCCACTTGCATGCCAAAACTATTATGGGAAATAAAAGTGGATGAAAATGGATGGGAGAAAGGTCTACAACCTTAGAGATGAGTTGTTGACCAAATGAAGTCGCCAGATGTGCTTACATGTGCCTTGAAAGGATGAATCTTAATAGGAACACACCAACCTACTAAGATGAAGTAGTGAGGTGCTTCAGACTTATCCCACTAGGTGTGCCAAAACTGTTTTGTGGTCTCACGGTGGCTTAATATTTTCTATTGATAATGAGACACCTTGGAAAGATGAGAAAGCTCTAACCTCAGTGTCCCACTGGGCATGCCAAAATTGTTGTGTGGTCGCATGGTGGCTTAAGATTTGCTCTTGATAATGTGATGCCTTGGAAAGATGAGAAAAATATAACCTCAACATCCTTTGGGTGTGCCAGAAATTTTGTGGCAAAATCACAGCACCCTCGAATGGCCTTGATTTTGAAAAGGGGCATTCAGTTTGATTGCACAACATTGGACCATCTCTCAAGTTGTGGGACTTGTAGACATGTGATGGACCTCCAGAGAAGGTTGGTTCCTACTTTCTAATCTACCTACCACAAGCTAATCTAGTGTAGGTACAATATATCTAATCCTAATTTAACCTTTCCAAGGAGATGGGGAGAAAGAGAGAGAGAAAGAGAGCCTACACTAAGTGGTGATACACTAGAAAAGGAAGTGGCTGATCACATATCCAAACTACCTGAAGTGGAGAGAGGTGAGCAGAGGAGGGGGTGGACAAGATGCACCACAAACCAAAGATGAATGTCACACGGAACACCACTTCAAAAGCCATTAAACATAGATCCCAATACCTATAATTAACATCAAAATATACAAGTATACCCGCAATGACGAGAGCCGAGAAGAGATAAAAATAAGCAAGGATGGATAGATGCATCATGAAACATATTTTATTGCTCCAAAAGTCACACGGTACATCATCAGTGGGCAAGAGGCAAGAAAATTTCATTATAGAGCCACAAGAGGAGGCTTAGACTCCACATTCTACCCTAAGGAATAAAGAGAGTAGGGCTATAAGAGGAACAATGACCAACCATTTGAATATGCCCCTCTTTTACAATATATAGGAATAATAAGAGAGAAAGGAGGGAATAATTCAAACTCTGTTCCAACCACCCCTAGAAGCACATTGAAATCTAGCTACCACAATAAAGAGATTCTCGCAACACCCCTACCCCTCGCCGTTATCCCTTATTGGGAATGTAAGAGGCCCATTCTTCATCATGGAGGAAGGTGGGAGACTTGACAGCCCAAAAAATTGGTGGACCGAAACATTAATGGAGGAGATGAGAAGCCGGCGGCAAGATCTTTCCAAAAAGTTCTCTCTCGCCCAAATCCAAGTTTTCACTAAAAGATATGGTTCTCTAAAGATCGTGGAGTGGGTTCACAATATTTAAATGAGTCTACCCATACAAGGGCCATGTGGCAGCCTCGCACGATGTGGAGATTCAGCCCCTTCCTTTCGCTCTTGAAATTACACAAGAATGACATGTGGTGGCTTCCGTGGGCTCCTTGGTTTCCTCTCAGTATTCTACTTGTGTCCCTCATTGCTGGAGAGACACGTACTTGACCAGAGACACGTGGAGTCTTTGTGATCATTTGGAAAGTGATCCCATATTATTCTTTTGAAGTTGCACATATGAGACATGTGGAGGCTTTGTGCTCATTTGGAAAATGCCCCTAGATTTTTCTTTTGAAGTTACGTGGATGAGACACGTGGAGGCCTCCACAAGCTTTTGGAATTTTCAATAGTCGACCTTACATTTTTAGACTCTGACCACGTGGTGGGTTGGTGCTCATTTGGGGATTGCCTTTTAGGCCACACTTTTGAAATTACACCGGTGAGATATGTGGTGTCGTCCCGTGGCTTGCCTATGTTTATACTTTTCAACGGCCGATTCTACCCTTTCGGGTTCGGACATGTGGAGGGCCAATGCTTGTTTGAGTCTTCACTTTGGGTTGTGCCTTTGAATTTGCAGACCGCCGAGACATGTGGTGCCATCTGCCGGCTCTCTAAAATTATCTGATTTGGGCCTCGATTCAATTGACTTCTGTTGGACCCAAGACATGTGGAAAGTATATGCACATTGGGGAACCCACTCTTTAGTCCCATCCTTGGTGTTATGTCGATGAGACACGTGGAGGCTTTCACCGAAACTCTTATACTTAGTCGATTAAAACAGCCAACTCCATCCCTTTTCGGACATAGGACACATGGAGGCTTGGTGCTTGTCTGGGAGACCCACTGTAGGATTTACCTTTGAAGATGTGCTAAGATGACACATGGTGCCTTTTGTGAATCTACAATACTTAGCTGATTCGGGATGAGGTCTTTTTGTACCCTAGTACACACATGGAAGCCTCATGCTCATTTGGGAAGCTGCTATGTATTTCACTTCTAAAGTTGGCTTTGAGTTAACATGTGGTTCCGTCCACTGGATCTACCCCATTTTTACTTTTCAACTTCCGACGAGACCCCATGGGCTTGCGGGCCCACACTTAAAAGTTGTGCCATTTTGCTAAAAGTGTAAGAGCTCCAAAGTCCCCCGAAGACCCATCAGCCCACATTTATACTAATGGAAAAATTTCCTATGCGGCCCCATGGATCAGATTTTACACTTGGGCAAAAAGACATCTCCGAGCCCACCATCCCACATTTTCCACTTGGGCAAAAAGACATCTTTAGGCCTGCCAACCCGCATATTCCACTTACCAAAATTAATTCCTCTCGTGCCCATAGTCCCACATAATTATACTTGTGCCTTTTACAAAAAGTGTAAAAATGAAAAAATGTCTCCCGCCGCTCTATTGGTCCATAATTTCCATTGGTGGTAAAAAATATTCCCTAGGCCTGTCTTGGTCCGCTTTTGACAAAAAATCCTTCCAAGGCCCATCGGCTCGTAACTTACTAAATATGAGGAGTTAGAAGGACTTATTTATATATTTGGAAAGGGGAAGAAATTTCCTACCTAATGGAAATGATTTCAATGGGCCTTAAATGCATAAAATATGTAAAAATTTAGATTGAAGAAAAAAAGGGGGAAGATGGTGTCGATTGACCCAAAATATGTTTGAGCTTATTTGGTAAACAATACCATCTACGGAAACTCTTTTTATCTTTTCAGTCTTAGAGAAATGTTCAATTAGATCAGTCATGTTTTTGACAAATAAAGGACTCGATGGATGTATAAGGTATACTACCGTTAATTTCCAAAACTCGTGGATTTACAACTCCCATTGTTTCAATTATTTTGTTATTTTTTAATCTTTCTCAAATCTCTTAGGATAACAATTCAGAGATATTTTTCAATTTATTCCTTATTTTTGATAATATTGTGTCAAATAAATTTCGTGTCACTCTAGCTTCTTCCATTTCTGATCTAGCCAAATAAAATCTTTTTATAATGTATGAAGTGAATCTCTTCCCCATGTGCTATTATCAATATATGACCATATATATTGTATTTTAAGAAGCAAATGAGATTTTTCAAGTCTCTTAATGCATTGCGCGATTTTGGAAAGCAACACCCTAAACACTTCCATCTGAAATATATAAACTTTCAAGAGTCTAGCACACACGTGCTCTGAGTCTTATGAAGTATATTATGTAGAAAGAATGATCTTGTACATGCTTTGTTAAAATATTAAGCTCCCTCAACATAGGAAAAATACCACAGAGTGTGAGTAAAGTTTCAATGTTTGTTAGATAGTACAATATATCTTTAGCTTTATCTACATCCCTACGGTATTTATATATAAACCATGTCAATTAACTATATTCATCAAATATTCTACATGTAGGTTCATACGTAGAAATCCATCTAGTTTCTCCATCTTTGGGAATATTTTGTTGTCATTGTCACCCAATTACAAATTTCTGAAATTCTAAAAATCTCTTTGGACTACTAGAATAATAAGCATGCAAATCATGGATCAATCCCTCTACTTTGGCTACATTTTCAAATGTGCTCACAACTTTGTAGGCTAGATTCATTCTGTGAGCCATGCAATGGATTATAATCATATAAGGAGAAAGAGTTGTCTTAATTCGAACACATTGACAATTTTAGCCCTCTGTATTATTACAATTGTAGCATCAGCCCAACACAAACTAACTTTGTTGTAAAATTCATCCATTCCTATGATATCATTTAGATTTGAGACCACCAATTTGTAAATATTTTCATAATTACAATTCTTAGTAATTTCATGAATTGCTAAGAACTGGGGAGTTCTTACTTCATTAGCAAATGTGTAAACATGAATACAAATCCATGAAGTATTATCCATTGAAGTAACCTCATCAATTGAAAGGGAAATATACTTTTCCTTTTGAACAGACTTTCATATCCTCCTTTTCTACTAGAGATAGAAAAATTTTAATTTCCCAAATGCTAGTATCAGACCAATAAGATCTAAGAATGTTCTATAAACTAGTAACCTGATACAAAATTTTATTTTCTCTAAAATCTGACATGGGTCTTCCCTTTTCAATATATGGAATACGGTAGCAAACTGAATACTTTTTGCATGCATTTTTGTCTCCATAGCTTTGCTCAATCTTGCTACAATGGTGCCACCTTTTTCATTTATATTTTTCATACATTTTTGTTCATTTTCATATTCTTCTGCATATTTTACATACAGACACTCTTTTGCATATTTCCATTTATGTGTTTTGACTATGTTGCCATCCTTTTACTTTTGGGAAATATATATTTTCCCACAATGATTTTCAATGGTGTCTAGTTTGAGTTACATCGTGTGATCCTTCCCTTGTTTCCAACTACATATTTTTCATCAACATTGTGTTGGAACATCATTACCATTTTGAGGGTTCATAGGTTCAATAAATGGATATTTTTCAGCCCATTCAAACTGGAAATTCCTTCCAATTATCAAGCTTTTCCTCTTTCTTCTGTCACAAATTTTCTTTTTTTTTTTCTTGGGTTCCTACTTGTTCATCTAGGCTCTCAACAAGAATATCTTGATACTTATGTCTCTTTTTCTAGAAATAGACCTTGGAGTAGAAGCTTCCTCTGTCAAGTGTGTCATGAGTATTCGATGAATCTTCTTATACTTATATGTCATCAAGGGACGAAATATTTTCCTCAACATATAATGGATCATCGATGTCTTGAAATTGATTATTTTGTGAAATGTCTGCATATAATTTTATAAAATTTTCATAGTTATAGTATTAATTTTATTTATATTCAAATTTATATAAATAGAGTACAAAGAGTTTGAAAAATAGTATGAAATTTTTTTACATAATTATCAATTTTTGTGAGACTAAATAACCTATAAATAACACATACCGATATTTTGAGTTGATGCAGAAACCACCTTCATTTATTGTGACTTTCCAAAATAGCCAAGAAAATTCTTTGCACCCTTTTTGAATTGGCTAAATTTGTAATAACAGCTTTACCCTAATTTCTAGAATCCATTATTATATCACAAAATTGAAAAAATGACTCGCTCTAGGGTCCGAGCGGCTCTGGGTGCCGACAACTCTAGGGTTAGACGGTTCTAAGAGTAGGGGTTGGATGGCCAAGAAGTTAGACAGATATGAGGTTAGACTTCTTTTGCGTTGGAAAGAAGTGGGGTTAGACGGTTGTGGGATTGGACGGATTTGGGGTTGGATGTCTTTGGGGTTGGAGGACTTAGAGGTTGGATAGGTCTAGGTCTTGGGAGTTGTGGTTGGATGACACTTTGGGGTTAGCCGACTCGAAGGTTGGATGAATCGGGGTTAGACGTCTCTAGGATTGGATGACTAGGAGATTGGATGACCCCGGGGTTGGAAAGACGTGGAGTTGGATGAATCTAAATTTTGATGACTCTTAAGTTAGATTGGTTAGAGTTGTGGTTTGACACCGATGTTGGCTAGTACGGTACTAGTAATCCATGTATACTTCAGCGAATATGCACACATAATGATTCGAAATGGTAGAAAATTACATGCATAAAGTCTTATAAATGTGTAAATTATAGGAGAAATGTATCATACAAGGGACGCGTCAGCCAAAATTTTCAGTGAATAAGTCAGCTGCCACTCTCTCAAAATTCACTGATTTGAATTTCCAAAAACCTATATTTTTGTAAGTTTATGAAAACTCGCAACTAAAATTTTCCTTAAACCTCAATTTGACTTATGTTGTTGTGTGTTGGATGGCGTAGACTATTGTGTAGACTGGGTAAGCTATGACTGAGTGGCCTTGAAAAGAGTAAAAGCTTAGTATATGACTAGACTGTGGTTCTTGGGAGGATACTAGAGCACCTTATGTTGCGTGGTGTGTGATCCGGGTGTTATATACTATAGAGAATCTCATAACTTGGGTTCGAAAGTTTCGCAATATTTTTGTGATATATTTTCCTCTATTGAAAAAGTGTCACAATAATGTCACCTGTTTTGTTGTAAATGCAAAGGTGAAGATCCACCTATAAAACCCTATTTAAAGCATCAATTCCTAAGAAATAAAAATGCATATGAATAGGTCAGATTAACCTTACCTTCCACAATGGTGGAATTACGAAAAATCATTGACGACATTCCAAACCCCATTTAGTTATTTGTGTGCGTGTTTGAATTTTTTTCCTAGGATTCCCTAACGCTAATGATGCAGAAGTAGGGGAAATAACTAGATGTAAAAATGAAAATGATGGATGGAATAGAAATAATACAACCCTTTCCCCCTATGTTTGTGTGATGTAGATGTAGAGGATGTGTAGATATAATCCATTGCCTTAGTACATAGCTGTCATTGATAATAAGATATCAACGTATAATGTAGTGAGTATGCTATGTTTACATAGGGATATATTGTTCAAATTTCGACAAAAGTAGTGACTGGAACTACCGACTACAAACTAGAGCAATGCACAGGGTAACTACAAAGTCCAACCTCGAATAAATTAATTAGGACCAAAAATTATGAAAACAACGGTGACTAAAATCATGGACTAGGGTGCACCCCGAGGATTCCTAGTGTAACCATAGGTGCCCCAAAGATTTGACTAGATATGAAAACTACGAAAATTATGACACCAAGAATCCCTAAAAGACACCCAAAAATGTATACGTAAGTGACAACATAACCAAACAAATAACAATGATGAATGACTAACTCGACAATAAGAGAAAGGGATGGGTCACTAGTGAATACTTTTATTACACATGACCCATATATAAAATAACATCTTTGGGTGGTATAAATGTAATATTAAGTGCATGATTTTTTTACTATGAAAACACTACTTGATTCATTGAAAAGAGTAATCGTAATTAATGAATTAATTACAATATCAAATCAGTTAATTTAACTTACATGCTAAAAACTTAATGAACTTAGAAATAAGGTAGAGTGCATGCTGTTTTCAAAGGATTCATTTACTTCGCACAATAAACCACAATGTTTTTCAAAATGTAAGCCCTTTGTTTATCAAAGGCAAAGTGAATGGAGAAATCATAACCGTTCATACTTTCCCGCGTCGATCCAAAGCTTTTTTAAAAAAAAATTAAAATAAGATATCCTTTTGATGATGTGTTTTAATGTTGGGTTTGTAGAAGATTTCAAAATGTAACTTTTACTTTCAACAATACACATATTTTTTTAAAGAAATGTAATGTTTGGCATGATGCTTGCAGTAACATCAATAGATGTAAATTTAATCAAAATATAATGTTATTACAATCTAAAAAGTTTCAAATTTTGTGTTATTTTTGTTTCATGACTTTTTCCTCAACTTACACATGTAAATGATTGCAAAAAAATACCATTTTTTGGTTCAACATTGTTTTTATTGTGATAATGATTTATGGAAACAAACGAACATAAGTATTAATCTTATACTTCGATTCAAATAATATCATTGAACACATAATATATCTAGTTGAGTAACATGGGGATTATGGTTAGTAGGGCTTAATCCTGGGCCATCAGCAAGACAAATTCTCTACCTCGCTACTACACTGTTGCTAGCTAGATTGAAATAATGGAAATTTTTCTAAAGCAATTGCAATATTTTTAACCTTTTTGGGGTAAGAATAAGGTTACATAGATAATATATTAGATCTAAACATACATGCAATGAAAGCATATATTCTACTAAAAGAATTATAAAAACAAGAGATATAAATTAAGACCAGATTAAACGTGGTTCACCCGGTGTGGTCTACGTCCACCAAGAAACAAGCTAATCAATTATCTAAAGCTTTGTGAAGATATACAATTGAAGATTTATAATCTGCCACACCTCTTAGATGTACAGATTGTCAATCACCCAAGATTTCACTTCTTCTCTAATAATTCTCTCTCACAATTATTCTCATAATAATCATCAAATTTTGCAAGTTCTTCTTAATTCTTAGTTCTAAACCCTAGCTTTCATGCTTATATAGGTGTATACAAACTTAGGGCACTTATCAATGGATATACAATCAATAGATTTTATTTAATACTAATAAAATATCTAATTCTCGTGAGTTAACACACATAGGTAATCAATGCCGGTTAGCCCTAACCTATGTTTGTTCCTCCATTCTTGATCGATGTCGGTCATAGGTGACCAATGCCATTCCCTCCATAACCGATGTAAAATAGTGTATTTTATATAAAGTTTCATATTGCATGTTAATCCTAAGTAATTGAGCTCCACAACTCAACAATCTCCCACTTGGAGATTAATTACTACACCATACATGTATAAAGTAATTATTGGATCCTTATCTTTTTTCCTTCCTCCTCAAGTCTCAAACTCGAAGACCAATAGAAGTGGAGTGTAGCTCAAAATTATCCTTTGTTAATGGCTTTGTTAGCATATCTACAAGGTTTTCACTTATGTGAATCTTTTCCAAATTCAACTACCCATCCTCCAACACTTGTCGTATGAAGTGATACCTCAATCGATGTGTTTTTTTCTTGAATGAAACATTGAGTTATTTTCCAAATTAATTTCACTGATTGTCACTAAACATTTTGGAATCATGTTTCTCTTTTCCCAACTCTTTCATGAACCTAGTCACCTATATCATCTCCTGCTAGCCTCTATAGCTGCAACATACTCTTCCTCTATAGTAGACAAAGCCACAACCTTCGTAATCTTGAAATGAAGATAACGTTTGTCCCACCTCGCTATGAAAATATATCCAGAGTGCTCCTCCTACAATCCATATCCACAAGTGATATCCAAATCAACATAGCCATATAATGAAATATCCAAAGGTCCATAGCATAACTACATGCTTTGGATGTCCCTTTCAAATACTGCGTATCCATTGGACTACTTTCTAATGCTCTTTACCGAGATTAGCCATATATCTACTCACATCTCCTATTGCATGTACAATGTTTTGTCGGTATAAACCATAACATACATGAGACTCCCAGCTAATGAACCAGATGACACTCGTGTCATGTATTTGACCTCCTCATGGGATGAAGGAAAATGATCTCTTCTCAATTTGAAGAGTCCACCTATAGTTGTACTAATAGATTTTGCATTCGCATCTTGAACCTTTCTAACACCCTATAGATATAATCCTCCTAAGACAAATACAATTTCTTGTTCTTCCTGTCTCTATGTATTTGTATGCGAAGGATTATTTTGCATCTCCTAAATCCTTCATGGAAAATGTGTGAGCTAACTTTCCCTTAAGCTTACCAATGTCTTGTGTACTAAATCTTGCAATAAGCATATCATTCACATACAATAACTAAATAATACAGTCCCCGCTTTCAAGCTTCTTGAAATAAACACAATGGTCATATTCATATCTCAAGTAGCCATGTTGATGCATAAAAATATCAAACCTCATGTACCATTGCCTTGGAGCTTGTTTGAGCCCATATACATTGTTTTTCAATTTGTAAACTAATTTCTCCTTACCCTTGACTTCATATGAAAGTGGATGCTGCATATAAATCTCTTCATCCAAAAAACCATGAAGAAAATCCATCGTCACATCTAGATACTCTAAATGAATATCATGTACTACAAACAATCTCAATACATTAGGAATAAAATTCATCTTTACAATAGGATAAAATATTTCACCAAATTCAATACCTACATTTTGTGTAAATCCCTTTACTACAAGTCTTACCTTACACCTTTTATGTCTACCCTTTTCTTCCTTCATCTTATAAACCCACTTGTTCTGCAATGTCCTCTTATCTAATGGTAAATTAACTAAATCCCAAGTTTGGTTCTTTTGCAAGGAGCGCATCTCTTGATCCATTCCATTCTCCCACAGGATGTGAGTCTCATCATGCATTACTTCTTCAAAAATTCCTGGTTCACCATTATAAGTTAATAATAAATAAAATAGAGAAGGTGAATATATTTATGGAAGTTTACTTGCCCTTTTTGACCTTCTCAAACAAGTTTGGGGTACCGAAGGCTCATTACGGACCTCCTAGATATTTATATCAAAATCATCGCTGACCGACGCCAATTTTTCTAACCGATGTCAGTTTGGCTCTTCTGTAAATGATACTGGTTCTTCTAACTGATGTCGGTCAAGGGTCAATCGACACCCGATCCTGTGTAACCCTGTCGGTATTACTTTTAAATCTGAGAGTTCATTTTTATTCACAAACTTCTCAACCGGTTTGTCCTTGAGTACCAAAATTTAATCCATGTACATTCTCTTTTCATTCTATTCAATATCATGACTCCTAATAATTTTATAATTCTCTAAATCCCAAAAATAGAATCTGAAATCACTAGATCCATAACCAATGAAAATGCATCTCTTGGATTTTGCATCCAATTTTTTCCTATTTTCCTTATCAATATGAAAAAATTATTTTGAACCAAAAACTTTAAGAAAATGAATATATATACCTCTTTTCCCATCCAAGTTTCCTCTTTTATTCCTCCATCTAGTAAACTTGAAGGCCCATGGTTAATCAAATAAATTATGTATCAATCATTTCTTCCCAAAATCAAAGGTGATCCAAAATGTATTCTCATACTTCTGGCATGTTTCATGATTGTTCGGTTCATTCTTTCTGCAACACCATTCTCCTGTGGTGTGCAAGGAACCATTCTTTCTCTATGTATCCCTTTCATTAAACAATAATATTTGAAACCCTTACTACACTATTCACTACCATTGTCGAGATCTAAGGAACTTTAACTTTGAATTTAATTCATCCTCAAAAAGGGATTTTAATCTTTTAAAAGTCTCAAAAACATCAAATTTACATTTAATACAATAAACCCATACCTTTTTTGTAGCATCATGATTAAAAGTGACATAATCTGGGATCCTCCATGAGAAGCTACCCGAGTTGGTCCCCACACATCCGAGTGTACAAGCTCCAATTTATGCACCTTCTTAGCTGTCCCAAATTTGAGAAATATCATTGTTATCCAAAATTCACCCCTCGAGGTAATTTTGATAACATACATCAAATTCTTCAGTCTTGAGTAAGTATATTGATTCAATGCCCAAAATCATGTTTTGGGGTCCCCTTGGTTTCTATGTAACTCACCATCCAAGGAAAAAATCAAACAAGTTAGCAAAAAATTGAAAAAATCTAAAAATGAAGTCGCAGGCTTGTTTTAATGCATTGCGGGTCTGGAGGCTGCGGATCATACAAAATTTTATCGTACTGAGGTTTGGGTCTAAAATACAAAGGAATCAGCTAAATCAGCTTTGTGTCCTAGACCGCACAAGTTCAATAGGGACACGCGGGGTGCACATTGCCAAAATCACCGCAGGTAAAGAAAATCGGAAAAAGTGAAAATTTTTGTCCCAGGTAGTCTGTGGGATAGTTGGGACATAGGTATGTGTGGGACGTGAAAATATGATTTTCTTTGTAAGTGTGCATTATGGGTGGTATGAAGAAACATGTTCGAGAATAGTTGGGACAAATGTACACACGAGACGCGTAAAGGTAAAAAAAAGCCGCAAAAGGAACCATATGTTACGAGTTAATGTGGAGGGAAATGATCCTCATGGCAAAATCAAGGGCAGATGTACGGGGACAAGGATGCTTGAATAAGGTGATGTGGATGAAATTTTCGAGAAAACCAAGACACAAAGAGAAAAGTCAATGTTTGACCTCCCAAACATCAAACGGCCATAACTTTTGACTCCGAGCTCTGATTTTCATAAAATTAGACTTTCTAGAATGAGAATGATGTCCACTCAATTAATGCTCATTCCCATCAAATGACAATAAATGTCTGGCAAACTCAAAATAGCTACTCGCACTCAGATGGCCATAACTTTTGCATTTCTCAACAAAATCACACAAAATTGGTACCGTTGGAATCATGGCTCTGAGTCTGACATATAGAAATCAAGAAATTTGGGATTTGGTGGAAAAATGATGGATATTTCTTGTAAACATGGCCGGGTTCTTGACAGTGTTTTATTTGGTAGTTGGGAGTGCAATTAAGAGGCATGGTCATCATTCTTTCTCTTCACTGCAACACAGGGACAGTATGAGGAGACTTTTGAAAGTAACATACAATCATTTCACTCCATTCAATGCCTCTTACAAGTGGTTTAAGGACACATTTCAGGATTTCTATTTTTCCCTTCTCTCTCTCTTTTTTTTCTATAAATTAGAGTGTTAGGCTCATTGTAAAGGAGATAGTTTTTGTCGTAGCAAATCTCTGTATAAATTGTTTTGTGGAAGCCAATGCACTACATGAGGCCCTTGTAGTGGACTCCTTTCATGGTGATCTAGGCCCTTATCTTGTAATAGATTGAACTATGCATATCATGAAGCAATAAAATACAAGTTTGTGGATGCATCTTCCCCTACCGTGTTTGTTTTTATGCTTCTTGCCCTTTCAACCTTCATTACAAAAATATTGTGTCTATTTTTATGCTATTGCAAGGACTCATTATTATTGTGCATGTACGAGATATTGTTGTGAATGCATTTTCCAAATTGTGGAGAATTGTTATCACCCCTTCTAGTATGCATTTTACTTCTACTTTTCACACATTGGAAGACTACTATCACACCCCTCCTTTTCTAGTGTATCACCGCTTTAGTGTAGGATTTCATTTTTTATGCATTCTCCCTCCTTAGTACCTTGAAAATTTAGATTAGGAAAGAGAGTTTTACCTGCATTAGAGTTGATTGTGGCAGGTAGTTTAGGAGAAAGAACCAAATTTCTTCGGAGGTCTATCTCAAGTAGCAAGTCCCGAACTTGGAGATAGTACCCATGTTATCCAATCACACCATGAGCTCAAGTATAAGAACTTGTGTAAACATTAGGTCCTGTGATTCAATGATAACAATCACTCTATTTTGTTTTTTAAAGACATAATACTCACAGAAATCAAGATGTAAATATTTCAAATATGATAACTTACCCTTATCCTTTAAGATTTGCATTCATTTTTGACTCATATGGCCCAACTAATTATGCCACATGCATGCATCCGAATCTGTAGTAGATATGTCGAAAATGAATCAATAACAAAGGTAGAAAATAATAACATTCCTACCTTCTTACCTCTTACCACAACACAAGCACCCTTG
The DNA here is from genome assembly GCA_018340775.1 of Taxus wallichiana var. yunnanensis. Classification (NCBI taxonomy): domain Eukaryota; kingdom Viridiplantae; phylum Streptophyta; class Pinopsida; order Cupressales; family Taxaceae; genus Taxus; species Taxus wallichiana. Next base: position 223,586,208 of record CM031235.1, read on the forward strand.
GTGACTTTCCAAGAGTCTGCTATGAATGTAACCATGCAAAAAAAAATCACCTAGTTAGCCTGCAAAATATGATTCCTCTCGAGGCTTGGCACATGCGTCACATATTTCAATATCCATGTATTTCCATTCTTAAATTTTAGATGAACTTACCCTTTACTAGTAATACGGAAAAGTTAATCATCACCCAAATAAACATGTCCAAAATTTCCCTGGACATAATTTCTAAAATAACCCTTATTAGAAATTGCATTGAAAGAAGCTCCTAAATTTAAAACCCATGATTCAATTCTATTATGTAAAGAAAGAATAAAAGCATCTTGTATTACCTCATTTCTTGATAAGATTTTCTTCTTTACTTTTGTTAGGTGGTTTGTTCTCTTTATCCTTTAACCAACAATATTTATTTGCATGTCCTTTCTTTCCACATTTCGAGCAGTTAATTCCCTTACCTCTAGATTTATATCTACTATCCCTTGACTTTGATTTCCCATTACTCTTACTCTTGGATCTCTCCATCTATCATCCCCTACTTTCTACATTCAAAGCATTCCGAGATGATGATTCCTCTACACTTTTCCTACAAATTTCTTCATTCAAGATTACACTAACCACATCATCAAACTTCAAAATATTATTAGAAAATTTTGTATTAATAATAACCATTACCAAGTTATCCCAACTATCGAGCACAATGAGATAAGAATAAAAGTTATTTCACTTCATCATCAAATGGAATATCAACCAATTTTAACTAATTTACAATAGATACAAAATAATTTAAATGAAAAGATGTAGATCAACCTTCATGCATCTTTGAACTAAATAGTTTCTTCATCAAATAATATTTATTTGAAGCACTAGGATTTTCATATAAATTAGCAAGAGACTTCATTAACCCTACCATAGAAGTCACTTCTATAATATTGGAATCCACAAATTCTCACGAGCTCAATATTATAGATCCCAAAGATATTCTTTCAAGAATCTTTCATTCTTCATCAGTAATCTTTTTAAGCCTAGAATTCTCATCCAACGGAAAATAAAAATCTCTTTGATACAGATAATCCTCAATCCTGCATCTTCCATAATTGATAATTTTGGTTTTCAAACTTCTCTACCTTGTATTTGATTTCTTTTACGATTTTTGTATCTCCCACTCAATCAAAAAACCCTCTGTGAGTAAATATTTAAACACATAAATCCCTCAAACAAAGCTCTGATACCAGTTGTTCAGGTTAGCACAAGGTTTTAAAGATAATAAATTAGATCTAAACATACATGAAATGAAATCAGATATTCTACCAAAAAAATTATACAAAACAAGAAATATAAATCAACACCATATTTAACATGGTTCACCCAAGTATGGGCTACGTCCACCAAGAAACAAGCCACTCCATTATCAAAAGATTTGGCAAGATATACAATTGAAGATTTATAATTTTCCACACCTCTCAAATGTATAGTAATGTCTTTCATCCAATATTTTTCTTCTTCTCCAAGATTTATCTCTCTCACAATTATTCTCACTGTAATCATCAACTTTTTCAAGTTCTTCTTAATTATTACTTATAAGCCTTAGGGCATATAAAAATTATATAGGCATATAAAAAATTAGGAACTTAGCCATGAAATTACAATCAATAGATCTACTTTAATACTAAAAATACATCTAATTCTCATGAGTTAATTAAAATTACTGAAATGATGCCAATCCCCCATAACCGATATCAATTCTTTGTATTTTCTTCCAAGTTTCATCTTGCATGCTAATCTGAATTAATTGAGATCCACAACTAAACAAAGCTCATTTCACTTGGCTCTATAGCCTCTAACATGACGTCAAAGGCATTGAAGAAAATTTTAACATCATGTAAATTTGAATAGGTTGCTAAGTAAATTCAAGCTAGAGGTGCAATGGGATGTGCCATAATTCAAGTAATCATGAAATTTTTTCTTGTTATTTTCATTAATGATAATCTAGGGACACCTCAAGTAGGCATGTATTTTTGTAGAATTTTCACACTCTTATTATCCTTGTCATGGGAAAACATGGTGTGGGAAAGTCATCAATGGTGAATTCTCTTATTGAGGATATATTAGTTGTTATTCTATGACTTCCATGTATAACTATATCTTTACAACAGGATCTCATTACAAGAATTTAAATTAAAAAGATAATGTGTTTGTCAAAGTATGTTATCTATCCTGGGATGTTATTTTTGTACTCAATTAATTAGGATGAGGTTAATATATATGACCATTGTTTTTATTTAGAACTATGCAATTTGAGGCTAAATGACACATATTATGTTCAACGAAGAGAGTATGTTTTAATCTAAATAGAGTAGACACACCGGGTTAGTAGAAGGTTATGTTAGTGTAGAATCACAACACCCCAAACTATCTTGGTATCTAAGTGGGGCATTCAAGTATGATTGCACAACATGGGACCATCTCTAAAGTTGTGGGACTTACAAACATGAGATGACCCTGCGGAGAATGTTGGTTCTTGCTTCCTAATCTACCTGTGACAAGCTAATCTTTTGCAAGCCAAAACTATTCTATCCTAATCTAACCATTCCAAGGGGACAATGAGATAGAAAGAGAGAGTGAAAGAAATCCTACACTAAGCAAAGTGATACACTAGAAAAGAAAGTGAATGATCATGGATCCGACTATACTGAAGTTAAGAGAGATGAGCGAGAGGAAAGGGTGGACAAGATGCACCACAGACAAGAGATAGATTTCACACAGAACAACACTCCAAACCCATTAAACACAACTCCCATAACCTACAATAGCCATCAAAAATATGCACAGCATACCCTGCAATGATGAGAGAAAATAAGAGACAATAAAATAAGAAAAGCATGGACAAAATGCATCACAAAACATATTCATTGCTCCACGAGTTCACACAATTAATAATTAGTGGGAAAGAGGGAAGAAAATTTCATTAGAGAGCCATGAGAGGAGGCTTAGACTCCACATTCTACCCTAAGGAAGAAGGAGAGAGGGAGGCAGAGGGGAACAATGACCAACCATTAGAAAATTCCCCTCTTTTACAATATATATGAACAATAAGAGAGAGAGGAGTAAAGAATTTGAACTTTATTCCAAATACTCCCAGAAGAGCATTAAATACTACTCGCAAGCTCAACCACCAACCCTCAATGCCCCCTCAGTAAATATGCCTACAATCTGTCAAGTCTACCTTGATTGTTTGTTTGACATGTTGAGGGAAGAAGGATAGTAGGTCAAATCAATTCCAATTTGGAAGTTGGAGAAATCAGATTTTGTATTAATGGCATGAAAGAATTTTTCCCATTTTTCACCCACCAAAGCATGTTAAAAAAATATCTCATGCTTCCAGGGTGTAGAGGATGTCGAGATATTTCCAAAAAGTCTTCTCCCACCTAAATCCAAGTTTCAAGTCGAAAGATATGGATGTCTGAAGATCAGGGTCACATGCACACAATATTTAAAGAGTCTATGTGTACCGGGTCTACGTGGCAGCCTCATTCATCTTAAAGATTTGGTCCCTTCCTTTCTCTCTTGAAATCATGCTGGTCGACATGTGGCAACACGCATGCTCCTCGGGTTCCTTTGTATTTTTCCTAAGTCCTTCTTTCTTAGCAAGGCATATGTCTAACCCTTGACACATGGAGCGTCGTGCTCATTTACAAAGTATCCCAAGACTTTACCTTTGAAGTTGTGTGGTTGAGACACGTGGATGCTTCCACTTACCTTTTGTACTTAGCTGATTCAAGCCTGCTCCCTTTTCGACTTGGACAAATGGAAGGCCCACGCTTGTCTCGAGTAAATGTTTTGTGTCACACCTTTGAAATTATGCTAATGTGACATGTGGTACCATCCATTGGCTCTCTATACTTATTCATTTTTGGGCCAGTTCTTTCCCATCTTAGACCTCAAACACGCGAGAGAGACTACATTTGTTTGAGACTAGCCCTAGGGCCGTGCCTTTTGAAACTACGCCTTTGAGGCATGTGGCATCCTCTTCTAGCTCTACTCTATCCTAAATTTTCAATGGATGGTGAGACCTTTTCTCCGACCCTTGGCTACATGGTGGACTGGTGACACTCATTTTAGGACCGCTCTTTGGACCCAACTTTGGTGTTACAACGAGATGATGAGTGGATATTTCCACCGACTTGTCCCGAGCTTGGATGCTTTCAACGACTAGCTCTATCCCTATTTTTGACTCTAGATACGTGGAGGGCTGGCGATTGTCTGGGAATTACCTTTTGCTTTGACCGTCGAAGGTGCATTTTTTGAACATGTGGAGGTTTCTGCTGGTCCTCTATACTTAAAAAATTTGGGCTTGCTCTAGATTATTTGTAAATCTCAAAGACTTTGAGCTTTTCTCCGTTTCTCTCTCTCGAGCCTCTAGTTTTATTTTGTGTCGTTCGGCCTTGTATTTTACGTTTCTTCTCTATTGTAGAGCCCGCCGTAACCCGAACTTTGTTGTTGGATTTGAAACATAGGCTCGTTTGACAAAAATCCTCTTAGAATTCTTCCTGTGCAGGGTTGGGTTTGATCAATTTTGCCGAGGGGAAAAATTGAGATAAAAATTTGGTGACTCATGGGGACATCTTCCTACTAGATGTAGAGACTAGTTGCCTTGTTACATCCATTTGGCATGGAGTCATGGATGGTATCTGGTACGCAGATCTTGCCCATAAAATTGACTCCCGATTGCTTGCATTTTTGACCGACTCCCCGAGCACGCTCCAGAAATAGAATATCTCGAAAATGATTTTAGTTGCTCTATACTTGTTTCATTTGGAATCAGCAATTATACATGCAACTATGGGTCTCTCTGCTACTAATTCTAAAGGGCTTGGCGTATGGTACCTCCAGAGAAATGGGAACAAAACTTATGTACAAAGACAATATCATACATGCCTCAAATGAGACATGCAGAGTGTGTAAAAGCACTTGTTCTGCTAAAAAAAAAACCTACACCTAATCCTACACTAACCAGAGAGAAAAGGGACTCAGAAAAATCCTGCGGCGACGAGGAGAAGTAGCTTACCTTCCTCAAAAGGGGCAGCCATGCAAATGATTTTACATCGAATATGGCTACTTGCATGAGTGAGAAACTAAATATAAGTCTGTCCTCCACCCAAATCATCAAGGTATATACATCAACCGAAATACCTCCTCAAGTTGATTGGTATTAGACTCCTAAGAAAGGCTTGATGGTGACCCTGGTGCTTTGAACATCATCCTTGTGCCCTGAAGTGAGTATGAATGGTTTTGGCTTCTCCCTTGGCTCCAATGAATCCATGTACCCGATTGGGTATGGTCTGATCCAATGGATGTGCCCATTTCTCTAAATTTAAACTCAAAGAGTGGAATCTTCTTGCTAACCTTCCTGGGTGGATGGTGTGAGAGAGATGATGACATCTTCTTACCTTTTCCCTTCCTTCTCCTATGAAGAACATGGAAGATTCAAGTCGTCCAACCTTGGTTCTAGAGGGCTGTTATGAAGTTCAGGTTGTTGTTCTTGAATGCTCTCCTTCATGGTAGAAGGCTCATGTTCTTAGAAGGTGGATGATGGAGGAGAAAATGATGTTATCTCTAAAGGTATCTCTCCATAAAAGCAATCTTCCAATTCTGAAAGGTAGTGTACCTCCTTGTTGCCTTGTTGCATGTGCTCTACCTCCTCCATGGTGTACTCATGATCTACAACTAGATCACCATGGTTCCCTTCTTCTTCAAACATGAAGTTTGAAATCTCAAACTCTTCTTTAACATCAGAGCTTGAAGGGGATGAAGTGAGAGGAAGAACTGAAGGTTATTCTGTGGCATGCTCCGCACTTGGAGCCTCTAAAACTACATGGTCCTTCTCCAGAGCCCAAATGTACTCCTCTTATTTTGGATTTGGAGTAGCTCCTTCTTCCCCTGCTTGTGTTGTAGATAGAGCTTCCACCACTTGTGGCTTGACCTTAGCATCCTCCATAGGTTTAATTAACAAGGGAACCTTTGTAAATTCAAAACTAGCAGCCCAACTCTTTAGATTATCTATCATTTATTCTCTGTTGGGTTCCTCTTCGTGATGTTCTCCTTAGCTGGTTTTTTGAGTCTCTTCCCAATATGGACTTGGGAAGGCAAGAGGAGGAGTGGTGGGTGGGGTCTCCACTAGTTTTTTCTTTGTTTTTGGCAGAGGGGAAGGCATTGATTTTGGCTCTTGTAGAGGGGACAAATATTCGAGAAGGGAAAAGGGAAGAGGAAATAAAATGAGATGGAAGAATAGAAGATGAGGAAGGGGAAGCAACACTCGGGGCAGCAGATGGGAAGCTCGGAAAGTGAAGATCAGATTGAGATGTTGTTGTTTTGGGAGGGAAAAGAAAATTACCAGATGATGGTGTAGGACTTACCCATTGACAAGGCTCCCTGACACCAAGTTTGTAGGCCTCTATCTCCTCAATCCATTGCGTAAGTTGGGGCAGCATCTCAACCATGAAGTCAAGCTTCTCCTATCGGCTATAGTGTCTTGGAAAAGGGTCGACCCATGGACAAGGTTCCCTGCAACCAATCTTGAATGCCTTCATTTTTGTTGTAGCCCCTGACTGCACCATGATGGCCTCCATGTGTTGAATCATTTCCAACAAATCAAAATTCTCCACATAACCATCACCATTGTATGTGTACCCTTGTTCTTGATAAAATCCATGGTCAAACTTGCTTTGACACTTCTCATATGGGTAAGTGTAATGGTTTGGATCTACTCATAATAATTATTTGGAGGAGTTAGGAAATACATTGGAGGTAAACTGCACTATTGTAGGTGTGAATTTCATGAGGGGAATGAAGTCATGATTTCACAACTTCATAAATGGTAGAAGATGAAAGAGATGGAAGAAAAATGGATGAAAATGGATGGAGAAAGGTTTGAACTTCAGAGATTGGTTGTTGACTAGATGGAGTCACCAGACATGCTTTTATATGCCTCAAAATGGTGAATCTTAACAAGAACACACCAACCTGCTAAGATGAAGTGGTAAGGTGCTTCATACCTCTCACACCCAGCGTGTCAAAAATATTAATGTAGAATCAAAACACCCCTGAATGTCCTTGGATATGAGTGGTGCATTCAGTGTGATTGAACAATATGGGACTATCTCTCAAGTTGCGGGACTTAAAAACCGAGATGGACCTCTCGAGAATGTCGGTTCTTGCTTCCTAATCTACATGCCATAGTCAACCAACTTCTGTAGGCCAAAACTATTCTATCCTAATCTAACCATTCCAAGGGGACGGTGAGAGAGAGAGTGTGTGTGAAAGAGAGCCTCGCATTAGCGGTGATACACAAAAATAGGAAGTGAATGATCACGGATCCGACTACGAAGTGGAAAGAGGTGAGAAGAGGAGAGGGTGGACAAGATGAACCACAGACAAGAGATGTATTTCACATGAGAACATGACTTTAAACCCATTAAACATAGCTCCCATAACCTGCAATAGACATCAGAAATATTCACAATATACCATTCAACGATGAGAGGCAAGAAAAGACAATAAAATGATGAAGGATGGACAAAATGCATCACAAAACATATTTATTGATCCATGAGTTCACACAGTAAATCACTAGTGGGAAAGAGGCAAGAAAATGCCATTATAGAGCCATAAGAGGAGGCTTAGACTCCACAATCTACCCTAAGGAAGAAGGAGAGATGGGGATAGAGGGAAAAAATGACCAACCCTTAGAAAATGCCCCTTTTATAATATATAGGAAGAATAAGAGAGATAGGAGGGAAGAATTTGAGCTCTATTACAACCACTCCTAGAAGAGCATTAAATCTTACTCTAAAAGATCAACCACCGAACCTCAATGCCCCTACAAATCTTCCTATAATTTGTCAAGTCTACTTCAATTCTCTGTTTGGCGTTTTGAGGGAAGATTAATGATGGATCAAATGAAATCCAATTTGATAGTTGGAGCAATCAAATTATGAATTAATGGCCTGAAATATGCTTTCCCATTTTCACCCACCAAAGCCTATTTAAAAAACTATCTCATGCTTCCAGGCCATAGAGGATGTCAAGACCTTTCCAAAAATTCTTCTCCCGCCTAAATCCAAGTTTCCAAAGTCAAAAGATATGGCTATCTTAAGATGAGGGTCACAAGCACACAATATTTAAAGAGTTTGTTCGTACAGGTCCACATGGAAACTTCACACATCTCGAATATTTTTTCCCCACCTTTCACTCTTGAAATCACACCATCGACACGTGGCGGATTCCATGGGCTCCTTAGGCTCCTTTCTATTATTCGTGAGTCCTTGCTTGGCGGGACATATGTCGACCCTAGCATATGGAGGCATCACACTCATTTGGAAATTGTCCCAAGACTTCACCTTTAAAGTTGCGCAGTCGAGACATGTGGAGGCTTCCCCTTACCTTTTGTACTTAGCCGATTTCAGCCTACTCCTTTTAGACCTGGGACACGTTGAAGGCCCACGCTCGTCTGAGTCTCCATTTTGGGTCACACCTTTTAAATTGTGCCAATGCGACACGTGGCACCATCCACTAGATCTCTATACTTAGTCATTTTTAGGCCGGATATATCCCATCTCGGACTTGGGACATGCAAGCAAGCCTATGCTTGTTTGAGAATGGCCCTAGAGCCATCCATTTTGAATTCTTTCCATTGAGGCACATGGCACCCTCCTCTAACTCTGCCCCATTTTGACTTTTTAACGACTGGTGAGACATTTTCTCTGACCCCTAGCTACGTGGTGAACTTGCGCTCAATTTAGGACCGCTCTTTGGACCCAACTTTGGTGTTGCACCGAGATGACGCATGGAGGCTTCCGCTAGCCTGTCTTGAGCTTGGACTTCTCCTCAATGACCAACTCTGTCCTCTTTTTTTTACTCTAGATGTGTGGAGGGTTGGCGCTTATCTGGGAATTTCCTATTGCTTTGACCCTTGAAGGTGCACTATTTGGACACGTGGAGGTTTCTACCATTCCTCTATATTTAACCAATTTGGGCTCACTCTAGATTATTTGTAAATCCTGAAGACTTTGAACCTTTCTCCATTTCTCTCCTCCGAGAGTTTGATTTTCTTTTATGTCATTCAACCTCATATTTGACCTTACTCCTCCATTGTAGAGCCCGCCTGTAACCCAACTGTTGGATTTGAAATGTAGGCTTGTTCGACAGAAACCCCTCTTAGAGTTCTTCTTGTGCGGGTTCAGTTTGATCAATTTTTCCGGGGGCCAAAATTGAGATAATAGGTTCTTTTGTTAATGATCATTCTCTTGATCTTATAAAAAGGTAGTGATGGCAATCGGATATTAAAGGGACTCTACATATACTATTGAATTATTTTGGAATTTTATGGTCAATATTTCTATATAGATATGGGTTGTTTAATTCTATTTTGTCATTGTTAGGAAAGTGTAATGCCCACATTTTACACATACAAATACAACACACATAATAACACGGTAATTTTTTTTTACTTACATTGCATGATACATAACACCACATAGGATCACTTAGGATAATATATAACACATGAAACACTTGCTTAACCATGGACCCACATTTCTAACATGAAACACGTGATGCACATCAAATCCACATTTTCAAAAATTAAAAAATGCAAGAATGAACCACTACAAACACTTCCCACAACACATCATTTTTCATGATGAAATATTTATTACAATCCTAGTTTTACTAGTTGACTATAATTGTCTAAAGAACACATAACATGGGACCCTTCATTCCTCTAGAACTAGGTTGTATGTTTTTGGTTAACATTTCACGTATAATGGTTCCTTTAGAATTAGGTCATTTCTCTTATGGAAATAACTTTATATAACATGATTGTGATTAGGAACTTATATACACACATGTGTCTTCTAATATTTCACTTAAGGATTTGTTTGAAAGATTTGTGTTTACTTGGTTTGGAAAAATAATATCGTTACAAGGATGAAAATTCACAGGAAGAAAAAGAAAGGTTACTAAGTCAATAGAAAACCTATCGCGAGTTCATTTCATATTATTTTTAATACTAACAAAACACTCTTTTCCTCTTCAAGTTATTACAAACAACTATGAAGGTTAACTAATCAAGATGTATCATTCTTTATTCACAATCCATTCCTCCAATTAGGAATTTATATTACACATGGAAGGGTAATTACATGTGTGTTCCCATTATATAGATTTTTCCTTGAATCTAAGTGACGAATTTCACATTTCAAACTACTTTTGTTTCATCATCTTAAGGGTTCACTCTCAGTAGCAATGAGTTAATTACATGTTTTGACCATAAATTCTACTTTTGAGTGATCCTAGATTTAATATATTCCTAACTTCACCAAGGGTTCTACTAACTTTTACAATTCCTACTAGAGTGCAATATAATTATCTCAAAATACCTTGGCTAAATTTGTAGGTATTCCATTCTCAAGGTTACATATTATTATTTCATTAGCATCATTGTTTGCTTCATAATTTATGCAAAAAAACATGGGATCATGCATCGTATTTGGTTTTTCAATTTATTAGCTTGTTGTATTAGTCATGGACCTCTACTTTAATTACATTCATTTTATGATCAGATTTGACATTTTAGTTAGTTTTTACATCGGTTAAAGGTGTACCATTTTTAGAATCGGCATTCCATAGATTAATCTTATTTACCGCCTTTTTTACTAACTACATTTACGCAGTTACTTTGGTCCCATATAACATAATTTTGGAAAAAAATTATTTCTATAACACTTGACGTAATACTTATGGATTTAAGACTACAAGGAGTACAACCTCACGCAAGACAACTCATTTCATTGCTCTCGGACAAGCAAGTATTAAGTGTATATTGCAAGCAAGATATCCCAATTAATACTAAGCATTACAAAGCCTCTTAAGGACCTCTTTCAAATGTTGGGAAAAAACAAAAGTAATTTCAAATGTAGTCTCCACTCACATAATTTAGATCTCACAAGGGATCAATCGTAGGTACAACCACCAACTATCTTGCAAGGCTTTGGCCACCCACTAGGGTACTAAGGGAAAATTTCATAGTTGGGGGTGAAAATTATTCATGATGTGGTCATACATACAACAACAAGACATGATCACCTCACTCATCTAATTATTTTCACAATGTAAAATGACCACCTCATAATATACTCAAGTAAAAAGATCCTTAATAAGGCGTCTTAGGTGCAAAAGAATGAGATGATTAATCAGGTCGAGTCTTTTATTAACACGATCAATGTTTCATACCCTACAAAAGACTCAAATGGGAGGAAGAAGTACAATAGGAAATATAGCTCGTTCTTATATTTTCATTAGCTTCGATGAGAGGAGACTCTACCTAGCATTTTGGTTGTTAAGGAAATAAACCAATAATTAACATAGCAAAAGATTAGTTTAATATCTTTATAACATAAGTGTAACATTGAGCATAAATTCACATCCAATTCGACACTATAAAATATAGACAAATTTGGTATTCCATTTTCATAATATACCAAGAATAATTCTTCAAACAACAATACATATCATTATTCTATGGTAATACATGTATTTCAAGATGAATACAAATTTACAATGACAACTCAATAATTACAACATATCACATCCTACAAAATTCCTCTTATTCGAGTACTGCAGCCAACATTGCCTCCATCCTAGGACCGAGAATGGAAATCCCTACACTCAAGCATAAATTCCACACGGCCATCATTTTTCACATTTTCAATCAACAAGAAGAGAGAGAGAGAGAGAGAGAGAGAGAGAGAGAGAGAGAGGGTTTCATTTCTTATGAATTCATGCTTTCACATTCGGTTGAATTTAATATTTTGGTATAGAGAGAGTAAGGATGAGAGAAAAATTTAAGAGAAATTTTATTTTCCGTTCACAATGTCATAACCATTTCCATTATCATTTCATGTCCAACAAATTCACATTTCCCAATTCATTTACGTTTTTTAATTAATCAAGTAACATAGTCGTTTCTAGAGAGAGAAGAGGGTGGAGAGAGAAAATCACCATACATTTAAAAATTCATTTATATAAAATAAAATATCGAATAAAATTATACATAGCATTGCAATGGTATTATGAGGTCACATGTGTGGCTAAAAGTCAAACAAGACTCAAAAAGGAGATTCTAGCTAAGGTTGAGAACACTATCCAAAATCACAAAGTGCTTAAAAACTGGGTCCCAAATACACACATTTCAAGTTCGATCATGGAGTTGGGTGATTCCTACTTACTCCCCCTTATATAGAGAATTTATCGTGATTGACAAAAGTTGAATATGTTGAGCAGATCTCTAGTTAAAGGGGTAAATCCGTGGCAAGTTATCATAATTGCGCAATAGCTCTTGTTGCGTAGGACCTATAGGGCCCCAAAACCCATTTGCAAAATTATTTTCTGAAAGTGTTTTCATTGAAATAAAGGTGGGTTATGATTCTTTTTGGTATTCTAGGGGTAGGTTGCAGTGGTTTTGAGTTTCTCTCAAACTAGCGGCAACTATAAGTTGAAACTGGTTACATTTTATTAAAACGAACACGTCACACAAGTGAATGTCAAGCTAAGTGGCTTAGGAATTTGACTTGTAAGGATGCTAAATAAATTCAAACAACTTGGCTAAGTTACCCCATGGTGTTCCACTTTACAGGGGTCCTAGTAGAATTCCATTTTTGTGCTATACTTTGGTGTGGCGTTCCATGCACGTCACTTTCAAGTCAAATAATTTATTTTGTTTTATTTTTTATTTTTAATTTTTTTACACTTCAAAAAGAAGTAAATTTTTATCATTGTTTGGGGTTACATTTCCTAATAATCAACATTTAATATCAAATTGTAAGAAATGATGAAAGCGGAAATTAGAGCAGGAGAGCAAGGAAAATCCATACCTTTCTCCCGACGCTTACTAGAGACATTATCTTGGAAATTTTTGCCATGGACCTTGACCAACGAAAATAATTTGGTAGAAATTATCTTATTCCTTCTTGAAACAAGCCAGATCCTTACGAACCCCAAAAATTCTCCTTCTACCACACCCTCGTCCACATACCAATGAATAAAAGAAACTAGATAAAACATGTGATTAATGTGAGGGGACACCTCAACAATATTCGGAGAGTACGAAATCATGCAAACAACCATTTAAACCTTGGAAATATCTACTACTAACTTGATGTGCTAGCACATTTTCCAAGACCTAGTTGGGTCACAATTTAACTTGTTATCGTGCTTGAGTTCTCGAGTTTGAGTTTATTTCTAACATTGCTCAAGTCAAATTCCAATTACCTCAGCCCCAATGGATTGACACGTACACTATTCCGGGTGAGACAACAACAATTGAAGTAACTCCTTAATGCATGTAGTCAAAGGATACCATCTCGGCACCCTCTTATTACATGGCACAATGAGCAGTTAGTGCGAGAGGCAAGTTCATTAGTGGAATGAGCACACAACTCGACAGGATAACTGGGTGGCTCAAAAAAAGGGACTGTATGGCCTAAGCCACTTCTAAAAACTAACTGCCACCTCATTACCACAAAGATGTATATTTCTCGGGATAATATCCACAGTGATTGAGATCAAGTTTAAAGCCACATGTTCTGAGGTTCAACATTCAAACCTGACATACAACTTAGTGGATCATGAATCAGAGAAACACCTATGTAGATGGTGATCCATCTATCCACTTAACCATCATCAACATCAAACCAAGCACCTCAACTCTTGACACCAAGAAAACATATCCACACAGAGAAATAGTAGCAAAGGTAAAATCTTGCAAACGCACACGTGGAGTGGGAAGAAAACACTTTCATTATCTCAACCAATACACCAACTACTTGAAATGAAAGGCAAGGAACTGGAAAAAGGGATGCACAAGTTACAGAGCACACGTCATAGCCGCATAGAAGGAAGAAGAAGTCAAAAATAAATAGTTAGACATTACGCTTGTCCACAATGCATCCTTTATCCTCAATATTTTCTTCTGCATACAATAAATAAAACATCGAGAGGTAGGAGTTTCCTTTTCTTTTAAGAACAACAAACAAAACCATGGCAGGTGAAAAATCCTGTTTTAAAAGAAAAATTATCTTCCTTCAGATGCAGATACAAATCCAAATACGTCAATTTTTGTAAAGGAAAAAAAAGGAAATAATAGGACGGCTATTGACAGAGCTCTCTCTTTATCTTGTTAGAACTATCTCGATATCTACTAGATCACAATGTTATCCCACGCTTCATGTGGTTTCATGCCTCTAGACATAAAATAAAGTGCTTGTATTATTATGCCAGGAAATTAACAAGTCATAAAAAGGTATTTAGGATCTGGCACTTCCTTTCTCTCGCACCATGCCGAAGCTGTCCATCCTTGAGCATGCAAAACCTCCCCTCACCCAACATTCAACGCATTCCATACTTTTTTTTAATAAGTATTTTTCTTTTTTCTTTTTCTGAAAATGTTGGGCAAGACAAAAAGATATCTTTTCCTAAGACTATTTCTTTGTGAGACATTGTGAAAGGTTTTGAATTTATTATAGCTTGGACCAAGTTGGGAAAACCCTATGGTCTAAACCATTATGCTTAAATTACAATATTCATTATTGCCTTCTCTTGTTAATAATTATTGCGATAGTTCTTTAATTATTGAGCTACACAATGGTGCATGGTTGGTGTTTAATAGCCCATAGAGTAAAGAATTTATACGTGGTCAAATCCACATGTAAAATTTTGTATGCTTGTGGTAACGTTTACATGAATTTTACAAAGTTATCCAAAATTTATAACTTACCACTTTGTAACACCCCCTAAAACAACCCACTTGAGACCCAAGAACAACCTAGGATTAGTTAGGAAAAATTATGACATAATTTTTTTTGTTTAAAATAAGTATACAACTAGTTTACCAAAAACATTTGTCGCAAGCAAGCTTCAAGGAAAACATTATTAATAGCTTATATTTTTATTAATACGGAAATTCTAAAACATCACAAGGTCCAAACATAGGGTTAGATTAATCAATTAGGTTAAGAGGATAATTTCTCACTATACCACTCTCTAACATCAACTTGATTTTTCACAAATTTATCACACTCAAAACTTCGCAAAAACATTCCCATTAGATAGGAAATTCCCTCACTTTTCCAGTGATATAAATAAGTCCTCCTAACTTCTCATATTTCTCAAGTTACGGGCTGGTGGACCTTAGGAGGAAATTTTTTCCAAGAGCGGGTTTTCGGCCTGGGAGAAAATTTTTCCCAACTTGGGTTTGCGGAATTTAGAGAGAAATCTCTCCGGAGGTGGAATGCGGACCGGTGGGGTAGGGAAGCAAATTTTTCCCAGAGGAGACCGGCAGAGTGGGGAGAAATTTAACGCTTTTTTCCCTTTTGGGACAAAATAGTGATTTACCTCGACGTGCCCGTGAACTTAAAAGGACACATGTCGGAATTTCCTAACTTTTTTGGAAAGTCAGGCCGCCGGAAAATTTTTAGACTTTTCTCCTTTTTCTAAAAAGCGCTAAGGGATCAAAATGATCTATGCCTCCACCGATGCCCAAGGCACCATGTGTCAGCCATCCATTGGTCGCAGGTCGGCAGGCTGGCGGGAGAACTTAGAAAATTTTTCCCAAAGAAAATTTTTGAAGCGCTAAGTTTTTAAGGGATCCGCTCCTCCACCGATGCCTCGTGATGCCATGTGGCAGGACTTGATTGGTTGCGGGCCGATGGGGCCATAGAGAAAACTTATAAAATTTTCCAAATTTTAATTTTGAAAACACTAAGGTTTAAATGGGTTGTGCACCTCCGCCGTTTCCTTGTGAGGCCACATAGCAGCATCTAATTGCTTGCGAGTAGGCGGGGGCGGGAAAAATTAGGAAAATTTTCCAAAAAAATTATTTTTAACTTAGGTGATTTTTGACAAAAGAAAGGTTTGCAGGTCAGTGGAGTGGCAGGGAAATTCACGCATTTTGCATTTTTGTCCAAAAAGGTGCTAAGGGAAAATTTGGACCCGCGGTTTTTCCAAGGATATTTTTCATTATATATATATATTGTTGACAGTTTGAATTATTTTTGATGCCAAATGAAGGAAAACTTCAGAAGGCCATAACTTTTGATTGAGAACTCGGTTTTGAGAAAACAAGGACTTTTGGAAAGATCTCGATGACCTCTTTGCACATGAATCATAATGCTTTAATTTTGATAAAGTTTAAGGGGTCAATTTCAGGAAAACAATCTGTAGGCTTTTAAAAGGAAAATTGGTAAATTTTAACTTATTGAACTTTAATCACTTGATCTTCTTCCTCCCTCAAATTGTCCATTAAACATGGATAATTGTTCTTAGATGGATTTAGGATGGATCTAGAAGGTAAGTTTGTTTGATTGAGCTCCAATTTGAAAATTTACAACTTTGATAGCAAAACGACAAGTGAAACGATTTGAGCCCGAGTTTGCTAAGTTTTATAAGAAATTCCTTAAGTGTTAATGTCTAGATGAATTCGTTTAGATCTTATTATGTCCAATTTAATGTTTCATTTGTTATTTCTTTATTGTAGGTTCGGTCTGTGCATTTTGGATTAAATAATTGCTAGTTTGAAAATACAAAACAGAGATCAAATTTTAAAGGGTCTACTTGCCATTTTCTTCTTCCAAGTATTAGAATACATTCCAATTCCAATCTAATACATTTAGTTGATTCAAATAAAACTATTCAAAACCAAAATGCAATTCTAATTTCAAATTTTACACATTTCAAAAGACAAAATTCTGTATTTTCCTTGCACTCATTTCTTTCTTTCAAACAGAGATTTCAAACACATTGAAATGATCAGATTGAGTATGACAATGCAATTTGAGAAAGGTAACACATTAATTTATTGATTCCAAAAGACAACTTACAATTTCTTTCTTTCATTCCTCAAATTCATCATACGAGAATACAAATATTTCTTTCAAAAACCGAAACGGAGTATATCTCTTTCACATTTCAATTTAAAACTTTCATATTCAATACAACATATTTCCATTACAAAACATATATGAGTTCATCCACTTCAAGTGGGAAGGTTACAATAAGATTTTTTCTCAAGGGTATGTCAATTGTTTTATTTCATTTTCCTTTGCTCCAGAACAACAACATGTAGATCTATCATTATTCTAATTTTTATCACAACAAGAGAAGGGGAAAGACAATGCTCTCCACCAAACCAAGACATCCAATGACAAGAAGATTCCATCCTTTTTCATTGGCCCCGAGCCCCAACCACAAAGCAATAGAAGATGCGATCCAATTCATGGAAACAACAAAGCCTTCCACAAACACACATGTAAATTTCACATTTAAAACACAGTCCAAACAAAATGTAGTTTGTAACTACATTAAAGCATGAAAAACAACACTAAGGCTTCATCAAG
This sequence comes from Taxus wallichiana var. yunnanensis, assembly GCA_018340775.1. Classification (NCBI taxonomy): domain Eukaryota; kingdom Viridiplantae; phylum Streptophyta; class Pinopsida; order Cupressales; family Taxaceae; genus Taxus; species Taxus wallichiana. Next base: position 223,603,649 of record CM031235.1, read on the forward strand.
CAAGCCAAAGGATCAAGAAACTATGAGGGATACTACTTATGCCTCCCAAAGGGGAAATGGGTATCACCACCTGATTTCAAACCGCCAAAATATAGTATATCAAAGCCCTAAAATTCCCTTATGTCTCTTACAAGTACCCCTTATTCCCTACATTTCCTTATGACTCCACAACCTCTTATGGCACCCCATAATGAGTAAAGAAATGCAAGTTATTTCTTTGTAAGGTGGAACCCAAATCCCAACTCCCTCCATACTTATACCTCCCCAAAACACTTATGCCTCCCACAAAATAAACCCCATAGTCTTCTCTTACACCATTCCTAGGCCATCTACCCAACATCCCACAAATATACAAAAATATTCACAACAATAACACTTTCATAAACAAAAGAGAAGCTTTACAAGAGCCAAGATCCTACTTCTCCATGATGGAGTTGTTCCAAGTTCCAAAACAACAAGTTGTATCCTAGTGAAAGCAATCCCAATCAACCAAGCACAAGCATATGACAATATTTCAAATACTTCTCCGAGCATGAGCTCCAAAACAACAAGAATTCACCCCAAAACAAGGCAAGAAATTCGAATTTAATAGAAGAGGGGAGAGAAGAGGATGGGGTGGATCCATGTAGGATGCCACATCACACATCCCGAGACCCAACCCAAAAGTCAATTTCATTGTCAATGCATAATAAATGGGTGGTTGAATAATATGACAGTTTACTTACATACTCAAATCTAACCCACACCCCAAATGACTGAAATTAAACCATGTAAGAAAAGTGCAATTAAAACTTATAATTTTTCATCTAATTTTTTTATAAAAGTCTAATTTCAACTCTCCAACCATAGGTATGGTTGGTAAATAAATTTAAGAGGTATGTGACAAGTTTAACTTGTCCCACAAGCCTCCAAGGACAAATTCAAATTTCCAAGAAGGTGGAGTGTTTCACACTCAAAAGTTAACTTACAAATCACTTACATATCTCTTACAACACTTTAATTCAAGGCCAACAACTCTATTAATTACTTTCTTATGACATATTTTAATTAATTAACTTAACAACATGACTACTCACAATATTACACATCATTTAATGAATAATGAAAGGGTCAATGCACCACAAAATAAACACATGTAAACATAAACAAAGGAACCAATAAATAAATACACATAACCCTTGCTCACATGTAAAGGTGACCCTCCATGGGAATCCCTAACACACACAAACACGCACAAACAAATACAAGTTTCCATGGTGACCTTGTTGAATTCATCTAGATTTCCAATGTGGTTAGTCTCCAATCCCCTGATGTTTGTTGTGATATTTTAACTTGCAAAACATGAATATCTCCTTTGGCCTCATGGCCATATCGAACATCCAAAATAATATAAATAAAATTCCAAAATCATGTAGATATATGGATCACAACAATATTCAAGCAATCAACAAGATCATTTGCAATTTTACTCAACAAATATATCACCATCAAATAATTTTCATTTCTAGGTCTACTCACAATATCCAAATATCACATGCCGGAACAACATCCATAGTATAACCATGTCAAACAAGATATCAACATCAATATAAAAAATGTCTCTAATAATCATCATGCATCATAACCTGAATCATGTCAACAATAATCCATGATCTAACATCTAACATCATATTATAATAAAGTCCATAATCATGTCCATAATATAATCAATAGTAGCATGATCAATATCAAAAAGGTGTCAAAGGGAAGTGGGCACTACAACCACGATATGAATATAGGTATGAGGAAACAAAAGAACTATAGATGGCCTTATGAAAAATAGTAAGAATATATGAAAATATATAAATAAAAATAAAAATAAATGGAATATCCATGTTTGAGCATGAAAGGTCCAACATAACACATGAACCAAAAAGACACCCTTCCAGAGTAATACTAGGAAAGTATATAAACTAAAAGAAAAATAATTGTAATATCCATGTTTGAGCATGAAAGGTCAAAAATAACGAGATGAACAAAAAAACACCCTACTAGAATAATCAAAGAGAGGTTTAATAAAAGACAACCTGTATATGTATTAAAAAATCAGTATCTCTAAGCTATTTAACGAAATAAGTATCTCAAAGCTATTTTAAGAAATAGGTCACATTTTTTAATTTATATTTTTAGACAAATGTAATAAAAAAATGGAGACTTTTATCTAGAGCTCTTCTTAAAGACACATAAAAGCACATTCTTCAGAATCATCTCACCACTACAATTCAAGAAGTAATGAAGCATGTGTGTCAAAAAGGAAAATTGCTACACGTTAAAATATAAAAATATAATGCATAAGAAATAAAAATGACTAAAAAGTGATTTGTAATGTTTTTGAAGGCAATGTACACTTCATAGTTTGCATCGATCAATATTTCAACAACAACAATGACTAGAACTAAAAAACCATTGAAGCAAGGTAGGAACAAATAGAAAAAATCCCCGGTTTAAAGTTTAAAAGGGAAAAGTTTTAACGAAAAATAGCCAAATTTTAAAAAACACGCAAAGCTTTGACTTAAAAAAATAGATCCCGAGACCATCATATACACATAAAACTTAAAACTCCAAACACATGTTCCACGAGAGGACCAACCAGACGCGTTGACAACAACCCCAAAACCCCCGAGCAAAAACACGTAGCTATCGAACGCAAATGAAACCATTACAAACTAGAAGAAAAAAGAACCACACAAGAAAAGAACTCTCCAATCATGAAAAACTAGATTTTAAGGGTTTTTGGCCAAATTCACACAAACACGAAACATTCCCACTTCCATCCTGCAGATAACGACTCCATAACATGCCACAACAACTCGCTTTAAAATTATATTGTGTTGCACACCATGACCATTAAAGGTAAGAGCTTTAACTTTGCATCCACCATGCCCACCTCAATTTCCATAAGGGATGCCACGCGAGAAACCAGATTACATGATAGTCCCAAACAAAAACCCCTGTTTTCGAATTTCTACTATACGCTACTAGTCATCCTCATCTCTAAGCTTGCTAACATCGATGTCTACTACCACTAAAATAAACTTGCCATAGAGTCTATAACACGACAGGAGTCCTCCTTCACCATGCCTACTACCGGATGCTCGCTTCTCGTTACCATTGCATGTTTGGCAATCCATCACAGTCAAATTAGGGTTTTCAGATTACATCCGTGACTCGCATCCACACACACGTGAACGTCACTATACCTACAATGTGTTAAATTCGATCAAGGCGTGTATTTGTAGGTCTTAGGATTTCAATGCATCTCTGGAAAACAATTCTACACCGCAGTCCAACTTCACTATGTAACGACTTTTACGTATTTAATTATAAATAAAAAAAATACATGTAGAATATCTAGGGTAAATTCTATGTAGTATACATCAATAATATTTACATCTAAAATATCTATATTTCTAGTGTATACATATATGTGACGTGTAGTTAATTTAGGGTTTGAGATAATAATATATAGTATTTATAATAAGTATTTTACATCAATAAGAATAAATATAGTTACTTACACATTGCAAATTTATTTCAAAGTGAGTTACTTACGGATTGTCATTTTCTATTCACAATTTAATGATCTTTACACTTATTCACTTATTATTTATTCTATAAAAATGTTCCTCACTTTTAAATTTAGTTAAATTTGTGTGTAAATATATAAATAAATATTTTATTTTATGTATTAAGCATGAGTCGACATTATAATATTACTATATATTATTTTAACCATGAAACATTAGTCGGTAAATAAAGAATTTTTCCCAAATAACGCACACCACTGTACTACTTCTCTACCAATTAGGAACACCTCTCGCTCAATTAACTATATAATATTAAATATTTGTTAAGAATTTTATTGTTTCAACAACAAATAATAACTAATATTATTTCCATGTGAAGTTTTTAACATTAATTAATATGTGTTTTGTGACAACAATAAATATCATTGTTTTTAATATCTGTCTTTTCATGACACCAATTAATTTCAAGTAGCATGAAATGATGATAATATAAACAATATTTATTGTTCTTGTAAAACATATAATAATTAATATTTGAAACTTCCTATTGAAACAATAATATTTATTATTCAGCTTAAAAGAAAAGTAATCTTAACAAATATTTAATTTTTGATCATTAATATTTTATATATTATATTAAATAGTTAATATTTAAAGTAGAACTAAAAATATTTATTGATTTTTTAATAAGGTTATTGACTTGTTAATGGCACCGAAGTTGTTATTGCTAATTGGTAAATATATATGAGTGTGTTTAGTGCATAACAGACTTGCTAATAGCTACAATATAGTTTCATGCCTAGCGGAGATTATATTTGGTAAATGTTTATGAGTATATTTGGTTTGTAAGAAACGTTTAACTATTCTTAGAGCTTAAAACATTTGGACACTAGTGGAGTTTTAAATCTAGAGAAATAAAGTGGTTTATTGTATTTTTACACAACCACTCAATTTGTATGTGATGTCAAACTCCAACAATCCTTTTACATAATCACTCAAATTATATGTGACGTCAAACTGCAGCAATCATCTTACACAATCACTCAATTAATATGTGACGTCAAACTGCAGCAATCCTTTATCACCTACAAAATAGTAGCATATTTTATTTTAGGAGTGCGGGCTTTCAATGGAGATCCACTAAAGGCGGGGCATCACTATCTATTTACTATTTTTGGGTGGTATTTCTTATTCCTCGGTCAGCTTAAAAATATATATACCACATTTATCCATAGCCAATAGATTTTTCTTTTCATGCCCCTCCAACACTCACATTATTGCAAATTTCTCATCCATAAACTTTTCTGAGATCTGTTTGTAATGATCGACTCGTTGTATGAGATGTTATGCACAAGTTTTAACCAAACAATGCACAATAATAACATGATTATATTAAAAAAACTTAAAAGCTGAGTCATACCAGTATAGAAAGTCAAAAAATAGAGCCCGAACTTATCTCTTGGTCCCAAATTAAAGTTCTAAAAGAATGGACCCTATCTAAAAAGTTTCTTGAGAAAAATCAGCCTAAGCTAGAAAATGCTACAAAGTAGTAAATGAGTCTAAGTCGAATGTAACTCGTCCTTCGATCCAAAAAACCCGTGTCTAATATATCCCGATCTAGTTCTTTTAGATCAGATACTTCTTTTTTCTCTACAAGTTGAACCTTCAAGAAAATCCTGAAAGAACAGACTTATATTTGTAGTCATAATAGTTTGATTCATGATCCAAATACTGATTACCTTTGGTGTAAAGATTGTGAGAAAATTATAAAGCAAAAGTATGTCCCTTCTAATGGTCCAACTATTAGTATGGCTTCTAGAGAAACCAATATTTCTGCATCTTTTCCATCTCTTGACAAAGTAGTGAAGTCTTATCATCTGATGAAACCCAAAAGGCTATCTTTTGGTATCAAAGAACTGTAGATAGACATGTAGACCCTTCTGAGTCTTCAAAAATGTTAAATTAGACAAATAAAGCCATCAAGTCTGTACATGATCATCTGCAATCTCAAGAGTCTATTCTAGCAGAAATGGAAAAGACATTAAAAGCCATAGAACTCCATCAGAAAGGAGATATATCTTCTGCTCTTAGATTATTAAATACTAAAGTTGATGATGTTACTACCCATATGAAAAAAGTTGATAAAAGTCTTGAGAATACTACTAGATATGTATCTACTTGTCCTGATATTCCCAAGATTGTATCCAGAGAAGTCATTGATGTTGTTCAACCCCTCATTAGCCAGTCTGAGGATACTAGAAAAGACATTGCTTCTAAATTAGGTACTACCCATAAAATTGTACAAAATAGTCTGCACCAGTTGCATGAGTCCACTGTTGAGTTAAGTCAAAAAGTTGAACAAGTTCAAGAGCATGTAAGTCCTATTCTTGAGATAGTTCCACAAATAGAGAAAATTCTAGACAATACAAAAAAGCTAGAAGAAATAGAACCAGATTGGTCCCATAAAGTGTCCTAGGCATGAGAAGTTGCCAACTCTTTAGGATCTTGAACCATCATAAGACTGTTCTACTGGAACATAGTCCTTTGTTCATCACAGATAAAAAGAATCTAGATAAAGGATCAGTCAGTATGGCTAAGCTTCTTCCAGAAGAAGCTGAAAGTATGGTTTTGATGGAAGAAACTTCAAGAGCTTCAACATCTGAGCCTCTTCATCATACTGCAAGAACTCAAACCTTGCAGCCAATTGGTATAAGCTAGATTGCTCTACTCCTGAACAAGTGAAGGAGTTAATACATGGAATTATAGGATGGGCTAATTCTCAACTCTTGTTATATAAGAAAGATCCTAGAACTATAGTTGAGGTTATTGCAAATGGATTTGTTGGTATAGTAAAAGAATGGTGGGATGCTCATCCACACCAAGAAGAAATTTTGACTGGTGGATATGCTTCATTGACCGCAGCTCTCATTCATGAATTTCTAGGAACTATTGATAATGATAAGCTTAAGAATACTTCTTTATTCTTAAGAGCCAGATTATGTGACATGAGTAGGATTAAAGAGTATCAGTGCTATATGCAAAAGTTATATTATAACTCTAGCAATATAAATGATCCTACTATGAGACTCTGCTATATAGAATCTTTTCTACATTCTTTGCCACAGAGTATAAAAAGCCCTGCATGGAAGGAGTACAGAAGAATTGAGTCTTGGTGCTTTAAATCAAATCATAGATGAGATAAATGCTCATCTCTGCCAAGAGAAACAAGACCACAAAGAAGCCGAAGGCCCAAAAAGCCTTAGGAACTAAATTTTGTCAGTTATTAGATCTTGACCCATTTGGTTGTAAACCCAGAAAAATTCAAAATCAAGAAACCTTGTAAAGATTGTTCATCTTTTCAAGGGGAAGGGTCAAGTATAAGAAACAAAAAAATATAAGTTTTCTAGAAATAGATATTCAAAAGATGTCCCATATAGAAAGCAATATTTCAGGAAAAGAAATATATGGGAAAGAAAAGAAAATTTATACCAACTTGCTTTATCTGTAAAGGAAAGCATTATGCAAATGAGTTCCCAAAGAAAGATACAGAGAAAGGCAAGGCAAAAATAAATATGCTTACAACAAAAGGTATAACGGATCAAGATTACTTGTTTAATCTCTGATTCTGATTGTTATTCTTCTGATATATCATATATATCTTCAGAAGAAGATTTTCAAGTAAATATTATAGAGCATACTGATTCAGATTCAGATAGTACAGAATCTGGTTATGATTCATTTCCCTCTTTTGTAAATATGATTGCTAGTTTTCCTCATCCTCTCATGCCTGTGTCTTCTAAAGTCATATTCAAGCAGTTAGAGCTAAGGCAAAGTGAATTTGAATATTCCCCCATGGGACACTGCTAAGAAGACTTTTCTCTCACAAAAATTCAGAGAACTAGAAAGAAAATATACAATTCAAGTCAGAGCTGAAAATGAAGCCAGAGAGAGAAAGGAAGAAGAGGAAGAAAGATAGAAATGGTCTCTTCAACAAAGGTCATCACCTACTTCAAGGCCTCCTATACAAGGATGTATTCACAAAGACAAACTCCCTACAGAGGAAGAGGTCATGGTAGAGGAGGAAGACACTCTCCACCAAGAAGAAGCTTTCCATTCCTATTTCTAGAAGAAGATCTGGACAATGAATTTCAAGTAACTACTCCTAGTACAGATATTGTTATTCCAGTACCTGAAACAATGAGATTGTGGAGAAGAAATAGAATAGAATTCTTACAAAAGGTGATTGCTAAAGCTACAAATGAATATAAGAGACTAGTTGAAGAAGAAAATAGGGAAAAGAAAGAAGCTGAAGGTGATGATGAACAGTTTCTAGAAGAAGCCTATCAACAAATACTGCATCAAGATGCAGAAGAATCAGTCCCAATAGAAGAAATCAACACAGTAGTATGTACAATAAAAGGAGCCCAAAATCCTTTTATTACTATCAATATCTGCATTCCAAATATCAAGCCCTACTCTATAGATGCAATGATAGATACTATAGGAGTAGATATAAGTTTTCTTAGAACTAGAGCTATACCTCTAGATTGTTGGACTGAAACATATTTAAAAATAAATTTTGATAAGAAAGAAGTAATTTCTAGATATACAACATATGTGCCTATCAGGATAGAAGGATATGAAAGAACACTACAGTTTTATCAACATGATATGCTTTCATATGATTGCTTGATAGGAGTTGATGCTTTGCAAGAATGTGGCACTTTCAGCCTAAATAAAGATTTTATATCTTTATTTAATCTTGATGTTCAGATTCCTAGAAAGTATTCATTCAGAACCATCATTCCTCTACCAGAGCAAAAGAAAGAATCCAATCATGAATGGATTCATAAATCTATAGCCTTATGCAAAGGTAATATAGATGACATAGTTGCAAAAATCAAAAAGGATTTATGTTCGATAATCCTCATATTTTTATTAAAAGAAAAAAGCATTACTATTCACTAGATTTGCAGTTTCAGAAAGATGACAAAGGGAATGATATCATTCCAAAATTCAAAGCTCATCATAAAGGCATGATCCCTTCTGAAAGAAAGGAATGCCATGAAGAAATTAAAAGCTAATCCAAGGTGGTTTCATCAAAGAATCTAACTCCCCTTGGGCATGTGCAGCTTTTTATGTGAATAAGAGAAGTGAACAAATTCGCCAAAAGAAAAGACTTGTTGTTGATTACAAGCCTTTGAACAAGTTTGTGAAAGTTGTCCAGCATCCTATTCCTGCTAAGGATGATCTGCTATCCAGAATCAAAGGATCTAAGGTATACAACAAGTTTGATCTAAAGAGTGGCTTTTGGCAAATATTCTTGAAACCAGAAGATACCTACAAAACAGCTTTTGTAGTACCTAGAGGACAATATGAGTGGAAAGTTCTTCCATTTGGATTGAAGACTGCTCCATCCATCTTTCGAAATAACTTTAATTCTTTGGCGACTTACATGGGCATGGAAGGAAATAAAGATGATGCGGTTGCCTCTATAAATATCGTAGTTTTGATGTTGAAATACTTGAGCTTTAATTACTTGGTAGATATTTGAAATATGGCATGGCATTTTGAAGCTGGTAATTAATATGATGATTTCATTGCCATACAATCTCACCTCCATAAACACATTAACATCATCCGGGCAGCTTTAATTGGATAAAAATTGATCTCTATTTGTTTTCACCTCTTCGACTCTTTGGTGCGTTTCTCAATGTACTTGACGGTTTCTTTGATTAAACAATACCCTACAACCCGAGACAATAAAAGATGATTACAGTTTGAAAATCATTACCACAAGAGAAATAATCCATACTATTGATCAATACCTTATTCTTGGGGATTGGAATCATGGTGCATGAGTATTGCAAGGAATTGGGTCATTCATTTTCTTCTCTCGTTTAGAAAAGATTATGCTTTCTATTATTTTCCTTTTATTTGTAGCTTCCATAATCTCAAAGTGGATTGAATTTATCTTTTCTCAAGCTCATTCACTATGATCTCAATTTTTTTACCTTTTTTCGTCGAATCTCATTCACCATTATCTCAGAGCATTCACTTTATCTTTTCTCAATCTTATCCTCCGTAATCTCAATGCATTCACCTTCAAACTTCCCAATTTCATTTGCCATGATCTTAATGCATTCAGTTTCTTCCTCCTTGATTTCATCCGAGTGTCTCTTTCCAATCTTATTCCCCATGATAACCATACATTTACGCTCTCTCTTCGCAATCTCATTTGTGGTGATCTCAATGCATTCACATTCTCGATTCGAATCTCATTAGCATGATCTCAGTGGTATTCACTTTCTCTCTTTTGGATCTCATCCGCCATAATCTTCTCAATATCATTTGCCATGAAGTTAGTGCATTCAGTTTCTCTCTTCTCAATCCCATCCCCAATGATCTCAAGAAAAGGTTATCCCAATTAAACTCAAGCCAAAACTCACGAATCTAACTACAATCCATGGTAGCCTTGTTCAATCAAGTACTTAACAACCTTTAAACTTTTCTCGGCTGAAGAAAACATTATATGTCAATTGAAGAAATAAATGGCTTAAATTTAACATGACTAAGTGGTTTTTCTAGTGATCGGTCGATTAAAGGCCGCTTTCTATGCAATAAACAATTATTAACCGGTGGAAAATGTAAATCATTTACATTACTACCATGCATTATAAAATTCAATTCAATGATAAATGAATCCTTGCATTTGCAATCACCACTCTGAACAATTATTGGGAGCGAATTCCTTGTCTTGTGGAGGAAATTTAAATTTAAATGTTATAATACTAATGAAATTATTGTTTCTTATCCAAATAATATAAACATGATTCCCTCTAAAATATTACTTATTACAAAACTCCAGATAAAAATTTGAATTTCCACATCTCATAATAATAGAATTTTACTCTTACATTATCAAGGCTTCCATGTGCCTTTTTGAATTAGAATATTTACTTTAGCACAATTTTTACTATTTCAATGTAAGTGTAGTACACATATTTTTTCATTAGACTATCTTGGGATAAACATATACATTTGAATGTGTTTACAAATATGGTAGTGACCTATGATTAGTAATAATCATACAAAATGATGTGTCCATTAATGGCGATTTATAAAGAAGGCAAAAATTAGGGTACACAATATTTCACTTTGTTGTTTTGGCCTACACAAATTCAGTTGTGCATTTGAAGCCATTAGCCTCATCTTGGAAACCTTTTCCCTAAGATTGAAGCCTTGATTTTGTACCAACCCTAGCTTCGGAAGTTTCATTGAATAAACACCACATGAATTATTCTAGGACACCAAATCCTGACCATGCTTAGTGACATCATACTTTAACATGTTTAAATTAGTAGTGCAAAACTCGATCATGGCACCTACCCAACCCACCGCACCACCAACCACTACGCCATGGATAATTTTTTATTAATATTTAAAAAAATTAATTTATTCATGTATGCTAACATACGTGAGATTTAGGCATACCTGTTTAAATCACATTGTTTGGGTTAGATAGGTTCTTGATCTCTAAAAGGATTGATCCCCAAGCCGCTAGTTCCCTATATCCCATTGTTAATATTCAATAAAACTTTTTCTCAATCGAGATAAGATGGGATTCTCTACAAACACACTATTAAGAGCTCGTAAAAAATATACCATTCACCAATTTCGAATCATCAACATGTTGGCTTGTAAAAAATAGACCAACTTTCATATGTTTGTAATTCGGGGCTGAATAATCAATACTATTCACGTAAAATCACTAAGAAAAGTTTATGAACTCCATAAAACCGTATAAATTAGGCACATAAAATAACAACTAACATAAATAAAATAAATAATTGCAAATAAAACATATTATTGCAAACTCAGATCAGCACTTCGTGCATATATTTCTTCTTCTAGTTCCAAAGCTTCACTCTATACAATCTCTTTGAATGTGTTTGATATATCAAAACACTTACAATTGCCTCTAATAAATAGATGGCTTCATCTAACAATAAAACCCTCAACTCATTAAAATAGAGTTAAAAAGCACAAGGATTTTGTGTAATACAAAGCTTTTGATTTATTTACTTTATTCCGTTTTCCTACAAGTAGTAATGTAAAACTAAACTACCTAAAAAAATTAAAAGTATGTAAAAAAAAAATTCTCTTTACTTTTCTTGGAGTAAAATTAAACTATTTTTTCTAACACTCCCCCTTAATTTTGACCTTCAAACTTTTATTCTTCGGAGATAAGTGTTTGTTGGTATCCAAATTGATTCTTCCTCAAAGTCTGAGTAGCATCACTGGTTTGACAGGAAGATTAGAAACAAATTAGATCATGAAGAGTCATTTTGTAGTCGAGGATGAGATCTAACTGGCCCTCTGTCACTCAAATGTGGAGAAAAATATATCATCCTCAAGAGGATTTGATCTATCCTCACTATTTTAGGTTGTGCCTTTCAACCAAGGTAAGAGAACCTATTTTATAACCTATGTTATTGAAGAATGCTGGTAGATCCTTCTTTTGCATAAATTTTATAGAGAATACCTTGGGAAAATATGATCAACACACCAAATATGACTCTCACGAGTTGTCACTTGTAGATCATGGAGATATTTTCAGAACAAGACAAAGGTTACTAAAGACATTTGGGATCCTGATTGTTTTTACATGTTTTTGTAACAAAGATTTTGCATTTGTATGCACATAGGACAAAAAGGGGTAGTATAGGTAGGATTGGTTGTTTTTCAATGAACTTTTGGTGGGAGGTGGAATAGGATGAACTTGATTCACGAGATGCTTGAGGAATATTGAAAAAGGAAGGTTAAACAAAAAGAATGCCACATAATAGATAAAATGTTTCTTTAACTAGAATATGTGCTTCAATGGCAGCCCAGATTAGTACTCTTTCACACAATATTTGAGATTCTATCATGAAGGATTGAGTTTGAAAATACAACAAAGCATCTAGATCTCAAGTCAAATCACGCCTAAGGTAAACCCAAAGGCTTACAGACAATATTTTTCAATAGATGAAAGAAAAGTGATTTTAAATCATTTATTCCAATCCTTGATGAAAGCTCTTTTGAGGAATGAAATTACAGATGCCACTAAATTGTCACAAGGATTGAGGGTTGTGTGATTGAATAAGATTTAATATAATATCGCAATGTGAAATAAGAAAAAACTACTTGCATACATTCAAAAATAAAGCAAACCCATTTTTTTAAGACAACATAGAATAACTCGAATTTGATTAAATCTATCAGTAGGGAAAAGTTTCTAGAACAATCTCAAAACTTGTCAATGGTTGTACACTTGCAACCACCTTGACATGATCAGATTTAATATAAAAGAGATATACAAGCTTCTCAAAATGCTTCTTAAAAAAGATGGGCTCTATCAAGCTTTCTATTAGAAAAATCAGTCCCGACCCCTAACACTCCAACCATTTACACAAAAACTCTTGCCATTTATAACATTTACAACAGGGACCCCTTTTCCCCTCCAAAATCTAGACCTTGAGTGCTAACAGTGCTTGCCATGATCACGATCACAATTCTCAGAATAAGATTTACAAAAAATCACAAGGTGCTTGAGGGGGAAGATCTCATTGAATATCTCCCGCATTCAACTCCTTCCTTTGGTATATCACTCTTTCTTCTATTTTCCATCCATTTCTACCCCTAATCTATCAAATTTGGCTCCTTGCATGCTTGGGAGAAGAAAAATGGAAAATCTGATTGAGCATGATAGTCAAACCATTTTAATGGCAAAATATGTCTTCCAGATCTTCCCACCAAACTCAGATATCAACATTAACTCCCCTCTCTACTTGGCATGTAGGAAATACCAAGAAATCATGAAGACTCACACTTCCATGTCTATTTTAGTAAAATGGGGGGAAAATCAAATTCAAACTCTCAGTTGTCGTTGATCTCTACTTTGAATTTGGGCCGTCCATGTGGAAGATTCAAACTTAAAAATAGACTCGGGGGATTCCTCTAACTTTTTACAACTTTTGGAAAAATGGAAAAAATTCACATTTTGTTCTCGCATCTCGCCCTCAAGAAATGATCTTGACATGTGTCCCAAGGTGGGCCCCATCGGAACCGCGGCCAAATTCTACCATTTCACCTCCCTTTTGGAAAAGGGAAAAATTTCAAGTTTTCCCCATAGCTCCGCCCTTGAAAAATAGGCCCAACATGTGTCCCAATGTGGTTCCAGTGGAACCGCACTTCCCCTTTTACTTTTAACTCTTTTCTCCCAAAAGGATTTTTTTCAAATTTCCCCAGAGTCTACACCTATTCTATTGATCAAGAAAGCTTTGACCTTTCGTTTATTGGGCCTATGGGCCATTTTGATGTTTTTATTCATTTGCATGTTAAGGGGGAAAAAATCCAAATTGCCCTCGATGGTTAGCCTACCCACCCCTTCGACTTTCCAAATGGCCACATGTCACCATGGCACACCTTGAGATGGTCGCAAAAATTTGATACCTTGAACGAGCACGGATCACCATGTGTCCCCTGGCCAAAAAAATTTATTTGAATGCTTGAAGTTCAGTGGAAGGCACTATGTGTCATGCTCTGAGGTAGTTTCCTTTGGCCGTTGAAAATTCTAAGCAAAATACAAATTGAGCGGAGGCCTCTACGTGTCCTCCTAGCGCTTCTTTAAAATGAAACTCAAGGGTCAGTCCACAAACATGTGCAGTTCTTCCATGTGTTTCAGACCTCCCAAAACCATTTGAAAAATACTAAGTATGGGAAGACCCTGCATAAATCTCCAAGTGTCCTCCCGGTGCTACTCCAAGGCCAAACAAAAAATTAGATCCTCAAATGAGCGCCGTGCCTCCACATGGAAAAATCTTTAAGTTCAGGTGATTCATAGAATTTTTTGAAGTATCTAGCAAGCAAGCGCCGTCAACCAAAAGGTGCCACGTCCTCTCTTGTCAATGTAAGGATGTAAATTTAACCAGGAGAAACACCCTTCAAACCGTAAAATGCGAAAAATGATCATTTGAGCCCGAAAATGAAAATTTCTCCAAGGACAGAGAATTTAGAAATGTTACAAGGCTCAAATATGTTTCTCAGAGATACATCCATTCTTTTTTCTTCAAGTATTTATGGTAGAAACAACAAGGAAGAAAAATCCCGATGTGGAGAATGGAAAATATGGGAGAACACGAGTTTTTAAGACAAATAGAGAACGAGAGAGCCAAATTACAAACCTTTTCCAGAGGAACAAAGAAAAAAGGAGAAAACCATGGACCCATAAGTGATCTACGGCCTAGGTATAGATTAAAAATGGCAACAAAGATTAACCAGGCACAACACGTGGAAAAAGAAAGTGACAGAGGTTGCAAAATGATAGATTTTAAAAGGGAAACTAGGGAGAGACTATATTTTGGCACCAATATTGGCTTCGACTCAGGGATGGGCACTCCCTGTGAGTGCCACAAGAACAAAGGTAGACCAAGTGCTAAAAATATCCATTGGGCAATGGAGTCAACTTGCAAAGTAGAGAAATAGAGCCATCTTAAAAAACAAATAGAGAAACCAGCAAAACAGGTCACCAACGACCAGAGCGAGTGAAAACACAAAAGGCAGGAAACAAACAACAAACTATACACTATACAAAATATTTTATTCATCCTAGGGAATCAATCCAAGAAATGCTTCAAATTATTTCCATTAACATGAAGCTCAAGCAATTCACCATCTAAGTTCTTAGGGAATAAGGTATTCTCACCAATCCTGATATCAATGGAGTAAGAGCCCATCCATTATGATTCAAACTTTCCATGCTTTCCTTATCCTCATGTATGTTATCCGATAGCAACACAAGATCTCCAATATTCAAGGCCCTAGGAGTGACGTTCTTGCCAAATAAATTCTTCAGCTTTCTCTTTGAACTTTACATGCCTCGGTGGGATGCCCTCCTCTCTTCATCAAGATCAACAATGTTAATGTGAGCATCATAAGGACCTACCTCTTTATCTTCAAGATTTTGATAAACCGATATGAAGATAGTTGCATATGAAGAGCGAGTAGGACTTGAGTCCCATATACCAACTCAAATGGATTCTTTCTAGTGACCCTCTTAAAAGTGATCCTATCTCGCCCAAACAAAAACTTCAATTGTTCTTCCCACTTTCTCTTGTTTAGCTCCAAGGTTCTTCCGATAATCAACACGTTTTTGTTATCGGGCTTAGCTTGTATATTTCCTTGGGGATTTTAATTGGAGGCATAAGTCAAGTTGATCCCATACTCCGCACATTGCCATCAAAGGTTTGTCTCTAAAGCTCATGGATTTTTCAGAAACAATCTTGACCGGCACCCCAAACTTGCAAATGATATGGTTCAAAGAAAATCCATGACAATTTGGTGTGTTGTTCTTTTGGTTGGGATTGCCTCCACCCACTTGGTGAAATAATCGGTGGCTACAAGAATCAACTTATGGCCAGCACTTGAAGGGTCTGAAATCTCACCAATGAAATCCATTCCCCATTTCTTGAATGGAGCTTCAATTGATACAGGTTGTAAAGGAACGGATCCTGAAGCTTTCAGTCTTCCCGAGAAGTGCTAGAAAATCTCACATCTTCTAACCAAAAGAGTTGTATCCCTGAAGAGAGTTAGCCACCAATAACCAACCCTTAGGATCTTGTGTGCTGTGACTCTTGCAGAAAAATTTCCCCCACATACTCCTCCATGGAGATCAACAATTATCTTAGGGCTTCTTCTTCAAGTAATGCATCTTAAGAGGACTCCCTCTAGGTTCTTCTCACCAACCCATAATCAGTAATGACATATTTCTAGGAGACCAACTTAAGATCCCTTTTCTAGTTCCTAAATGCTTAGGTTAGTATAAGTGTCTCGAGATAGAAAATGACATCCTTGTACCACTCAAAATTCATCAAACTTTCAAAAACACCTACCATTTCTTCGTCTACCTCATTTACCTAAATATTTTGCAAGTTGCTCTCAACCATAAGCTTAGCCAAGCCCAAACCTCTCACCAACTTCGTGGTTTAGATATCCTTATCATATTTCGCAACTTGTTCACCCACCCGCACCTCTCGCTTAAAACTCCCATATCGACACGATGTATTTCACCATGGTGTGGGGAACATAAGTAAAAATTTTAGAACTTAGAATATATAGCCTGAAAACCTTTGTTTTTACTAAGGCAAATGCTTGCTTCTCCATAATAGTGTACTTTATCTCCACCCCCTACAAGGCCTTACATGACTCCCTCTAAAATATTACTTATTACAATGCTCCAAATCAAAATTTGAAAATCCACATCTCATAATAATAGAATTTTACTCTTACACTATCAAGTCTTCCATGCGCCTTTTGAATTATATTTTTACTTTAGAACGATTTTTACCATTTCAAAGTGGAGTACACATATTTTTCATTAGACTATCTTGGGATAAACATATTCATTTGAATGTGTTTAAAAATATGGCAGATGACCTATGATTAATAATAAGTATACAAAATATTGTGTCCATTATTGGTGATTTATAGCTAGGTGAAAATTAAGGTAAACAATATTTCACCGAGTTGTCTTGGTCTACACAATTTCATTTGTCGATTGGAAGCAATTAGCCTCATCTTGGCCTCATCTTAGAAACCTTTTCCCCTAAGATTGAAGCCGGATTTTTTACCAACCCCGGCTTCGTAAATTTCACTGAATAGAAACCACATGATTTATTCTAGGACGTGCCAAACCTAGATCCTTCACACTACCTCTACCAAGCTACCAAAAATAGCCCCTACCTGACCAATATTAGTGACATCATCCTTTAACATGTTTAAATTGGTTGTTCCTAATGATCATGTATGTTAGCATAGGCCTTAAAAAACATGAACCCGGAACCTACCCGACCCCACCGCACTGCCAACCACCGTGCCATGCATCATTTTTATTAATGTTTTGAAAAATTTGAATTTGTTCTCGCATGAAAACATATGTGAGAGTTAGGAATATCGATTTAAATCACACTGTTTGGGTTAGATAAGTTACTTAGCTCTCTAAGGGTTGATCCCTGCCGCTAGTTCCCTATATCCCATTATTAATATTCAATCAAAGATTTTATCAATCGAGATAAGATGGGATTCTCTAAAAACACACTATTAAGAGCTCGTAAAAATAGAGCATTCACCAATTTTGAATCATCAACATGTTGGCTCGTGAAAAATAGACCACCTTTCACATGTTTGTAAATCAAAGGTTGCATAATCACTACTAGTCATATAAAATCACTACGAAATTTTATTAAGTTAAAAAAACTATAGAAATTAAGCACATAAAATAACAACCAACATAAATAAAATAAAGAATTGTAAATAAAACATATTATTGCAAACTCGATCAAGATTTCTATTTTTTCTTCTAGTTCCGCAGTCAATACGATCTCTCCGAATATATTTGATATATCAAAACACTTACAATTACATCTTATAAATAAATGGCTTCATCTAACAATAAAACAATCAAATCATAAAAATAGAGCTAAAAAGAACATGCTTTTGTGCAATACAAATCTTTTGATTTATTTTCTTTATTAGTTTTTCATAAAAGTAGGAATATAAAAGTGAACTACCTAAAAAATTGAAAGCATGTACAAAGCAAACTACTATTCACTTTTCTTGGGGAAAAATTAAACTAGTTTTTATAACACTCCCCTTAGTTTTCACCTTCATACTTTAATTCTTTTGGAGCTAATGTGAACTTCCAAATCGACATATTCCTGATCACAAACTCCCAAATAAATTCTCAAATACTCAAAAAATTCATTTCCCAAAGCTTTTGTAAAGATATCAACAAACTGATCTTCAGATCTATAAAATTCAAGAAATTTTTTCTTATTGTTAACCAACTCCCTGATGAAGTGATACCTCGTGTCTATGTGCTTTCTCCTCTTGTGAAAAACATGATTTTTGGACAATACTATTGCTGAATTGTTGTCACAAAAAATCTATGTAGCATCCTCTTGATTTTGCCTCAAATATTTCAACACTCTTCTCATCTAAACAACCTGACATGTTGTTCATGTTGCTATTACATACTCTACTTCTGCTAAAGATAGTGTGACTATGGGATGCTTCTTCGATGCCCATGAAACTACACCTATTCAAAAGTGAAAATCATATCCGGATGTGTTCTTTCTGTCATCAATACTTCTGAAACTATCATTGTTTGTGTAACCTATGAGTTTGAATTCATCTGATGTTGAATACAAAATTCCATGATTCTTAGTTCCACATACATACCTCAAAATCCTTTTTCCAGCTTGCCAATGTTAATCTTTTAGATATTCCATGAACCTTGAGATGAGGCTCACACCATACATAATATTCGGCCTTGTGGCCATCAAATACATTAGACTTCCAACTAGCCTTTTGAACAATGTTGGATCTATAAATGATCCACTGTCATATTTTCTTAACTTCAAACCCTCTTTGGAGCATGTGTTTGTGCTGACTTATAGTTCAACATTTTAAATCTCTTCAAAACATAATTAGCATACCTTGCTTGTGAAATAAAAACTATAGCTTCTGATTGTTGAAATTCTATGCCCAAAAATAGTGCATGAGGCCTAGATCTGTCATCTCAAATTATTTCTTCATAGCTGATTTGAATAAATTTGTAGATATATTTCTAGTGATGATTAAATCATCCATGAGATAAACAAATAGTAAAATTTTTACCTTGCTCATTAATCTTGATGTATAAGGTAGGCTCATTGCTGCTCCTATTGAAAAAATTTGGTATCAAATAAGAATGAATCCTTCTATACCAAGCTCTAGCGCTTCCTTGAGACCATAGAGCACTTTTTTCATCATGTATACCTTTCCTTCATGACCTTCAATCTCATAACCTTATGGATGATTAACATAAAATACTTATTCAAGAAAACCATTAAAGAATGTTGATTTTATATCCATCTGATAGATATGCCATTTGTTTTGAGTTACAATTGCGAAAAGCATTCTTACTATGTCCAAATATGTTATAGGTATAAGCGTCTCATTGTAATCTACTCCATATTGCTGTGAAAAACCTCTTGTTATGAACCTTGCTTTATGTTTCTGTACTTTACCATCAACATTATATTTGGTCTTATAGACCAACTTCACTCCTATCACGTCCTTTCCTTCTATAAGATATACCAATTCCCATGTCTTATTCTTCTCTAAGGTGTCTTTCTCATCATCCATGGATTGAACCCAAACTTCATTTTCTATGGCCTCTTCAAATTTTCTTGGATCTCGCAACTTGAGAAAACAATGCAAAAAATAAGAAAGCACTAGTTCTATATACATTATAAACCTCACATAGATTCCTTGTTTTCTTCTACAAAGGGCTATCTAATGATGGAATATGTTTAACTGAAGGAGTAGGTTTTAGTGTTCTTTGTGGTGTTTTTTGGATGGTTAGAGATGATTTAAATCTTGGAGATCTCCTAGATGTAGATGGAGGTGTAGCTTGTACTACAACTTGTGGTACATACGCAAGATTCGAAGAAGATACAATACCTCATTTCCCTTTGCTTTCATTTTCCATATCATCACGAGGAGTAGTTGCTTTGCTACACCGACTTTTTCTCAATACTTATATTCTCATGCCTCATTTTGAACAAATTGTACATATTTTCTGATTATAACATTTAAGTAATCTGGATTGAAAAACTTGTAATATTTTGTATGCTATGAATATCAAAAAAATATGCATTTTTCTCCTTTGTTGTCTAACTTCTTCCTTAGCTCATCAGGCACATGTGTGTGTGCCACACAACCAAAAACTCTAAAATGAGAAACATCATGTTTCCTCTTAGTCCAAGCTTGTTGATGAGCCATGTTTTGAATTTTTTTTTGTTTGACACATGTTTATGATGTAAACAATAGTTGTTAATGCTTCTAGCCAATACTCATTTCAAAGAAGTTTTTCCTTAATCATACTTCTCACCATCTCGATGATGGTTCTATTATTTCTCTCTACCACACCATTCTATTATGGTGTATACCTAGTAGTAAACTTCTTGTGTATACCATGATATCTAAAAAAATCAAAAATCATTGGAAACATACTCACCTCCTCTGTCTGTCCTCATAACTTTGATGTAGTACCCACTTATCTTTTCCACTAAAGCATTGAACTACTGAAATATATAAAAATTATCTTTTTTATGTCTCAAAAAGTACACACATGTATTCCTTGTATAGTCATCAATGAATGTCATAAAATATGAGTAAAATCTAATAGAATTTGTTTGCATCAGTCCACATAAATCTGAATGAAAAATTTCAAGTGGTGCACTTATTCTTTTTATTTTTCCAACTAGGAAGGAATCTCTGTGTTGCTTCCCAAAAATATAACCTTCACAAAATCTATCTGGTTTTTGAATCAAAGGAAAACCTTTCACCATATTTTTCTGTGTAATAAATTCAAACCACCAAAGTTTAAATGACCAAACCTAAGATGCCATAGCCACGATTCATATTTTTCAACTAATTCAAATGATGATTCAATCTTCGTAGCTCGGGAATAATCAGTAGTATTAACTCGAATGTGGTGGGTATAATCTTCAAAGGAAAATTTTTGTTGCTTGCCATATTCAATTTAGCAATCACCGGGTACTTGGATCTTTATCCACAATTATACATTCATTGTCTTCAATGTAAACTCTATATCCATTTTTACCAATTGACCAATGCTCATAAGACTATGCTTCAAACCTACAACATAATAAATATCCCGCATAATCTTTTGCTCCCCTTTTTGGTTAGAATGATGATTGTTCCTTTTCCTTTTACAATCATTGAATTATTATTCCCAAGGGTAACTTATGTGTTTATTAACTCATCAAAATTAGAAAATAATTGTAAGTTACCTGACATGTGATTACCGCAACAATAATTCAAATACCACACATCACTAGGAATTTCTTTTGATACATTACACTCAATATGTGATGTACCATAAATATTTTTGCATGCAATAAACATGGAGCTTGAATGAGATCTCACAACCTGATTTTGATTCTTTGTGTTTTGATCATAGTGCTTTTTCCATCATTCATAAGCATAATGCTCAAATATCTTGCAATAGTGACATTGCACATGCAACTTATCCTATCTTTGACCTAAAATATTATTGTGATTGTGCTTTTGACTATGTCCTCTTCCACTTGAGTTTGATGGACTGCTATTGCATCCTCTAGATGAACTTCTTCCTCTACCTCTAGGGCTGAAATTTCCTCTTCCTCTTCCACAATTTCTTGATACCTATGATGAAAAATCTTGATCTACAACTGCATGTGATCTATTCAACCTTTGTTCATGATTTATTAGTGATGCATGCAACTCATCAATTGAAAACTGACTTAGATCCTTAGTTTCTTCAATAGCAATTACCAAAGGATCAAATTTTGTACGAAAACTTCTAAAAAAATTCAATAATCCTTCTATCCTCAATAGTTTCACCATGAGATTTGATTTGATTGATTAAACCAAATACAAAATTAGATAATTATAATATGGAATCTGAATCTTTCATTGACATATTTTAAAAATATCTATGAAGTAATTGAAGCTTGGTAGTTTTTACTTTCTCTTTACCTTGATACAAAACTTGGAGAGTTTCCCATGCAATTTTTACTTTACTGGCTATTTCCACTCTAGGTAAGATGCTTTCATGCATGGCTTGATGAATGAAGAAAATAAATTTTTCATCTTTCTTTCTTAATTCCTTAAAAGTTTCTTTCTCTTCCCGTGTGTGATGTGTTATATGTTTTTTCATTTTTGGGCTCTGTGAACCCATTATCTATGATTCCCACACATCCCGAGATTTGAATAGTTAATTAGAAACTAGTTGAAAATTTTCACACTCGATAATAATTTGTAAAAATTAGGCAAATAAAATAACAACTAACATAAATAAAATAAAGAATTGCAAATAAAACATATTATTGCAAACTTAGATTAGCACTTGTGTGCATATATTTCTTATTCTAGTTCCAAATCTTTCGCTAAATACAATCTCTTTGAATGTTATTGATATATCAAAACACGTACAATTGCCTCAAATGAATATTTAGTGCCCACTTCCCTTTGACACCTTTTTGATCGATCATAAAGCTGCGAATTATATTATGGACTTTATTATAATATAATGTTAGATGTTGGATCATGTATTATTGTTGACTTGATTGAGTTACGATGCATGATGATTATTAGAGACATTTTGGATATTGATGTTGATATACTATTTTACATGGTTATACTATGGATATTGTTCGGACATGTGATATTTCGATATTGTGAAGAAATGGAAATTATTTGATGATGACATAGTTGTTGAGTAAAATTGCAAATGATCTTGTTGGTTGCTTGGATATTGTTGTGATCCATATGTCTAGATGATTTTGGAATTTTATTTATAGTATTTTGGATGTTCGATATGGCGGAGGCCAAAGGAGATATTCATGTTTTACTGAGTTAAAATATCACAACAAACATTAGGGGATTGGAGACCAACCATATTGGAATTTTAGATGAATTCAACAAGGTCACCATGGCAAATATATTTGTTGTAGGTGTTTGTTGTTGTTAGGGATTCCTATGGGGGTGATCACCTTTAAATGTGACCAAAGAGTTTTATGTATTTTTCTTTGATTTGACCCTTTGTTTAATGTTTACACGTGTCTATTTTGTGATGCATTTTCTTGTTTCATTATTCATTAAATGGTGTGTAATATTGTTTGTAATCATGTTGTTAAGTTAATTAATTAAAATATGTCATAAGAAAGTAGTTGATAGAGTTGTTGGCCTTGAATTAATGTGTTGTAAGAGATGTGTGAGTGATGTGTAAGTTAACTTTTGAGTGTGAAACACTTCATCTTCTTGGAAATTCGACTTTGTCCTTTAAGGCTGATTTTGAGGCTTTTGGGACAAGTTAAACTCGTCCAATACCTCTTAAATTTATTTACCAACCATACCTATGGTTGGAGGGTTGATTTTAGACTTTTATAATGCATTTGTGTAAGTCAAATCGTAATTTTTATTTCACTTTTATTACATGGTTTAATTTCAGTCCTTTGGGGTGTGGGTTGAATTTGATTATGTAAGTAAAATATCATATTATTCACCCACCTATTTATTATGCATTGGAGAATGAAGTTGAATTTTGGGTTGGGGTTTAGGATGTGTGATGTGGCATCCTATATGGATCCACCTCATCCTCTTTCCTTCCCTCTTCTATAAAATTCAAATTCCTTGCCTTGTTTTGGGTTGTTTCACTTTGGAGACTTCATTCTTGGGTGAATTCCTTGCTATTTTGGGAGCTATTTCTTATGGAGAAGTTTGAATATTGTTGCATGTTTTTTGTTTGGTGGATTTTGGGATTGTTTTTTCTTTGAAACGACTACTATTTGGAACTTGGGAAACTCCATCATGGAGAGGTAAGAGCTTAGATCTTGAAATGATCTTCTTTATGAATGTAAATGTTAATGTGTGAATGTTTTAGCATGTTTATGGGTTGTTTGGTAGATGGCCTAAGAATGGTGTAGGAGAAGACTATGGGGTTTATTTTGTGAGAGGCACAAGTGTGTTTTAGGGAGGTATAAGGGTGGAGGGAGTTGGGATTTGGGTTCCACCTTACAAAGAAATATATTGCATTTCGTTACTCGTTATGGGATGCCACAAGAGGTTGGGGAGGCATAAGGAAATGTGAGGAATAAGGGGTGCTTGGGGGAGGCATAAAAATGTTAGGGTTTTGATATACTATATTTTGGTGGTTTGTAATTCAGGTGGTAATACCCATTTCCCCTTTTGGGAGGCATAAGAAACATCCCCCATAGTTTCTTGCTCCTTTGGCTTTCTTGATGAAGCCTCAGTAATATTTGTCATGTTTTAATGTAGTTGTAAACTACATTCTATTTTGGACTATGTTTTTATTGTGAAAATGTTGCTTGTGTGTTTGTGGAAGCCTGTTGTTGCCATGAGTTGGATCACATATTTTATTGCATTGTGGTTGGGGCTCAGGGGCCAATGAAGAAGGATGGCTTCTCCTTTTCATTGGATGTCTTGGTTGGGTGGAGAGCATTTCCTTTCCCCTACTCTTGTGGTGATCAAATTAGAAGAATGTGAAATCTACATGTTGCTGTTCTGGAGCTGAGAAAAAGATAGTTTGATAGTTCCTTGTGAAATGAAACCGTATTGTAACCTTTCCCACTTGAAGTGGATGAACTTGTAAATGTTTGTAATGGAAATATGTTGTATTGATTTGAAAGTTGTATATTGTAATGTGAAAGAGATAAACTCTATTTTCAGCATTTGAAGGAATGTGAAAGAATTGTATTATGTATGAGGAATTTGAGGAATGAAAGAAAAGTTGTAAAGTTGTATTTGAAATCAATAAAGGATTGCACTACCTTCCTCAAATTGCATCATTGTATTGAATTTGATCATCTAAATGTGAGTTGTAATCTCTGTTTGAAAGAAAGAAATGTGTATGAAGGAAGTGTAATACTCTGTCTTTTGAAATATGTAAAATTTGGAAATTAGAGATGTATTTTAGCTTTTGAATAGTTGAATTGAATCAACTAAATGTATTATATTAGAATTGGAATGAATTCTAATACTTGGAAGATGAAAATGGTGAATAGATCCTTTAAAATTTGATCTCTATTTTGTATTTTCAAACTGGCAAATACTTTATCCAAAAATGCATAGTTCGAACCTACAACAATGAAATAACAAATTAAACGATTAAATTTAAGTAGTATTACCTAAAAAAATCAATTGGACAAAAATACTTAAGGAATTTCTTAGAAAAATAGCAAAATCAGCTCAAACTGTTTTGTTGTCAAAAAAATTTCTTTAAATTGGGAGTCAATAAAAAAACTTACCATCCAAATCGATCCTAAATCCATCTAAGAACAGTTCTCCATGCCTAATTGACATGTTGAGAGAGGAAGAAGGACAATTGATTAAAATTTCATAAGTTAAAATCTACTAGCTTGCCTTTTAAAAGCATGCAGATCGTTTTCTTGAAATGGACTCCTTAAAATTTATCAAAATCAAATTTCAATGATTCTTATGTAAAGAGGATGTCAAGAGATTTCTAGAAAGTTCTCATTTTCCCAACACTGAGCTCTTTAACAAAAGTTATGGCCTTCAAATTTTTCTTCAATTGGCGTAAAAAAATTCTAATTGTAAAAAAATTGGGAAAAAAATTTCTAGCGGACCAGCGGTCCCAAATTTTCCCTTAGCACTTTTGGTCAAAATAATGCCAAAGGAATGAATTCCCTTACCGCTCCTCTAACTCGTAGGCCTTTATTTTTGTCGAAAAATTGCCTAAGTCGGAAAGATTTTTTTGAAAAATTTCCCCCGCGGACCCGTCACCCCGCTTTTACCCTTTGGTTGTCTTTCATGGGTCCACAACATTAAACTTAGCCTTTAAAAAAATAGAATTTTTTTCCTAATTTTCGACACTAAATTTGCCGGCCCGTACCCAATCGAAGGTCGCGACATGGCACAAAAGGCATTAGCGGAGGAGCGGATCCCTTTTTAACTTAGCGTTTTGAAAAAATATGGGAAAATTTGATAAGTTTCCCCACCTTCCCGCCACTGCAAGAAATCGAGCTCAACAGATGGCACCTTGGGAATAAGTGAGGTGCAGACCATTTTGATCCCTAGCACTTTTTCAGCCGAAAAATACATAATGTCTTAAATCACTTCGACAACTTGATTTTCCACCTAGGTGTTGTAAAGGTGAAACATGTCCTCTTCAGGCTTTCAGAAAGCAGAGGTAAATTATGATTTTTCCCCAAACAAGGAAAATGTGCCAAATTTTCTCCCCACTCCGCCAGACCCTCGCATGGGAAAACTTTCTTCCCTAGACCCACAGCCCGCTCTTGGGAAAACTTTCCTCCCCAGGTCCACCGGCCCATAACTTGAGAAATATGAGTTAAGAGAACTTATTTATATAATTGGAAACGTGAGTAAATTTTCTATCCAATGGGAATGTTTTAGGGAAGTTTTGAGAGCGTTAATTCTGAGAAAAATCAAGTTAAAGCTTTTAATCCAGTTAGAGAGTGGTGTACTGTGAAATTACCCTCTTAACCTAATTGAACTTTCTAACCGTAAATTTTGACCTTGTGACCTTTAATAATTGTTAATAAAAATAATAATCTAGTAAATTAGTATTGATCTAGAACCTTCTTAGTGACGGTTTATGTCTTATAACCCGGTCAAAGACACTTTTAAACAAAAAAAAATTATTCGATAATTTTCCTATCTAATCCTAGGTTGTTCCTTAGGTCTCAAGTGGGTTGTTTTTACGGGCGTTACACTTGGTATCAGAGCAGTGGTTCAAAATCTTGGGCCATTGGGCACACTAGAAAACTTGAGACATGAACCTTAAACCTAGCACACTTTTAAATCTATAAAAAAATTAGTTTAGAACTTACATATTTTAGTAAACATGGAAATTGAATAAAACTTAGAAGGATGAACTAATTCTTGCCTTGGTCTCGTGTAGGAGGCACGAGATGGGACGAGTGGTCTTTTCACATAGACCTATAATTACCACTACAAGATCATGCTGTAGTAGCCATCCTACCACATATTTTTTAGACTCTTCGGGATGTTAATGCCGCTCTATGCAGAGGATCGGTAGGAGGACATCCAACCAAACATGATAGACTCACTTCTAGTGAGGGTCATGTAACTCCTCGACCAGCAAGTAGCATGGAGGAGAGAACTTCCATGCAGAGTCAGCAAGAGTAGAGTCACCATAGAGGGGATAGGGTGACCGATATTCAGGACATAGAGAGAGGTCTTAGAGCCATAGGCTTAGGGATGAGCATAAAGAGAGGCCGAGAGGTTGTCATACCACATTTGCAGATCACATCAGGGAGATCATGTAGCTTTGGCCATCACATTATTCTAGTTACATGGGTGGATTTCAGGTAGAGGCTTGGTTAGTGAGCTTGAGTGGGTGCTTCAAGCTATGTCATTGTTCTAGCAACATGAAATCTCATGTTGCAATCCATCTACAGAGGGATGGAGCTGGTGTCTTGTGGGGGACATAAGAGCGAGAAGATCCAAGTTGATTTTGAGACGGTTACCTACGAGCTCTTTGATGAGTGGTTTTGAGCATATACTTGTCATGGAGGTTCATACAACAAAGTAGATAGATGAGTTACATGACCTCTAAAAGGAATCTCCTACTATGGATGAGTATGAGATTATATTTTTGGATCTACTCTAGTATGTTAATTACATGCGGGATGACAAAGTGCGGATCCACAGTTCATCCGGGGCCTAAATCTAGACATTTGAGGTGTAGTGTCGATCAATTGTCCACACACATTAGGTGAGGCCATTGAAAAATCCTAGATAGCAAAGGAGACTCGGGAAAGACCCATCACACTAGAGATTGAGTCCGGAGTCGAATATAACAGATGGAGGATAGTAGATCGAGGGGGCCGCACTCTTCCTAGTAGTGGATAGGGTTCAACATAGTCATCTTTTAGACCACAAAGCAGCAGCTAGTCCCACCCACCCTATAGACCTCCACGAAGTTTGATGCATACAGAGGTCATAGTATGGGGTCTCCTCCTGGGGTCCCATTAGGACACAAGGTGCCAGAGAGCTCACTAAGTAGGATCTCACCAACAGAGACCACAACGGAATGTAGAAAGGTCATCGGATCCACACCATAGACCTATAGATTACTGCCGGATCTTCTACATAAGGGAGAGGATCGGGAAGTGTTTTTAGTTGTGGTGTTATTGGACATTTTTGAGAGAATACCCACGGAACCCTAATAAGGGTAAGACATGATCTCGAGCCTACTATCGGTGACATGGGGCGTAGTCATAGGATCTATGCGGTGGTTGAGAACTACCATGTACTGAAGCATCGAAAGTACGATTATTGAGACTATAGGTAGCATTGGTTGCATTTGTACCTCTATTTAGTTTGACTCTAGTTCTTCCGATTCTTTCATTGCACCATCTCTACTAGAGCGATGCAGCTGGTGGAAGTTAGGAAGGGTCTTAGTTGGGAAATTGAGATGGCTTTGGGATCCAAGATCTCTGTAGACTCATCAATAAAGGAGTGTGTAGTGGATTTGGGACCTTTCTCCACTACCTAAAATCTTTTTATCCTTCCGTTGGGCTCCTATGGAGTCATCTTGGGCATGGACTAGTTATCTGTACACATGGCCATGATGGATTGTTACCACAAGATTATATTTTGTGCGAGATGATTTAAGAGTTGAGTCGGTGATTTTAGGGTCGGGAGACCCATTTCTATTCAAACCATCTCTGTTATAAAGCTTAAGCGGTGTGTGTGACGGGGTTGTCGGATGTATGTTGTACATACAATGTGAGATCAAAGGATGGGTCTAGTAGAACTTTACTAGATGATCATCCCATTTTGAGAGAGTTTTTAGATTCCTTTCAGGGGAGCTACCGTGGTTACCACCCACATGTGAGATTGATTTTCATATATATGTGGTTCTAGGAGTAGATCCTATCTCATGAGCACCTTACCGGATGAATACCCCCGAGCTTTGCGAGCTCAAGTTACTGACTTGAGGCGTCTCGGAGAAGGGCCTAATTTTTCCTCGCATGTCACCTTGGGGTACACCGGTGATATTTGTAAAGAAGAAGGATGGTGTAATGCCCACTTCAACTACCACTTGAGATCAAGAAACAAAGTAGGAAAATTATGGAATAATTTATTTATTTTTATAGGAAGAGTCTACAACCAAGTTGCAAGACACTAGTTTGAAACTAAATAGGTTCCGAATAGATTCGATTAACCAAACACAATATTTCCAGTTTTATCTTATAATAAGTTTACAAGGTTCTAATTTGGAGGTTACAAGTTTTACTAAGGTTCGTGGAGAAATTTATCCTGTGCCTCGCTCTCTATCAAGCCCTGAAATTCAACTGGATTTTTAACACAATTAGAACTATCAAAACTTTTTAAAACTACACTCATTGGATAGAAAATTTCTTCACCTTTCCAACCATATAAATAATTCCTCCTAAATCCTTGTAGAACTCAAGTTTTGTTCAAAGCGGAGTTTTAGGGGAAAATTTTCCCTCGGGGTCCGCGGGGTTAGGGAGAAAATGGGAAAATTTTCACAATGCCACGTGTCACCATGTGATTCGCTCAAAGCCTGGCGGGTCGCAACGGAAAAACATGTTATTTTTCTTAAAAAGAAGTTTTCAATTTTCCGAAGGAAAATTTTCCTCTTGCCTCCGTGCATGCCCAAATTTCCATGTGGTGCTTTGTGATTAGTCGTGAGTTTTGGCGGAGGAAAAAGTGAAATTTTTCCAAAAGTGTAAGATGTTAAGTTTTCAATTCTAAATCCTCAGCCTCCATGCCACGTGTAGGCACGTGATTGGTGTGGGCCCACAGGGTTCGGGAGAAAAGTAAAAATTTTCCAATGAAAAAATGGTTAAGTTTTCTATTTTGATCCGCGCACCCCCGCCACGTGTCGCATGTGATTGGTGGGGGTCGCGGGGTCATGGGAATATTGAGAAAATTTTCCCAATGCAAAATTTAAAAATTTTAAGTTTTTTTAAGGGCCCACCCCTCCAAGGTGTCACGTGGAAACTTATGATATGATAAGAGGGTGGCGCGGCCACAAAAAATTTTAGGAAATTTTTCAAAAGTTCAAAATTTAAATTTTTCTAAGGTCGAATTATTTCATTTTTGGTTTGGGATGGCCATTTTGAAGTAAAAATTCAAATGGCCATAACTTTTGATAGGGAAATCCATTTTAGGAAAACAACAAATTTCTGGAAAGATCTCAAGTTCTATTTGTGCATAAATCATCAATTTTAAAATTTGGTGAATTTTAGAGGGTCAATTTTAAGAAATAGATCTGCAGGGTTTATAATTTTAAAACTAGCAGTTTTTCAAACATGCAATTTTTATAAAAATTGAATCCCCTCCTCCACTCCACATGTCATTAAGACATGGGGAATCAACTTAGGGAAGAATTAGAATGTTTTAATGGTGTCAATTTGATCAATTTATTTAATTTGTGTTTTTCTCCAACAAGGGAAAGAAAAACGACCTAGGAAGGGGATTGATTCAAAATTTGAATTTGTTGGATTGATTCCTCGAGTTTACTTTGTCAATTTGAGTTTGGTGTAGTATTTCCATGGTAACATATAAATTTTTGAGTTAATTAAGAAGTATAAATGTGAAATGTTCATTTATTCAAATGTATATTACCGTTTTTACTTTAAAATAGTTAGTTTATTCCTCTAAACTGATTTTGCAATTGATCAATGAATGTGCATATTGTTCTAATTCATAAAAATACAATGCTCCTTAGATTAGAAATTCAATATGCAAGATTTATTTCTAGTTCAAAACTCATTTCAAAATATAGAGCTTTATCATTTCTTTTATACATACTCTCTTTTCTAAAATAGAATTTGTATAATATAACAACCATGTGATTTCGAAAAAAACAATGCAATTGAGAGAAGGATA
Organism: Taxus wallichiana var. yunnanensis; assembly: GCA_018340775.1. Classification (NCBI taxonomy): domain Eukaryota; kingdom Viridiplantae; phylum Streptophyta; class Pinopsida; order Cupressales; family Taxaceae; genus Taxus; species Taxus wallichiana. The sequence continues at coordinate 223,634,755 of CM031235.1, forward strand.
TATTTATTTCATTAATTTCAAACATCACATTACAACTTAACTCTCTTCCAGTTGATTGGATTTTCAATTTTCGATTTCACAAAGAATACAAGTATATCATTTCAATTTCATTTCTTTACAAGTAAAACAGAGAATTATAATTCTTCTCTACATTCCTCAAATTTGATTACATATTTTAATAACAAGGTAAACATCTCACATATCTATATCAATTACATTCATCCACTTGAAGTGGGTAGGGTTACATTAAAACTGCTCAAAGGAATGACTGTCAAACTGATTTCTCCAAGCTCCAAACAACAACATGCTGATTTCTTCATCCTTTAACTTTTAATCACAACAAGGAAGGGGGAAAGGCAACGCTCTCCACCCAACCAAGACATCCAATGGGAAAGGAGAAGCCATCTTTCCCCATTGGCCCCCAAGCCCCAACCATATTGAAATGGAGCATGATGATACAACACATGGCAATATGGCTTCTTCACATACAAGCATATTTCACAATCAAAAAGAAAAAAATCAAGAAGATGTAGTTCTCAACTACAACAATCAATTTCAAACAGAACAAAGGCTCTTTCTCCAAGCAAGCAAGCCAAGAAAGAGCAAGAACTATCGAGGTCTCTTTATGCCCCCATGTTGAAATTAGGAATCCAACTAAAACAAACTGCCAAAACATAACCATCCCATAAACATTATCCCTCCTCAACCCCTCCTTATCCCTCCTCCAAATTTATCCCTTATACCTCCCAAAAGTAAGAAATGCAAGCATATTCTTTTCCCTAGGTGGATCCCAACCAACACTCCCTCCACAAGACAAGTGCCAATGGTAAATCCCTTATCCCTCCTCTGATAAACCTCATAGTCTTCTCTCCACACCATGCCCTAAGAATTCTACCCATCCCTCTAAGAATTACAAACACAAACACATTCAAAATTCATGCTAAAAGAGGGAAAAACAACAATTTTAAAAGAGTGAGAGCCTACCTCTCCATAATGGAGACTTGTTTCCAAAATAACAGATTCTTTGTTACACAAAACCAGTCCCAAATCAGCAAGAGGAAAGCATGCACAAGTAAATCCACTTCTTCCACCAAGCAAGCTCCAAAAATGCAAGAGAAATTCGACCCAAGAGTGAAATCTCCAACTTTCAACAACCTCAAATGAGAGGAAATTTTAATTTTTAAAGGAGATGGAGGGAGAGGATGATGTGGATTCCAAGTGGGATGCCACATTATTTTTCCTCATCCCAAAATGCAATCAACATCAATGTAATTAAATCACCATAAAAGAAATATGACAAAATTACTTACATATACAATGTAGCCCATACCCCAAAAGGAATGCATTTAAAATTTGTAAGACAAGTGCAATCAAATCTCACACAAAATCATGTCAAAATGTAATAAAATAAATTGATTTTGACTCCTAAATATTAATCATGGTTGGTGGAGGGTTTTGAGAGGTGTGGGACAAGTTTAACTTGTCCCACAAGCCTCCAATTTAGGCTCCCAAGACCAAATCCGAGTTTCAAAGAGGATGGAGTGTTCTACACTCTAAAATCTACCTTACAAAATCTATCATTTCACTTACACAACTCTTACATCCTCTTACACATGCATTAATGTCTATGACTCTATTTATTACATGTTTTGACATAAAGATTTATTTATCTATCATATGGTTATACATAATATAAATCAAATTTAATTATTAATCAAGACAATAATATTATTTCCTTACATTCCACCTCCCAATTTATTAATTAAAATTTAACCATCCGACTTCACAAATTAACTATCACATTAGAATAATTAAAATAAAGAGCACATTACAAATAAAATACACACAACAATAATTAAAAGGGAACACATAATCAAAACACATATATGCCCCATGGTCACAATAATGGAAACCCCACCCATGGAAAATCGTAACAAAACAAAATATACAACTCAAACACAATTGCCATGGTGACCCTTGTTGATTTCACACTCGAATTCCAATATGGTTAGTCTCCCGGTCCCCCGACATTGTTGTGATTTTTTTAACTCGCAAAATAACAATACCTTCTCTAGCGTCGTGGCCATATCAAAACATCCAAATGATATAAGCAACATACAATTATTAAATCCAAATCACAACATTATCAAGAATTTAACATTTATCATTTAAATTCAATTTGCAACTATATCATCATCCAATAGATTTCTATACTAGAGCTATTCATAATATCAATGTCACATGTCTAAAATCAACATCAATAACCTATCCATGTCAACTAGTATATCATCATCCACATAATAATAATAATGTCTCAATGATCCTCAAGCATAATAACTGAATCCAGATCAATATTAATCCATAGTCTAACATCTAACCATCATACTAAGCAAAACATAATAATGTCCATAGGAATCCATGATCTAGCATATACACATCATACTACATCAAAACATAATTATGTCTAAAATATGATCAATAGTGTCAAGATCAGTATCTAAATAGTGTCAAAGGAGAGTGGGCACTACATCCCCTTCCCTTAGACTCGACTTCCTCCTGGAAGTCACTGGAACAAATGTGGAAACTGTACTCATAAAATAGTAGCATCCTCCCAAGTGGTTGTAGTCTCATCATATCTGTCCCACTGCACCCGCACCTGATCAATCTCTCTGCCTCGAAGGCCTAGGGTCCTATGATCTATGATATGGATGGGCTCCACCATCACCGCCGCTGATCCCCGTACCTACAATGATGTCCAATTTAGCACGTGAGAAGGGTGTGTGATGTATCTCCTTAGAACAAAAACATGAAACACATCATGTATGTGAGACAAGCTAGGTGGCAATGCTAGACGGTAAGCCAACCGGCCGATATGCTCCAAGATCTCAAAAGGTCCAACGAACCGAGGAGCTAACTTAGAACCTTTTCCATAATGGATCAGGATCTTATGTGGTCTAACACAAAGGAATACCTTCATGCCCACATAAAAATTAGTCTCGGTCCTATGCCTTTGATCAAAGTGTACTTTTCGCATATCCCGTGCCTCCCTGCAATCTCTACCTGATCAACACTACCTACTGCTCCATGTCTTGCAAAAGAGCTGGTCATAGGGATACTCTATCCTCCAATCTGTCCTAGCTAAGGGGTGTCCTGCACTCCCTACCTTACAAGGCCTGAAAAGGAGCCATGCCTATAGAACTCTGGAAACTATTATTGTAGGTAAACTCCACAAGATACAGTACTCCTCCCACTTAGACCGCTGATCCATCACGTACATCTTGAGCATACCCTCCAAAATTTGATTGAATCGCTCATCTTTTCCATTTGTCTCGGGTGATAAGTTATGCTGAAGTTAATCTTCATCCCGAGGACATACTGCATGGTAGTCCAGAAATGTGAAGTGTACAAGGGATCACGGTCATAAATTATCTTGTGCAGGATCCTCTACAACCTGACGATCTCATCCAAGTAGACACGTGCCACTGCACTAGCCGTATACGTGGTCTTTACCGGTGGAAAGTGAGCTACTTTTGTCAATTTATCAACCATGACCATGATGGTGTCATGGTGATATCTCAACATCGGTAACCCAGCAATGAAATCCATGGAAATGGTGTCCCATTTCCACTCGGTATAGCATGAGGATAGAGAAGGCTAGCTTGATGCTGATGCTCAACCTTTACTTTATGGAACTCTAAAAATCCTGACACAAACTGAGCCACATCCTTGTGAAGTCCTCTCCAATGATATAACTATCTCAAGGTGGCATGCATCTTCTTCACCCAGGATGGGCTGAATAGGGTGCACGATGTGCCTCTATCAAGATGTCCTACCTCAAGCCTCCATCTCTAGGAACATATATCTGACCTCTGTACCTGAGAAGACCATCGACATTAGAGAGAAACCATCAAATTTCCCCTTAAGGGGTATCGGGACTCAATCTCCGCTCAAGTCAGAATGTAAAACTGTCAAGAGGAAGTTCTTTGAAGGATCCTACTCGCAAATCTATGCTCACCGAAGTAGCCATACTCAAATGCCTCCTTCGCTAAGGGCATCTACAACCACATCTTCCTTCCCCTTCACATGCTCTATCTCCATGTCGTACTCACAAAGAAACTCCATCCAACGCCCGATGAGTGTTTAGATTGGGCTACGTGAAGAGGTGGTGAAGACTTAAATGGTCCTTACTCGAGTGTGAATCTCTCCAAGAAGAAAATGTCTCCATCTAACCAAAGCATGCACAAATGCCACAAGTTCAAGATCATGGGTAGGATAATTAAGCTCATGATCCTTGAGTTTGTGAGACTCAAAAGCTACAACCCTGCCATCCTGCATCAACACACCTCCAAGCCCTACTAAAGAAGCATCTATGCAAACAAAGAACTCACCCTATGGGTCCGACACTGCAAGAATGGGTGCTGTAGTGAGGCACTCCTTCAGTGTTCTGAAGGCCTACTTGCATCTATCTGTCCAAAAAAACTTCTTCCCTTTCTCGCTAAAGGGAGGTGATGGGGTGTGCTATCCGAGAGAAATCCTGAACAAATCTCCTATAGTAACCTGCTAACCCCATGAAGCTACGCACCTCTGTCACTGTAGTGGGTGCTGGCCAATCCATAATGGCTCTAATCTTGGAAGGATAGACTGCGATACCTTCACCTGAGATGATATGACCCAAGTACTGAATCTTTGACTAAAAGAAAGCACACTTCTCCAAGTTCCCGTAAAGCTACTGCTCACGAAGACACTGAAGAACCTGACGAAGGTGCCCCTCGTGCTCCTCACGCATACGTGAGTAAATCAGAATTTCATCAAGTAAGATCAGCATGAACTGATCTAAAAAGGTCCTGTTATCCAAAATTCACCCCTCAAGGTAATTTTGATAACATGCATCAAATTCTTTTGTCCCAAGCAATTATATTGAGTCCAGGCAAAAATTCATATTTCTAGGGTCCCCTCATATTTTTTCTAACTCCCCTGTCCAAGTAGAAGAGAGCAAGTTCTGAGAAAATGAAAAAATTTGCAAAAACAAGCTCGGGCCAGGAAAAATCACGAAAAATGGCTAAGTCCTAGTCCTCGCAGCATTTGGGACAGTTGGGACAAAAAGGCGCGGATCGGCCGAAATGAGCACAAGCGGCCCCGGAAGCAATTGGGACATCTGGGACAAAAGTACGCGGCGGGCGCGAAAAGCCGATCTGGCCAAAAGAGAAAAAATTGGCTAACTGCTGAGAGGGTTGCCTTTGGGACAAGCGGGGGGACGAAAAGACGCTTGAATAGGCCGGATCGGCCGAAATGAGAACTTTTGTCCGGAACAGTTGGGACAAATGGCGCAAACCGCCGTGTTCGTTCCAAATCAGCACAAGGAGCACTGTGCTAAATGGGACAAAGGGACGCGTGGGACGCGAAAAGCCGAAATGGCCGAAGGCAGGGAAGAAAAGTCAACGTTTGGTCCGGAAACTTCAAACGGCCATAACTTTTGACTCCGAGCTCCGATTTTCATAAAATTGGACTTTCTGGAACGAGCACGACGTCCTCTACACCACAAAACCAGATTTCTTAATTTTAATAAGGGTAGATATATTTAAATAAAAGAAACATATTCGGCTCCAGTCAGTCAATGCTCATTCCCGTCAAATGACAGAAAACGCCTGCCAGGCCCAAAATAGCTGCCCGCACTCAGAAGGCCATAACTTTTTCATTTCTCAATGAAATCGCACAAAATTGGTACCGTTGGAATCGTGGTTCCGAGCCCGATGCACAAAAATCAAGAAATTCTAGATTTGATTAGAAATTGATTGAGATTTTTAAGGAAACGTGGCCGGGTTCAGAACAGTGATTTATTTGGTAGCTGGGAGTGCAATTAAGAGGCATGGTCATCATTCTTTCTCTGCTGCAGCACATGGGACAGTATGGGGAGCCTTTTGCAAGTAATGTATAACCATTCCACTCAATTTAATGCCTCTTACAGGTGGTTGAAGGACATATTTCGGGATTTCCATTTTCCCTTCTCTTCTCCTTCTCATTTTTTCTATAAATTGGAGTGTTGGGCTCATTGTAAAGGAGAGAGTTTTTGGGTAGCAAAGCTCTACCAAAATTGCTTTGTGAAGCCTAAAGTGTGTTGCGAGCCCTTGTAGTGGACTCCTTGCATGGTGATCCAGTGCCCTTATCTTGTAATAGATTGAATCTGTGCATATCATGAAGCAATAAAATACCGGTTTGTGGATCTATCTTCCCCTGTTTGTGTTTTCTTGCATTCTTAGATGCCGCTTTGATCTTTCTATAAGAATATTGTGTCTATTTGTTATGTTCTTGCAGGAATTCATTATCATTGTGTGTGCTTGGAATATTGCTGTGAATGCATTTTTGCTGGATTATGGTGAACTGTCATCACCTCTTCTAGTGTGCACTTTGCCTCTGTATTTCACACATTTGGAGATTACTCTCACACCCTCTTTTCCTGGTGTATCACCGCTTTAGTGTAGGCTTTCATTTTATGTATTCTCTCTCCCTGGTCCCTTGGAAATTTAGATTAGAACAGTTAACTTACCCGCATTAGAGTAGATTGTGGCAGGTAGTTTAGGAGCAAGAACCAGCTTTCTCTGGGAGGTCTATCTCAAGTAGCAAGTCCCACAACTGGAGATAGTACCCATGTTATCCAATCACACTGTGAGTTCAAATACATGCACAGGGGTGCTGTGATTCAGTGATAACAGTCCCGAATACCCCATTCATCAAACTCATAAACACTGTGGGGGCATTCTTCAAACCAAAAGGCACCACTGTGAACTCATAGTGCCCACACCTCATACAAAAAGTAGTCTTATGAATGTCTATCTCCATAATCCCTCATCGATGGTACCCTGACTTGAGATCAATCTTAGAGAACACCGTGGCTCCCTTCATTTGATCAAATAAGTCATCAATGTGAGGTAGGGGATAATGATTCTTGATCGTTACCTTATTCATCTGGTGGTAGTCTATGCACAATTGCAAGAATCCATCCTTCTTCTTAACAAAATAATTGGTGCACCCCAAGGGGATACACTAGGATGGATAAAGAATTTCTATAGAAGGCCCTCCACTGAACTTGAGCTCACGAGAGCTCGGGGTGGTCATCCGATAAGGAGCTCGTAAGATAGGCTCGCTCCCGGAACTAGATCAATATGGAAATCAATCTCACGTGGGGGTGGCATCCCGGTAGCTCCCCCGGAAAACATCCGCATACTCTCTAAAATGGGATGGTAATCTAGCGATGGTCGACTAGACCCATCCTCTTCCCTATCACTAATTGGATCGCATACATCTAATAACCCTGCCGCACACATCGCTTGAGATGCATGCAAGCGGAGATAATGCGAATAGAAACGGGTCTCTTGACCCCATAAATCACTGACTCAACTCCAAGATCATCTACACAAGATATAGTCTTGTGATAGCAATCCATCATGGCCTCTCATGCAGACAACCAATCCATGCCTAAAATGACTCCATATGAGCCCAAAGGAAGTACGCGGAGATCTCGAAGTGGTGATGAAAGGTCCCAAATTAACAACACACTCCTTTACTAAGGAGTCTACAAAGACCCTGGCTCCTAAAGCCATCTCAACATCCTAACTATGACCTTGTTTAACAGCCACCATCCTGCATCACTCTACTAAGGATGGTGTAATAAATGAATCAGAAGAACCGGAGTCAAATAATATGGAGGTAGGAACACCTCCAATACTACTCGTAGTCTCAATGACCGTGTTGTGGTGCTCGGCTTGGCGGTTACCAACAATTGCGTAGATCCTATGACTCCGTCTAATGTCTCTGACTGTAGGCTCTGAGATGGGTGCCTTACCCTTATTAGGTTCTAGGGCGCCTCTCCAAAAGTGTCCCACTACTCCACACCCGAAGTAACCACCGAAGTCCTCCAAACTGCAGCACCGCTAGAAGGTGCCTTAGAGGTAGGTGCTATGGACCTTGATGATCCAACCATAGTCTGTTGTGACCTCTATGGTCGAGCTCTTGCTGAATAAACTCTAGCTCCACCCTGTGTCCTGGTGGGACCCCTAGGAGGCCCCATGCTCCGACATTTCTATGCATCAACTCTCTGAGGAGGCGTAAAAGGTGGGCGGCACTAGTACTGTTGTTTCCTATAAGATGACTGCGAAGAATGTTGACCACCACGAAGAGGAGGAGCTGACCCCCTCACTCTACTATCCTACAACTGCTGAATACAGATCCTGACCCGGTCTCTAGCCTACTGGGTTTTACCCCGAGTCTCCTCTACAATGTAGGCCTTCTCAATAGCCTCTGCTAATGTCTGTGGGTAGTGGATCTAAAATACACCTCCAATTTCCATATTAAGGCCCCAGATGAACCTCCGGATCTACATGTAATCAACATACTGAAGTAGGTCTAGGAACCTACTCTCATACTCGGCCAATATAAGGGAATCCTGTCGAAGGTCATGGAACTCATCGATCCTCTCGTTGTATGAATCTCCATGGCAAGTATCTGCTCCTGAATCTCTCCTCAAACAGCTCCCTGTGACTGTCTCCGAGTCTATATGGAAATTTTGGTCCTCTGTCCTCCACCATACTCAAGCTCCATCCTTCAAGAGATGGATCACAACACAAGATTTCGTGTTGCTAGAACAAGGACAAAGCTTGCAGAACAACCACTCAAGCTAACCAACCAGGCCTCTACCTAGAATCCCCCTATGTTACTTGAATAATGTGATGGCCTAAGCTTTAGGATTTCCCTGATGTGATCCGCAGCCATGGTCCGACGTCCTCGGTCCTCTCTATAAGCTCATCCCTAAGCCTAGGGATTCGAGACCTCTCTCTATGCTCCGTAACTCGTCACCCCGCCTCCTAGGTGGTGAATCTGCTCGACCGACTCTACATGATAATTCTCTCCTCCATCCTCCTCACCATGTGGAGGAGGTGCATGTCCCTCAATGGATGTATCTCTGTCCTATCTTCCTGAGTGCCCTCCTACTGATCCTCCGCGTAAGGTGGCATTAACATCTTGGAGGGTCTATAAAATCTGTGGTAGGATAGCTGCTAAACCCTGATCCGGTGGTGGTGGTGGTAGCGGTGGTGGAGGTGGTGGTGGTGGTGACTCTAAACCTCTCGTGAATGTTTCTCCTACTCCGTCCGAGCCCCCGTATAGACCAGAGTTGGAGTTAGTTCATTACCTTGAGTTTTCTTCATTTTCTAAGTTTACTAACATGTTCAATTTTCAAACGGTTTTGTTTTCTAGATTATCAATTTAATAGTTTTAGGTTTCAAGTCTCAATGTTTATAGTGTGCCCAATGGTCCAAGATTTTGAACCCTCGCTCTGATACCAAGTGTAATGCCCTCTTCAACTACCACTTGAGATCAAGAAACAAACTAGGAAAATTATGGAATAATTTTTTTTTGATAGAAGAGTCTACAACCAAGTGCAAGACACTAGTTTGAAACTAAATAGGTTCCATAACAGATTATGATTAAAAAAACACAAGGTTTCCATTTTTATCTTATAACAAGTTTAAAAGGTTCCAATTTGGAGGTTACA